>CM059436.1:68255789-68575154 GCA_030390025.1 Squalus acanthias | reverse complement strand
GAAAGAAAAAGAGGAAGAGAGAGAGAGAGACAGGCAGCAAATCCCCCTTCCGCACGGGTTGTTCATGAACTCATCAGACTCCAATTCCAGTGAATGAAACCCCAGATCCCCATTACACCACCTCGGTCACGGAATATCACAGCACCCTCCTGGGCACAAAGCTGAAATGAGACACACCACAAAACAAACATTCCAAACAAAATTAATAAATTTATCACTTCAATTTACAGTACAATAGCAATTAATCACCCTTGTGCAATCTGTGTGCCCTTTCCTACTCTGGTGCTCCTTTGCAGTGCTCCCCCAGTGGCCTGCAGCATGGCTGGTGGAAGGCTGCTGAGTTTCTGTGGTCATGATGTGGAGATGCCGGCGTTGGACTGGGGTGGACAAAAATGAGAAGTCGCACAACACCAGGTTATAGTCCAACAGATTTATTTAGGGGGCGACTTCAGATGGCCTTGCGGGACGACCTTGAGCAGCTCTGGCTCTAGAAGGCCCGGCTGTAGACTGCACCACCTCGGCATGGGCGGCAGCAGTCTGGGCTGGCTGACTGGCAGTGGCAAGGGTACTGGCGGAGTAGCAGTGGTGGGAGTAGAAATGCTGTCATCCTGGGAGAGGACAGCAGGTTCCTGCTCCACAGATCCACTGTCACTCCCTGGGGCGGCGCCTCAGTATTCCTAGCAAGCTGTTGGAGGACAGATTGCTGGCCTGCTGCAACACCCTGCAAACCCCTTTCGACACTGGTAAACCCAGCCACAATGGCAGCAGTCGGAGCTTGGGTGGCAGCAAGCAAGAGAGCAGTCTTCGCTTCCACTGCAGCACCGAGACATTGGGTCACTTCTGCCTGTGCTGCAATGGAAGCCGCGATATCGCTCATCACACGCAGCATCATGTCTGGGTCGACAAGGTGTCTCCTGGAGTTGTCCATCATTTCCAGCCTGGAAATCATGGGCTCCAAGCACTGCGCAAAGCCCCATTCAATGATCTAGCCAGACTCCTCCATGCTCCTCGACACTGCCAAGAGGCTCTCTGGCAGGCTTGCCATTGTACCTAATAATTTGGTGTGCACTCCCCATCACCCTTCTTCTGAAGGCTGCCCCGTTGAGGTCATCATCCGAGTCCTGTGCAGAACCCATGCGCGAACTCGCCCGCCAAGGAGCTGGCCTCCGAGCTACCCTTTTCCCCCCTGGCCTGGCTGCAGCTCACTCATGCCTGGTGCCTCACCATGTGCAGATCCCACATCTATATACACTACACTCTAACTTCTGCGCAGTGCCAGTTTCTGAGCTGGTGTCTGCGAGTGTCAGATGCAGTGACTGTGTGCCTTCTTCACTCTCCTCCATTGCTTCAGGGATGGGATATGTGGGTGGCAGATCTTGATCATCTGAAAACAAAAAGGCACAAGAGTCGGGCTATGGTGAGGGGAGGGCAGGAGGAAAGCAATACATCCATGCATACAGCATTAGCAGCTTGTAAGTGAAGAGAGAGTGGGATGCGAGAAGGATTAGGAATGAGCATACCATTATTGTCCTAGGACTTCAACTTCGCCCATTGCCAGCGCCTGTGACTTCCCCTCCAATGATGTCGAACACAGTCTCCTCCAGCTGGCTCAAGGCCTGTATTACGACTTGGCCGCCTCCTGTGCCACTGCTCGCAGCGATTGTGAGCCACCTTGGCCTGCAAGAGAAAGGGAAGTGTGTCAGTGAGTGTAGTGCACGGTGTTTGGGTGATGTGCCTGCCATAGTTGAATAGCTGTCAGTGTGCAAGGTGTGAGTTGTAGGTGCGAGTGTGGTAAGTGGGTGAGGTGAAGCTATGATTGGGAGGTCAGAGTGGTGAAAGGTAGAGATTGTTGGTAGGCGAGTGATGGGGGTGTGGTGCATTGAGCAGTGTGTGAGGGGCTTGTGGTGCAGATGGTGGGATATGGCATTTGCTGAAGCCTTCACTCACCTTGACCTGCCGTGTGAGGTCATTAAACTTCTTGTGGCACTGGATCCATGTTCTCGGTATCACACTGTTGGCCGTCAGGTACCCAGCTATCTCAGCACAGCCTTCTCGATGTATGGGCTGATGACTTCTTCTGACCCTGTGGGAACAGGACAGCCAGCTTCCACTCCACTGCCAGTACCAATGCCTCCAGAGCCACAGAGAATCTTCTGGATTGCTCTCTTTGCTGGTGCTCCGCCATGTGTTCCAACTCCCAATTCGAGTTCCAGCTCCAATGACAATGAGGTGCTGCTGCATCAAAGCACCTCCCCTTTTAGTAGTGGAGAAAGACTAGGCCAAACATTACTGGCCATTAGGCTGCACCCGATATTGGCCCACCTGTTGAGCAGTAAGTCAATCAGCAGCGCGTTTAGCGTCAAGATCAGCACTCCAATCATGTAAATGAGCAGGCAGCACGAATTTTGCATATTGCCTGGACCACTTTGAACCGATGCAGCTAAATAGTGCTGGGCCAGGACACCGCCCATTTTCGGGTCATATCCAATTTCAGAATGATGCAGTTTCATCACCTACATCTACACTAATCCAGATCAGATTTTGTAGGAGCCGAAATCCAGACGGGGTACAAAGGGAAGGGATAGAAAGCAAGGCCTCTGCTCCAGATTGCAATCTAGAGATTGCTGTGGAAAGAGTTTGTACATCACAGGATCATTGCTTGCATTTCCTTAATCAAGAGTTCATCAACACTAGGGAAAAACATTCTCTGAAATCTGCTGCATAATCCAGGTCATCCAGAGTACATACAAGAGGAAACACAATCTTAGTTTACAGCTAATTGGACTTTAAAACAAGCACACTGCCTTGGATAAAACAACTTTCATTTATATAGCATCTTTAACATAGTAAAACATCCCAAGGCACTTCACAGGAGTGTAATCAGACAAAATTATAACCAAAAGCTTAGTCAAAGACATAGGTTTTAAGGAGAGAGGTGGAGAGGTTTAGGGAGGGAATGCCAAAGCTTAGGGCCTCAGCAGCTGAAGACACAACTGTCAATGGGGAGGTGAAGGAAGTGGGGGATTCACAAGAGGCCAGAGTTTGGGTGGGTGGGGGGGGGGGGGGACACAGAAATCTCAGGGGTGAGGGTGTGGCTGCAAGTGCAGTTGTGTAGGGCTGGAGAGAAGATTAGAGATAGGAAGGGGCGAGGCTGTGAAAGGAATTGAAAACAAGGATGAGAATTTTTTTTTTTATAAATCAAGGCATTGGTGGACCACGAGCCAAATGTAGGTCAGCAAGTACAAGGGTTATGAATGAATGGGACTTGCTGCAAGTTAGGATATGGGCAGAGTTTTGGATGAGCTGAAATTCATGGAGGGTAGAAGATGGGAGGGTGGCCAGGAGAGCATTGGAATAGAGTATGGAAGGTAATAAAAACACAGATGAGGGTTTCAGCAGTCAATGAGCTGAGGCAGTGGCGGAGACTGGAGATATTACGGAGGTGGAAATAGGCGGTCAAAAAAATTACAAGCGTCCCTTTCACTTATTATAGAGTACAAATTTCCTAAGAAATATCTCTGCATGCATCTAGAAACAACCCAGATTGTCCCCAGGACCCAACCCATACTCCAACAAATGGCAGTTACAAATTCAGGTCCTATATACAAAAAGCCAAAATCCCTCTCCCATTGGCCCACAAAATACCTTCATACAAAAAATTCCAAGCTATCCCCATCTGTACACACCCTCCCAAAGCTTGGCTTGAAAGCTGGGCGCATACAACCTTTGCTCAACTACCCAGGCTGGAGGTTTGATTGGTGGATTTAGACAATTGGGAAGCAAGCAATCAGAAAGAAGCCTTTTCTACTCCTCCCAGCCTGGGACAGTAAATGGCTCCAGCTGAGCAGCCATCAAGGCCTGCGCTTCTCATTAAATGTACAAAGCTTATTTCAATGACAGGACCACTCTGCTCCAGAACTCAACACAGCCTTGGTTCAGACAGGGACACAAGCTGAACTTCAGGGGAGAGAGGAGAGTGACTGCCCTCAAGATCCAGGCAGCATTCAACCAAGTGTGGCACCAAGGAGCCCAAGAAAAACTTTCAATGGAGATAAGGGGAAAAACTCTCCAGTGACTGGAGTCATACCTAGCACAAAAGGAGATGGTTGTGCTTGTTGGAGGCCAATCATCTCAGTCCCAGGACATCACTGCAAGGAGTTCCTCAGGGCAGTGTCCTAGCCCCAACCATCTGTAGCTGCTTCATCAATGACCTTCCCTCCATCAGAAGGGCAGAAGTGGAGACATTCGCTGATGATTGCACAGTGTTCAGTTCCATTTGCAACTCCTCAGATAATGAAGCAGTCCATGTCCACATGCAGCAAGAACTGGCCAACATTCAGGCTTGGGCTGATAAGTGGCAAGTAGCATTCATGCCACACAAGTGCCAGGCAATGACCATCTCCAACAAGGGAGAGCCTAACCAGGTCAGAGGCGTTTTCTGTGGCGAGTGACTCACCTCCCACTCCCAACTTCCCAAAAGCTCTCCACCATCTACAAAGCAAGTGTCAGGAATGAGCTGTAATATTCTCCACTTGCCTGGATAGGTGCAGCTCCAATAACACAAAAGCTAGATATCATCCAGGACACTAGTCTAAAACATCCACTCCCTCCACCACCAGCACACCGTGGCTGCAGTGTGTACTATCTACAGGATCCACTGTGGCAACTCGCCAAGGCTTTTTAGCAGCACCTCAAACCCACGACCTCCACCACCACCACCACCACCACCAAGGGCAGTAGGTGCATGGGACCACCACCTCCACTGCCAAGTTCCCCTTGAGTCTCACACCATCCCAACTTGGACATCTAGAGATGTCAAAGTCATGGAACTCCTTACCCGACAGTACTGTGGGAGTACCTTCACCACATGGACTGCAGCGGTTCAAGGCGGCAGCTCACCACCACCTTGTCAAGGGCAATCAGGGATGGGCAATAAATACCAGCCTTGCCAGCATCCAGAAAATGTATTAAAACTACAGTTGGTCTTAGATCCCATTGAAGCCAACAGTAGTTGAACCCAGTTTAGTGCATTTTCTAAGAAATTCAGCACAGGACAGATGAACGATGCTTGTAGGCTGTATTTGGCTTATGGGCCAATTGTTGGACAGTGTCAACCTAGTCTCTGGCACAGGGTGGGGGAAGGGGAGAACGTCAACTGCACCCTTAAACACAAGAGGAACTAGCTGGAGCAAAAGAAAGAAAAATCAAAAACATTCAACAGACTAATTTAGCCTGGAATTCTGAAACATTAAAATAAATCAAAAAAAGGACACGTCAATATGTCACATCAGGAGTTTAACACTATCTCCGATTCTTAACGAAGCCAATTTGAAAAAGCAAACAAGACACATTTCCTCAAAGCAATGAGAGAGTTGCCATTTAGCCATTATGACAAAGTAGGGCGGGGCGGAATCCTGTGTTTAAAAGACAACTCGTCAGCGAGTGGCATTTAAACAGACCAAAGCCGGCATTACAGACTTTAAATCTGGAGAGCACACAAAGTAATTAGGATACTGTCCCAGAATCTGCATTGGGGGGTGGAGTGGGGTGGGCAGGTGGAAGGAAGATGCTAAAAAGATCAAATTAGACATCGCTGTACAGAAATGTAAATCATTGATGAAAGTACAATCTACTTGGCCCCAAAGACACACCAGTTCTGTTAATAAACTCCTTGGAAGTGAAGTCAGGGCAGTGAAAGTTTAGCCATATACAGTGAACAACAGACAAGCTTTCATTGACCATTATAATGGGGACCTGGGATTTTCCCCCCCAAACAAGATTCATTTATTTTACTGAAAGAATGGCAGGAGAGGACAGGGTGAATAAAAGAGAAACAAAACATCTTATCTTTAGATAGCACCTTTCACGACATCAGGACTTCCTAAAGAACTTCACAGCCAATGAATTACTTTTGAAGTGTAATCACGGTTGTAATGTAGGGAAACGTGGCAGCCAATGTGCACAGCAAGATCCCACAAACAGCAGCAAGTTAAAAGACTAGATAATCTGTTTTAGTGATGTTAGTTGAAGGATAAATATTGGCCCAGGAGACCGAGGAGATCTCTCTGCTCTTCTAATAGTGCCGTGGAATCGTGCCCACCCGAGAGGGCAGACGGGGCCTTGGGTCAGTACCAGTTCCCTCAGACTACGTACCTTAGACAATGTGCAAACTAGTAGTGTCAGAATATTCACCTTATCTGATGCAGAGTGCACTGAAGAGATTTTATTTGGAAACTGGATTTCAACCCACATTTAGCTCTAGTTCCTGTTCCCTCAGAATTTTATCTACAATTTTTTTTACACTGTACTTTTTGGAATGTCTTTTAAAAAAAGTAATTTCTAGTACATAATACCTGATGTGATGCATAATCAGTTTTGAAAAGTGAAGGTCTACCAGGATTGCAGAGGTGATTTGTAAATTCTGTACCGAACACCAACAATGTAACATTTGTTTGTGGAATATTTTAGTGTGCTATTTAAAAGACAAGGCTTTAGTTCAACAGAAGCTTAGATACGATGCCTTTTTCATTATTTTGGAAAAAAAAGTAATGAATACACCAATCGTCTACACACATTGAGAGAGTCATAAAAAAGGTTCTTGATGCAAGAAAGGTGTAAATACTTTGATTTACAAAACCAGTGTTCTAGGGCAGATTTACATTCAAAAGAAAAACATACAAGTATTTAAGGAACCATCATTTATTTTCACTTCCAGAAATGGCATTTTAAATAAACATTGGAGGAGTTAATACAAGTGTGCTGTTTAAACTTAATCCAGGAAAATGTATTCAACACCATACTCAAAACAAAAAATACTGCATTAACTCTTCGATAAGAACACAATTAATTGAGTAGTTCCATGCTATACACACACAAAAACACCATACAAAGACAATAATGTTCTCTATTTAGGGGCCTTTATCCTTGTAACCTGAAGCAGCCAATGATAGTGGATCCTTGAGCCCATAAATAGCCTTGCAATTTTAAAGCCTCAATTATCAAAATCACATGAATCAGAACATTTAGGTTCACAGAGATTTCTAACACTTTATTTTCCTACCCTTGAAAGAAATTAGTCAAGCAATTTATATAATATTAAGTTACTTGACATACACTTTAAGCAGTTGAATATACATATTCTTCTTCCAATTGTATGTTCTGTTCTTCACCTGTTACCACCACACCTTGACCAGCTCAGGCCATTACTTGTGGTGTGAAGTCATCCAAACACTGGAGACTAGCAACATTCCAGGATTTATTCCTCAACTCCCAAAATCATTCTAACCTTCGACCCTACGCATAGGGCTTAATCATCAGATTAGGTTTGAATGAGAAAAACAAAAAGTTGATAAAGATACAAAACAGTGGTTAAAGAATGTGTTTTGGGGAAAGTTAGCATCTAAACTATGAAGTCTGCAGCCACTTCTACTCAAACTTTAACATTTGGATTATGCAGATTGCCACCCCGTTAACAACGATCTAGAACGTGAAGGAATACGAATTGTAAATGCCAGCGTCAGAATTTTAACATCACACGTTAGAAAAGTAAAATACATTAGCAGGCCCATTACTTTCCAATCCTAACCCATTGTCTTATAAACGTGGAGTCTCCACAGACAACTGTTTTTGCACTGTGCTAAACTCAGTACAATTAAGTTGTTGTCCAGTCATATCTTCAAGTGGCTCAAATTTTGTGAAGAACACAGAGTTATTTTTGGTTTCATAAGCTGTAAAAACTATTGATCCTTCCCTTTTCATTTCTTCTTGAAGTGAAGGTTGATGTCTTGGGAGTGAACCATCTGAACTCTGGTTACAAGCATCAAAGACCCGTTTATTTCGTCTCTTACTCATCACAAAAAGGAGTGTTAAGATTATTGCCAGGATCAAAACTACACAGAGGATAATACCGGCTAAGATTTCCTGCAAACCAAGTGAAGACCCAAAGCCAGATTCTGTAAGAAGAAAATAGCTACATGATTGACTAGGAACACTTGGATCCTAGATAACTCCTTTGGACATGAATAGCATAATGAAACCAAAAAAATT
Source organism: Squalus acanthias (assembly GCA_030390025.1). Taxonomy (NCBI): domain Eukaryota; kingdom Metazoa; phylum Chordata; class Chondrichthyes; order Squaliformes; family Squalidae; genus Squalus; species Squalus acanthias. The sequence goes on along the minus strand of CM059436.1, from coordinate 68,567,108 downwards.
AAGTGCAATATTGCTTCCGCTACCCTCCCCTTTCAATAAGGTTAACAAGTGTTTGCGTAAAAAAAGATTTTTCTCTTATTTCCTGTAATTCTAGAGTGTGATTTGACAGTTGTGTGGTACAACTACTGAAGAACAGAAAGTTCCATGGTAACAGTATCATTTTGCTAAAATGAAGAGGAACTATATGCCAGTGACTGTCAACAGGTAGGAAAATGTGGTGTACTGAAGAATAGGCCAAGGTGCTAGGAAAGGGGAGAATGCCGCAGCTTCAGACAAACATTCAGGACAGGCCACCAAAAATTACTTAGTTCAAATAAAACCAGACAAATTTTAGCCACCGTCTTTCCCCATCAACAATCCTTTGTCCTTGCCCTTCAGTTTTTGCCACACATCTTAAAACCTCCAAAAAACAAGATTGCACCAAAAGACTCTGGAATTAATTTAAAAAGGATGCATAAGAACACAAGAATTAAGAGCAGGAGTAGGCAACACAGCCCTTCGAGCCTGCTCCACCATTCAATAAGATCATGGCTGATCTTCGACCTCAACTCCACTTTCCTACATGATCCCCATATCCCCCGATTCCCCTAGAGTCCAAAAATCTATCTCAGCCTTGAATATACTCAAAGACTCAGCATCCACAGCCCTTTCAGGTAGAGAATTCCAAAGATTCACAACCCTCTGAATGAAGAAATTCCTCCTTATCTCAGTCTTAAATGGCCGACGCTTTATGCCCAAGCACTGATCCTTGCGGTACCCCACTAGTTACAGCCTGCCAACCAGAAAATTACCTGTTTATCCCTACTCTCGTTTCCTGTCCATTAACCAATCCTCTATCCATGCTAATATATTACCCCCAACCCCTTGAGCCCTTATCTTGCATTGCAACCTTATGTGGCACTTTATCAAATGTCTTTTGGAAATCCAAATATACTACATCTGCTGGTTCCCTTTATCTACCCTGCTAGTTACATCCTCAAAATACAAATAAATATGTCAAACACGATTTCTCCTTCATAAAACCATGTTGACTCATATGATTAAAGTGCCATGTTACCACTTCCTTAATAAATGATGAATTCCAGCATTTTCCCAATGACTGATGTCAGGCTAACTGGCTTGTAGTTCACGGTTTTCTCTTCCTTCTTTCTTGAATAGCAGGGTTACATTTGCGACCTTCCTAGAATCTAGGGAATTTTGGAAGATCACAACAAATACATCCACTATCTCTGCAGCCACCCAGAACCCTAGGATGTAGGCCATCAGGTCCAGGGGATGTGTCAGCTTTTAGTCCCATTATTTTCTCAAGTACTTGTCTCTACTGATAATTACTCTACTGATATTAATTACTTTAGGTTCCCCACTCTTATTAGCCCTTTGGTTCCCCACTATTTTTAGTATGATTTTTATGTCTTCTACTGTGAAGACAGATACAAAATATTGGTTCAAAGTCTCTGCCATTTCCTTATTCTCCATTATAATTTCACCTGTCTCAGCCTCTAAGGGACCAACGCTTACTTTTGCTACTCTTCCTTTTTACATACTTAACATAGAAACATAGAAACATAGAATCTAGGAGCAGGAGTAGGCCATTCGGCCCGTCGAGCCTGCTCCGCCATTCAATACGATCATGGCTGATCATCCAAATCCAGTACTCTGTCCCTGCTTTAATCCCCACAGTTCACATATCCCACCCTACCCCCGTAACCCCACTTATTTAATTCCCCCTATCATATCCCATCCTATCCCCATAACCCCACATATTTAATCCCCCCTAACACTAAGGGTCAATTTATCATAGCCAAATCAACCTAACCCACACATTTTTGGACTGTGGGAGGAAACCGGAGCACCCGGAGGAAACCCACGCAGACACGGGGAGAATGTGCAAACTCCACACAGACAGTCACCCGAGGTCAGATTCGAACCCGGGTCTCTGGCGCTGTGAGGCACCAGTGCTAACCACTATGCCACCGTGTTGCCCAATACTTGAAGCTATTAATATATTTTTAATACTTCTTGCTAATTTACTCTCATTCTATTTTCTCCCTCAATTTTTTGGCCATCCTTTGCTGGTTTCTAAATCTCTCCCAATCCTCAAATCAACATAAACAGATTATCTGGTCATTATCTCATTGCGGTTTGTGGGAGCTTGCTGTGTGCAAATTGGCTGCCGTGTTTCCTACGTTACAACAGTGACTACATTCCAAAAGTACTTCATTGGCTGTAAAGCGCTTTGAGATGTCTGGTGGTCGTGAAAGGCGCTATATAAATGTAAGTCTTTCTTTCTCAGGCTTACTACTATTCTTCGCAACATTATCAGCCTCTTCCTTTAATCTAATACTATCCTTAACTTCTTTAGTTAGCCACGGATGGATCACTTTTCCCATGGCGTTTAATTTCTCAATGGAATGTATATTCGTTGAGAATATTTCTTTAAATGTTTCCCACTGCTTATCTACAGTCATACCTTTTAATCTAATTTCCCAATCTGCCTTGGCTAATTCGCCCTCTAAGCTATGTAATTAGCTTTATTTAAGTTTAAGACTCTAGTTTCCAACTGAAGTATTTCACACAAACTCAATGTGAAATGTTTACATATTGCGATCACTCTTCCCAGAGGATCCTTTACTATGAGATTACTAATTAACCCTGTCTATTATACAATACAAGATCTAAAATAGCCTGTTCGGTTGTTGGTTCCATGATGTATTGTTCTAGCAAACTGTCTCAAATGCATTCCATGAACTCATCCTCCAGTTTGCCAATTTGATTTGCCCAGTCTATGAAGATTATTGTCCCCTATGATTATTGAATTACTTTAGTTACAAGCTCCTATTATTTGATGATTAATACTCTGTCCAATGGTATAGCTACTGTTTGTGGGCCTATAAACTACTTGCACTAGTGTTTTCTGCCCCTGGTTATTTCTTATCTCCACCCATACGGATTCTACTTCCTGATCTTCCAAGCCAAGATCCTTTCTTACGACTGTCCTTGTCATCCTTTATCAGGGCTGCCTATCTTTTCTAAACATCAAGTACCCTGGAATATTTAGTTCCCAACTTTGGTCACCTTGCAACCGCATCTCTGTAATGGCTATTAGATCAAAGCCATTTATCTCTGGTTTCTCATTAAATGACACAGCACCAGGAACTTCAGTTAATGTTCTATACTATACCAAAGAAAGAAAGTTAAGTTATGGCAGCAAGCAGAGGCAAAGATTAATTTCTAAAAGGCCAATTAGAATTTGGAAAAAGCAGATATTTCTCAGGATTATGAAGAAGCCAGATTTCTAAGATTCATGAATTCATGGTGGAGAGGGGAAATGTCTTGTTACAGTAAAGCCTTTTATAAGAATGGATTTCTCATTTTGTCTATTTCCTATTTGAAGATTTGCAATATAATGGATGTACTTGTCACAGGGTTAATCATTTTGCACACATTCAGCCTTTAAACATAGCTATAAATGGTTTACATTGCAAGGAGATGTTATAGTGGAAATAATTCAGAATATATTAATGCCTTTAAAAACAAACTTCAATGGGAACTTTGAACAGCTAACAGACTCCTGGTATTAAGTTTCAGTTCCATAGGTGATTCTTAGAATAGGTTTTGCAGGGAGCTGAACTAGTTAACATGCAAATTAGTGGGGAAACATGGACACAAAATAGTCAAGTAGTCTTCATTTCCTAAAGCCAAAATTCATACAATTAATTGAAGTATTTTTCTAGGAAACTAGATTAGGTAGCTAGGACCCATTTTAATTCATGCACATCATCAATTCATAAATACCTGACTTCACATTCTTGACACAGCTGATGCCAGAAGCAGTTGGAGAATGGTCCTCAAACCCCTTTGTACATCGACAAGAATAGAAACCGAAAGCATTCAAACAGTTGGCTTCAGGGTCACACATCGAAAGCCCAGAGGAGCATTCGTCCACATCTGCAGAATGAGGAATGTATCAAATGGTCACCAACCTTTCTCTATTCTTCAAAATATCTCGTAAATATATTCAAAGCAATTAAGGAGTCACTTTCTGTAAAATGTTGCTAATGCCAACCTATATTAAATAGTTTGTAGCTTGGAAAATAAACATATTTACAACTATATCCTGTAAAGCTACATTAAAGCATTTGAATTTTCTTTTAAACACTTGAGTTACCTTCAACTGATATTGAAAACAATACGGCTTTTCCATGTCTTAGATTAGCTACAGACTTGTTCAACAGTTGGTTTATCTGACTCTGGAGAGGAATGTAGATGTCCTCTCCACTGGGATTGAAATACAGCCAATAGGTAAAGAGCAGGCCTGGAGCATCGATCCTGTGAGGTTGAAGGACAAGAGTAGAATTATAGTAAATAAGCATCTCTTTTTATATAGGAACAAGAGTAGGTCATTCAGCCCCTCGAGCCTGCTCCGCCATTCAAAGAGATCATGGCTGATCTGCGACCTAACTCCATATATCTGCCTTTGGCCCATATCCCTCAATACTTTTGGTTAACAGAAAGCTATCAGATTTAAAATTAACAATTGATCTAGCATCGATTGCCTTTTGTGGAAGAGTTCCAAACTTCTACCACCCTTGTGTGTAGAAGTGTTTCCTAATTTCACTCAAAGGTCTGGCTCTAATTTTTAGACTATGCCCCCCCCTAGTTCTAGAATCCCCAACTAGTGGAAATAGTTTCTCTCTAACTACTCTATCTGTTCCCCTTAATATCCTGAAAACTTCGATCAGATCACCCCCTGAACATTCTAAATTCTAGGGAATACAGCCCTAATTGGTGTAATCTCTCCTTGTAACTTAACCCTTGAAGTCCAGGTATCATTCTGATAAACGTATGCTGCATTCCCTCCAAGGCCAACATATCCTTCCTAAGGTGTGGTGCCCAGAACTGCTCACAGTACTCCAAGTTTGGTGTAACCAGGGTTTTGTACAGCTGCAGCATATCTTCTACCCCTTTATATTCTAGTCCTCTAGATATAAAGGCCAGCATTCCATTAGCCTTTTTGATTATTTTCTGTACCTGTTCATGACGTTTTAATGATTATGTACCTGGACCCACACCCAAAGTCTCTTTGGACCTCCACTGTTTTTAGCCTTTCCCCATTTAGAAAGTACCCTGTTCTACCCTTTGTCCAAAGTGGATGACCTCACATTTGCTGACATTCAAATCCATTTGCCACAGTTTTGCCCATTCACTTAATCCATCAATATCCCTTTGTAATTTTATGCTTCCATCTACACTGCCTACAATTCCACCTATCTTTTGTGTCATTGGCAAATTTGGAAACATGACTTTCTATGCCATCATCCAAGTCGTTAATAAATACTGTGAATAGTTGAGGCCCCAACACAAATCCCTGCGGGACACCACGAGTCACCTCCTGCCAATTTGAGTACCTACCCATTATCCCTACGGCCTGTCTCCTGCCACTCAGCCCATTTCCTAACCAGGTCAATAATTTTCCCTCAATTCCTTGAGTTTCTCTTAGTTAACAGTCTCTTTATGTGAGACTTCATCAAATGCCTTCTGGAAGTCCATATAAATAACACCCATAGACATTCCCTTGTCCACTCTTCAAAAAATTCAATCAGGTTTTTCAGGCATGACCTACCTTTCACAAATCCATGCTAGCTCTCTGATCAACTGAAAATGCGAGGTGTTCAGTCACCCTATCCTTAAATTATATAGACTCCAGCAATTTCCCAACAACAGATGTTAGGCTAACTGGTCTATAATTCCCTGGTTTCCCCCTCTCACCATTTAAAAAAAGCAGAGTGACGTGCACAATTTTCCAATCTAAAGGAACGGTTCCTGAAAGCGAGAGAACTTTGGAAGATTATAGTTAGGACATCGGCAATGTGCTCACCTACTTCCTTTAAAACCCTGCGATGGAAACCATCTGGTCCTGGGGATTTGTCACCCTTTAGTGCCATTATTTTCTTAATTACTGTTATATTACTTACATTCATTTTATTGAGTGCCTGTCCCCGATTTAGTTTCCTTGGGATTTCTGGCATGCTATCCTCTTCCTCTACTGTAAATACTGACAGTAATTATTCAACATGTCCACTATTTCCTCATCATTGATAATATCACCACTTGCAGTTTTTAAGGGGCCAACATTGCTCCCAACTACCCTCTTTCCTAATATTAAAAAAAGTGTTGATTTTGATTTCCCTTGCAAGTTTCCTTTCATACTCCCTTTTTGTAGCTCTTACTATCTGTTTTGTGACACTTTGCGGTTCTTTGCATCTTTCCCATTCGCCAGGATCTGTGCTAATTTTTGTATGCTTTTCTTTTAGTTTTATGCTGTCCCTTACCTCTAGTCGTCTACAACCTTTTTTTTGGCAAATAGAGCTCTTGCCCCTCTGGGGTATAAACTGGTCCTGTATCACCTCAAGTTCTTTTCTGAACATCTCCCACTGATCTTCTGTCATTTTACGCATTAACAGATTTGCCCAGTTTACTGTGGACAGTCTCTGTCTCATCCCTTTGAAGTTGGCCTGACCCAAATCTAGAATCTAGTAGCAGTTACAGTTTAACAGGTATATGTTCTTGATGAATCCAACACATTGAAATTTACATTAGGTAGCGCAGAATTTACAGAAGTAGGTTTAAACTGATGTTCTACATTTATGTTCCAAATAATTCTCATGCTTAGCACAAAACTCCAATTCCCCAGGGAAGCGCCACCTCCCCCACTCCCGATTAAAATGGGGCCTTGTACAGAAGGTAATCTGGGACAGCAAACTGCAGGGTGAATATGTACCCCTGTACTGACCAGGTACACACTGAGCTATCGATCGCTCCAACTGACCACATCTCAGGCTACAACTGGTTTACTGAATGAATAGCGCAAGGAGAACCTTTCACTAGATTACAGAACTTTGCTCAACTCAGAACAACTTCAAAATAAAACATTTCAAAATATCTCAGAAGTAACTAGTTTAATTTGAACCAAGATCTGATGTGAAGTGTACATTCAAAATCAAAGTCAGAGTGTTGCTACAGGCCAGCTTATTAGATGCTCACTGAAAAGACTTGCATTTATATAGCGCCCTTCACGACCCCAGGACACATGCACACCATTTCCACCCTCTTCCCAAAGTGCTTTGCACAATAGCATGGAAACCATTTGGATTTTACCTCTCAACACCTCGAAGGAATAATTTCTTAAGCGAAGGAGAAAATGTTGAAAGCTTTTCTGTAACCTGGAAAAGAGAAAGTTTTTATTTATTAAAGATGAATTGTACTCTCAGCACAAGGAATGCACTCAATAACTCACCAGATTTTTGACAGATCTTGCAACTCTTTTCTCTAGCCCCTCAAATTTCTTGAAATTGCCACCTACAAACTTCACTCCAACAGATACTTCAAACAAGTGGTCTGTAGAAATGTAAATACATTTAGATATTTTAGCATTTTAAAAAAAAAAAGAGGAACAGTACTGGGAATAGAACCAGAATTTTACAGGAGACCATTCAGCCCATTAAGCCAGTGCCAACTCAACTATTTTTATCCCTCCCATTCTTTTGCCCACACTTAAATGTTCCCTTTAAAAAATATTTATCCATTTACCTTTTAAAAGCGATTATGGATTCTTCTTCCACTGTTTGACAGGATAAGAAATGCCCAAACAACCCACCGCATTAAAACTCCTAACCTCTCGGATTTTAAATTTATGCCCTTGGTTACTGACCAGTGGAAATACTCACCTCGATTTACTTAATCATTGAAATGCTCAGATTTTGAGCATCTATTAAACCTCCTCTTAACTTCTTTTGTTCTAATGAAAGAAGCCCAGATTCACTAGTCTCCTTTCACAACTACAGCCCATCACTGGTATCATCTTACTGAATCTCTTGTATCTTTTCCATGCCTTGGCATCCTTCCTAAAATAGGTGAAATTGATCTTTGGCAGGACGACAAAACGGCAAGAGCCTATCAGCAGCCCACTACACCACATGCCCAATTTTCTTTTAACTGTGCATGGTCTAAAATGGGCTGCCGATTCGCTATCACAAAGCAAGCAACACAGCCCAAGACCAATTTCACCCTCATGGTGTCCATTTTTGGGCACCTATTTCAAATGTGTCCTAACCAACAGTTTCCATCAATTTCACATTCGGAGTGACTCCTGCCAATGAACCGGAAGCTGATTTCAATGACCAGAAGCTGCACAGAGGCGTTCTGCGCATTAATCTGGAAATTTCGACCCCGCTCCCAACATCTCAGCCCCGCTCCCTGTTCGACATTTCTCGGTTCGTCAGAAATGCATTCAATTCAAACTGAGCCTCCAAACTTTCTCCAGGCGACATGGTGTCTACATTATTTTATAAAGTTAGATCCCAATTAAAAGTGAACCTATACAAAATAAGCACTGACAGCCTCTTCACGGAGCAACGAACAGTCGCTGCAAACGGCTTCACAGCATATTTTCACCCAACAGTTTTTTAAAAAAATTGGAACCACCAACAAACAGACTGCACATGCACAACTACTTCTAATTCGTTGGCAGCAGTCACGTCCTCAGCTTGACCTCCCACTTTTAACGATTTGCATATCTGAACCCTGCAAGTCTCATTGCCCCACCCCCAGTAGCCCTGAAAAGATGGAGGGGCCCACTTCAGATGGCATTAAGAGTCAAACACGGTGGGACTGGAGTCACATGTGGTCCAAACCAGGTAGGGATATTAGGAAACCAGTTGGGTTCTTATGATAATCCGGAAGCTTTCATGGTTATTTTTCTGGTATTAGCCCACAAATAACTAGATTTATTGAATTCAATTTCACAATTTGCCATTTGAACTCATGACCTCTATCTTCTAGATTGCCATTTATATCATAAATATATTGGTAGTGCAACTATAGACATTTTCATCAGTAATTTCTGGAGACCTCCACAGAACCACATCTTCAGCTACATGAACTTTCAAAGCTTTACCTCCAGGATATATTTTTGGTGGATCAGCTATTTCATGAATGACCTCTGTATCTGCAAGAGAGAAAAAAAAATTGCGATACACACATAGATTCAAGTCACAATTCCATAGAATGACTGTACATCAAGTAATGGTGATTTTATGCAGCTGAACGGTTTTGGGTATCAAGTTACATCTCAGCTGAATAAGCTATTGCATCGGAGCCAGCTTTGTTCCAACAGTATTTAAAATGCACAGGTTTACTGCCAAGTCTGTCCAGACAGTTAATGCATCAAGTGATACACTCTATAGGCAAATATACCAAACATTTATTTGCCCAGTAAAATAATATAAAGAGCATCAAAACTGATATTTGCATCACAGAAGATTGGAACAAAATAACATGGCTCTTCTGGCTACTTTCCCTCAAGAACAGTAACCCTTTTAAACCCCCGAGGAATGAATGGCCTACTCAAGGGCCAGAATCAGAGCACAATGAATGTATTACAATCATTCACCGTTGTGTCAGCTGTGGCTCAGTGGCTAGCACACTCACCTCTGAGTCAGGAGGTTGTGGGTTCAAGTCCCACTCCAGGGACTTGAGCACATAAATCTGGGCTGACACTCCAGTGCAATACGGAGAGTGTGCTGCACTGTCAGAGGTGCCGTCTTTCGGAGGAGACGTTAAACAGAGGCTCCGTCTGCTCTCTCAGGTGGATGTAAAAGATCCCATGGCACGATTTTGAAGAGAGCAGGGGAGTTATCACAAACAGATTATCTGGTCATTATCATATTGCTGTTTGTGGGACCTTGCTGTGAGCAAATTGGCTGCCGCGTTTCCCACATTGCAACAGTGGAGTTGTCCGGTGGTCGTGAAAGGCGCTATATAAATACAAGTCTTTCTTCGTTACAAATTAGTTTTCTTTAAATGCAGTGGCAATGGGGGAAAAAACAACTTTATACTCAGTTTCTTTTCAAGGAAATTTAAAAAATGATTTTGTCCAGAGAACTGTTACAACCATAACACATCTTTCAGCAGCAGCTTAATCTTTATTTGTAATAAATGCCTGTCCTAGCCTTTTTAAGTCTTTATGTTCTTTAAGGCATAAACCACAAGACGTTTGAACCAATGGCATTCATCTGTCCCAATTACTCAAGTCTCAAAGTGATGAGACAGAAAACACAAGTTCAAAGATAGTTGGTCGAATACATCAAGCAAGGGTAACAGAGCAAGGGTAATATTTTGCTTTGAAGTCTTTACATTTTCTAGAGGGAGTTGGATTGTAACTATTTGAAATCAGTCATTTTAGGATCTTTCACATTAGTGCAAGACCAATCACTGTAAGCATAGCTGAAAATTAACACGAATAAACTTAATACTCAAGTGTGAATGGGTCCTTCAACTTAACTCACTTGGGAAAAAGGAGCTGACCAACGTTATGAAATTACTGGCAGAAAAGCTGCCAATACAAATTTAGAGTTTCCCCCATATTGAGGATACATATAAAAGATTGAGGGAAATTGACAGGGTAGATGCCGAGAGGTTGTTTCCCCCTGGCTGGAGAGTCTAGAACTAGGGGGCGTAGTCTCAGGATAAGGGGTTGGCCATTTAAGACTGAGATGAGGAGGAATTTCTTCACTCAAAGGGTTGTGAATCTTTGGAATCCTCCACCCCAAAGGGCTGTGGATGCTGAATCGTTGAGTATATTCAAGGCTGAGGTAGATAGATTTTTGGACTCTAGGGGAATCAAGGGATATGGGTCGGATGGGAAAGTCGACTTGAGGTCGAAGATCAGCCATGATCTTATTGACAGCGGAGTAGGCTCGAGGGGCTGAATAGTCTACTCCTGCTCACAAGAAAGGCCCAGGACAGTTCATACCAACACTGGATTGCTTTAGCCATTCGTGTGCAGGCCTAGAGTGTCACATGTCACTTTTCTTTCCCAAATCCATTGTTGTGATCCAAATGGTATTCAGGTTCATGAATCTGCTCAAGTCAAGTAATGCCCACAGCATACAAGAAAAACAATATCTACCTGCTGTTGACCATCAACAATAAGACAGAAGTTTATGGGGTCAAGTCCACACATTCTAGGCACCCATTGGCATGGTACAGTGCGAGTTACATCAGACAAGATGTTAAACTGAGGCCCAGTCGGTCTATTCAGGTGAACACAGCACCGAGTAGGGGCAGGGAGCTCTGTTCAGCTCAGCATTCCTCACTCAACCAATTAACAGATTAGCAGACCATAACCTCTGCCCCTATCTTTTTTCTCACATGGCAGCTGTCTTTCATTCTGCCATCGCATTTACACTTCATCTAGAACCATCTTTTGTTTTCTTAACTTGTTCCATTACCATCTCCTTTTGCCTTGCACCATCATCCCTTTTGTCTCTTAATCTCTTCTGCCTTCCATCTATCTCAGACCTTCCCTTTTGTTCTTTCCTCCCCTCCCCCCCTTTCCCATCCCCTGCACTTGCTTAAAAAGCTTGTTCCATCTCCAGCTTTTTCCAGTTCTGACGAAGGTCATCGACCTGAAACGTTAACGCTGTTTCTCTCTCCACAGATGCTGCCGGACCTGCTGAGTGTTTCCAGCATTTTGTGTTTTTATTTTAGCTGTTTATTCAGTTCAGACCTTGCTCTATGCTACTCGCTGCCACAGTCACCTACACAACAGTCACTGCAATTCATTGGTTAGGAAGCACTTTAGAGAGATCATGGGGCACTATATAAAAATGCAGGTTTCAATGCTTTAAGACAAACATTTACTTCAATATTTCACAACTTGTGATATTGGGTCCCCAACGCAGAAATAAAAACCAACCACTAACAAAAGCACAGCTCTTGAGCCTGTATTCACTTGAGGATAAGTGACACTGCTGCAACTTGGAGAATGGAAACTAAACTGCCAGAGCATTTGACTGAAGTTGTTCTAACCTCATGTGGATCACTGGCAAACCCACCTTTGGATTATGCTGAACAGTTTCTCACACCTTCCTTGCCAAATGGCACCGAAGAAGGTTCAGAGAAGAGTGGCAAGAATTCCGGGTCTCTGAGCCAATCGGCACTGCATTAAATGCTTCGGTTTGACTTTGTGGCTGTGTTTGGATCGGGAGCAAGAGAAATACATTTCTTGGACATCTAGCTGCGCTTGAAGTGTTCCGAGACGGCCACACGTGGAGCATGTGCTGAAGTGGAGGTCACTGGTTGAAAATTCACGTACTTCAAGTGCAACTAGACGTCCAAGAAATGTATTTTCGTGCTCGCGACCCAAACACACACAGAATGTGAAACAGACCACAATGGAAAGCACTTAATGCAATGATTAATGGCCTCCGCCCCACCCCCCGAAAAAGGATTGGGCATCAAAAAGGGTATGATCACACTATTGGGGGTATTCTATAGGCCTCCAAATAGAGAGAGAGAGGAGCAAATTTGCAGGGAAATCACAGATGTGCAAGAACTATAGAGTGGTGATATTAGGGGACTTTCATTACCCAAATATTGATTGGGATAATGTTAGAGTAAAGGGAAAGGAATTTCTGAAATGTGTTCAGGAGAACTTCCTTGACTAGTATGTTTTCGGCCCAACTAGGAAGGAGGCATTGCTGGATCTGGTGCTGGGGAAGGAGGTGGGCCAAGTGTCTGTGAGAGAACACTTGGGTAAGAGTGATCATCATAAGGTTTAGATTAGTAATGGAGAAGAGCAAGGAATAATCTAAAGTAGAACTTCTAAATTGGAAGAGGGCTAACTTCAATGGGATGAGAGGGGATCTAGCCAGGGTAAAATGGAGCCAAAGATTGACAGGAAAAACTAACAGAACAATGGGTGATCTTTAAGGAGGAGATGTTTCAGGTACAGACTAGGTACATTCCAACAAGAGTGAAAGGTAGGGGTTCAAAGCCAGGGCTCCTTGGATGACGAGGGAGCTAGAAATATGAAACAAAAAAAGTGTATGATACATGTCAGGTGAATTCTTCAAGTGAGAACAGGCCAAATACAATAAGCTGAGGGGAAGAAGAGGAAAATAAGACTGGCAAAGAGAGAATGAGAGAATAACATGGCAGTTGACATAAAAGGGAACAGAAACATTTTCTACCAGCATGTAAATAGTAAGCGGGTAGCAAGGGGCGAGGCCTATTAGGGACAAAGAAGGTGATATATGCTTAGAGGCGCAGGGCAAGGCTAGAATACAATGAGTACATTGTATCAGTGTTTACTAAGGAAGAAGATGCTGACAAAATATCAGTAGAAGTGGAGATGGTAGAGGTAATGGATGGGATGAAAATTGATAGGCAGGATGTACTGAAAGGCTGGATATGCTTAGAGTGGATAAGTCGCCTGGATGGCTTGCATCCCAGGTTGCGAAGGGAAGTGGGGGTGGAGATCGTGGAAGGGCTTGCCATAATCTTCCCTAGATGCAGGGGAGGTGCCAGAGGATTGGAAAGTGGCAAATGTGACACCCTTGTTCAAGAAAGGGTGTAAAGACAATCCTAGTAACTACAAGTCAGTCAGTTTAACATAAGTGGTGGGTAAGGTTTTAGAAACAATAATCAGGGAGCAAATTAACAGGCACTTGGAGAAGTTTAAGTTAATTAAGGAGAGCCAGCACAGATTTGTAAAAGGCAGATCGTGTTTGACTAATCGAATTGAATTTTTTGATGAAGTAACAGAGAAGGTTGATGAAGGGAATGCAGTGGATGTTGTCTATATGGATTTTAAGAAAGCATTTGACAAAGCACCACATAGAAGTCTGGTTAACAAAATTGAGGCTCATGGATAAGAAATTGGCTTAAGGACAGAAAACTGCGAGTCGTGGTAAATGGTTGTTTTTTTAGACTGGAGGATGGTAGACAGTGATGTTCCCCAAGGGTCAATGCTATGACCACTGTTTTTTTGCGATATATAAATGACTTGGATATTGGAATACAGAGTAACATTTCAAAATTTGCCGATGATACCAAATTTGGAGGTGTGACAGTGAAGAGGATACCAATTGACTGCAACAGGACATAGATAGGCTAGCAGAATGTGGAGATGGAATTTAATAGAGAAGTGTGAGGTGATGCATTTTGGCAGAAGGGATAGGGAGATGCAATATAGACTTAGTAGCACAGTTCTAAAGATGGTGCAGGGACAGAGGAACCTGGGGGGTTCATATGCATATATCTTTGAAGGTGGCAGGACATAGAGAGAGAGTAGTTAGCAAAGCATATGGGATCTTGGGCTTCATAAAAGAGATATTGAATACAAAAGCAGGGAAGTTATGCTGAACCTTTATGAAGCTCTGGTTAGGCCACAACTAGAATATTGCATCCAGTTCTGGTCTCCACACTTTAGGAAGGATGTGAAGGTCCTCGAGAGGGTGCAGAGATTTACCAGAATGGTTCCAGAGATGAGGGATTTTAGCTACAAGGTTAGGTTGAAGAAGCTGGGGTTGTTCTCCTTGGAGCAAAGGAGGTTGTAGGAAGATTTGATAGAGGTGTACAAGATTATGATGGGTTTGGATAAGGTAGACAGAGAAATGCTGTTCCCATTAGTTGATGGTACAAGGACTAGGGGACACAGATTTAAGGTTTTGGGCAAGAAATACAGGGGGGATGTGAGGAAGAACTTTTTTATGCAGCGAGTGGTAATGACCTGGAACTCACTGCAGACGAGGGTGGTGGAAGTGGAGACGATCAACGTTTTCAAAAGGAAATTGGATAGGCACTGGAGGGAAAGAAACTTGCAGGGCTAAGGGGATAGAGCAAGGGAATGGGACTGACTGGATTGCTCTACACAGAGCTGGCATGGACTCGATGGGCCAAATGGCCTCCTTCTGTGTCGTAATGACTATTTGCCTCTTGGCTCAGATCAATGGGCGATGGCCGGTACAATCGGGTTTCTCTCTCAAAGCAGCCCAGCACTGGACCGAGCTTCTGGTGATTTATTCTCCATTTTCCCGGCAGCACGGGAGAGATAAACAGCATCACATTTTCTATTGGCGATGACCTGACCAAAAATCTGTAGTCATTTCCATAGAAGCATTGATGTTCCAGCACAGGGAGGTGGTTATTCAGCCCATCGTGTCTGTGCCAGCCGGTGCTCGCTCCACTCTAATCCGATTTCCCACCTGTGTATTACAGCGGTGAGTGTCTTAGACCAGGATTGCTCTTAGTTCTACAAACCCATCTGCCCCTAGTTTAAAGTTCCACAATAATCAGTGTGAAAAAGGGAAGATAACACCATGAAATTGGCAGAGATTTGGAATAAACGGAGCTTAAAGACGTTATAACCAAGAGCTTTGAAATTGATGTTAATGCAAGTGGATAATGGTTACCACTCTTTGGGCGATATAAGCGACTCTCAGTGGGACTGAAGGGTAATTCTTGGTCGTGCAGTGTCCAATCGTGGCTGAGGTGGCAGAGGCGTGCATTTCAGATCAACAGATGAGAGTCTGTTTACGGAAACCAATCTTTGATGTGAACATGAACAAGTGTGTTGGGGAAGAGAACCAGAACATCTCTGGGAAATGGCGGGGGGGGGGGGGGGGGAAGAGGAGAGAGAGAAAGCGAGTTAATTAATAAAAAGCAAAGCTGGATGAATCGTGACCTTTGCTGGGAAGTGTGCGCGCGTGGATCCTATACAAGACAAGATGTGTTGTCCCTCATTATATGCTGACAATTACGGAGGAGGGAAATGGGGGACCTCCGCGATCACCCTTGGAGCCGTAACCAAGGCAGAGCCATTGTATTCGAGGAGAAAATTGTTACGTGGGACAGCGTGGTCAGTTTTACAATGGAAAATGTTTACATTTCACAGAATGCCCTTTTCCTTTAAACAGTTCCTGCTCCAGGGATCGAGGAGAAGGAGATTATAAAAAGTGAACTAACTCAGGATTTTTTTTGGAAAAGGATGGTGGAAAATGGCTACTGGAGTTTAAAATTACGAATTGCTCGGTCGCATCGCAATTTTAAGCGCTCTTAGCAAAACTAAATAGGGCAAAAGTTGAATCACAGAAAAGTAGACTGTGTTTGGAAGGGATAAAATACGGATTAAACGTGGACAATAGTATTGAATGTCAAATAAAATTGAATATGCTTCAGTCATAATCACACATAGTATTCTAACCACACAGGGGGAAAAAAAAGGATTACTTTTAGAATAGACATTGAAACTCTGCAAGTACACTCACCAATTCCATTTTTATCTTGGACTCTTGATCCAGGCATCCATTTGGTGTTGGACCAGGTGGCGGTTGGCTGTATCCAATGTTGGATGTCCAGAAATCTGTCTTCAAACTCATTAATTTCAGTATTTACAACTGCTGCTGGATCAAGGGTTGGAGGAGAAATATTCATCACACTTCGCCAATGACTGTCCCGAGTTGACCAATGTTGTGCTTTGTAACTCCGGAGTTCAGTTCCAGACACAACCAAACTGCTTGTAGCGAGCAGCTGTGCATGACTATCAGTAATCAGTCCTGATAATCCTTCATCCAGCTGATAAATTACAGGCTGTATAGAGCGCTCAAGCGCCAACGTAAAGTGTCCGGATTCCGTTTCCTTGCCCACGAAACTGTTCAATGAAATCCAGGCGCCATCAGACGCCTCTGGAAATTCAGCATTTACTGTAACCTTCATCTCAGATACAAAAGACCAAGAAATACTGACCATAGCCATAGTGGGATTCGGAAAAAGCACAAGACCTGTATCTTTGGAGGTCATTTGTAGAAGATTTAGATTGAATAAACAGCCAGGGCACGCCAACATTTCCCTCCATGCATCTATGGAAGCGTCTTTTGAATCAATTTCACTGAATTTCGAAGCTTCTGGGCTCATTTCCAGGTGGTGCACACGCCGAGGTACAGAAGCCCCAAACTCGACAGCCGAAGAGAAGATCTGCTGATGGTAGCGAGATTCGGGGAAAGAATCCAAGTCAGACAGACGCATTATATTCCGCTCAGATTCTGTCATAGGTGTTCTCAAAATATCCACGTTTCCTTGGATTTCTGGTCCTATCCAAGTTGTCCCTTTTTGACTAGCTGTACTTGATCTGGAACAATCCTGATAAAAAATGTCAGAGGAGAATACTGGGGTCCAGTGATCAGATGCAACATATAAAGGCAATTCACGAGAACTAGAGAGGTGTTCCTGCAGAACATAAACATCATAAATCTCAGGTCTTTTACTAAAAGAGATCCCATTATTCTCGTGGACAAACCTCATACGTGTAGCCCCAGTATTCAGATTATGTAATCCGTTTTCCACATCATGTGTGTGTGTCACAGAACTCTGGAATGTTAATAACTGGATGGAGCTGGGTGTTGCAGCAAAATAAACTTCCTTGAATCTGTAAGTCCCACCGCTCTTTGGCTTCAATACGGTGTAGAAACTCTCTGTTCCTTGAAGATGTCGTATCTCCGTCTCCATCGCAGAGAGTAGGAGTGAGTAAGTAGCATCAAACAGACTTTGCACTTTTATACCAGGACTTAGTTGACCAAGACCAGTAGTTTTTTCTTCAGAAGAGATTTGCTGTGTTTTGTAGTAGCCAGATGTGGCAGCAGGTGTAGGTCTAGTTTTGGTGAGACACCCGTCCTCTGTCTGCATAGAACTGGAAAGATGAATTTCTGGAGCGTCAGTTTCACTTATACCCACAATAGGTGACATTTCTTTTAAAGCAGTGTTCCAGAGATGAAGTTCCTTCACCTGATGCAATGAAACATAAAGAGTGGACATCTGTACTGAACAAGTTGGAGAAAGGAAGTTGCTTTCTATTCCAGTTACTGGAGTGACTTCTTTGCCGGTTCCTGATTTTACTGACAGTTGTCTTGATTTCTGATAATCCCTAAACAACTGGATCCTGTAAAGTTATTTGGGGAGTTTCAAGGTGTCGAGTCTTCAGTTGAACTTTGGCCAGCATTTTGTTTATTTTAGTTATGTTGCTAACTTCAGTAATGTTAAGATCATTGTCATGGAGCTCTCTAAAGATAGGTGCAGGATCCAGGGAAGTTTTATCTTCATACGTGTAATACTTGATTCGAAAATGGCGGTTGGAGTGGTTAGGATTAGTCTTTGAAAGAAAAATAACTTGCACCTCTAGCGCCCAAGTTTCAAAACGGTGGTAAGTTTTATTGAAACAGGCTTGTATCACAAGACTTCCAATTTCTGCAGGTTCCTGACTAATGATAATTTCATCCTGATTCTGCTCACAGTTCTCTTGTGATGAAAATTCATTTATTTTCACTTCAATATGCTTCCATTTACCTGCTGCAATAGTCCAATTGCACCAAACATTCTCAGGGTAAGTGCTGGGATAATCTGGAGAGAATAACTCACCCGAGTCTCCTTTAATGGTCATGTAACAGCTCTTCAAAGCATAAAATACCCAAGATGAAGGATGCTTCAATTCTAGAATATGAATTAGAAAGCATTTGTACAACATTTTTAGCTTTGCACCACTAATTTGTTTTGAGGGTTAAAATGAACTCTACAATACAGAACTAGGCGGCACGGGATTTTTATGCATTTCCACGTGGTTTCTTTGCTCTTAAAATCCTGTAATAGCTCCCCTGCTATCTAGAACGCGTTTCACCAGCCAGTAGGTGAGCCAACCATTTGGAGAAGCATGGAAGAGAACATTTAGATGAAAAATATAATGCACAGCCTACGTCATTACAAATGGTTTTTGCACCACAACATCAGCTTCTGTAAAGAACCAATTCCAATTTGAATTCTCTGTAGCTGTTTCTTTGTCAACTTCAACATTTTCACTAGCAGCACTGCTCCCCATCAGCTCGTCACAAGTTAACCAGTCAAACCAGTAAAGCTAAACCACAAAAAGGATTTATTCCCCGCAATCTTTTTGTTCCAAGTTAACACAACAAGATCCACTTGGGCATCACCAACAGACAGCACAGAACACTGAAAACCATCACAGTTAAACCATGCACAAGAACACCCATTTTATGATTGAAAAGTTATCTTTAGTCGCAATCTGAAATGCTTCCTAAACAGCAAGTAATTTTAGCAACAAAGCAAAAAGCTTCCATTGAGAAATTAAGTGGTGCAATTGTACATGAATATAATTGTACTGTATGACTCAGTACTCATCTTGCGCATGCGCAAAATCCAGAATTTGCAGCCTGTCAATGTACGCGCGTTGCCAGGCCATCCGCGGGGGCCACGAAAAAGCAATCACTTATGCAGAGTTGGGCTATTTGCCCAGCAATTCTGCACGGAAGTCTTACGGTTGATGCAAGCAATCGCAGGGCCTATTTGCATCAGCCTAAGGGGATATCTAAATCATTAATTAAAAATTTTCAAATCCTAAATTATGCACAGTGTATGAAATTAGTTTATGCAAATAATGGCCCAGATTACAGTTTTTTAATGTATAAAATCAAAAAATTAAGTTTTTTTTAGTGAGGTTGATGGAATGAAGGTAATTATGAATAAAATTCCAATTTGTACATAATATAATTATTAGATTTGGGGATTCCATTGTATATTAGGGGATTCCTTTCGTAAATGATTGAAATGGAATTCTGCTTATTAATTGGAAGACTGGGCCCACGTGATCCCAAGTATGCTTCTGCACCGCCTGCGTCACTGGGATCCGTGGGCAATTACACTGCCCTCCACCTCGAGGCCCGAGACTACAAAGTTTTCGCAGCCTGAGCTCCAGCAGGTACTTTCGTAATTCTTTCGCGGGTCAGAGGCGTACTGCGGAGGTATGTCTCCGACCACAATTTCTAGCCCAATATAAATCTAAGACATTGCCCAGGTATAGAAAGTCTCACCCACACAAACTGGTTACGCTCAGCTTTAATGGCAATGGATATACACGGTTCATGACTTGCAAAAGTTGAGCTTCCAATTGCACGTAGGATTGAACAAACTGGTTTAAATGTACATTACAATGGTGAATATACCTCGATTGCTCCAGGCTTACTTCCAGATCATAACATACAAAGCCTGCGAGGTCATGTAAGTAAGTGAGGACAAAATTTAGTCCCAGTCAGGTGTCTATTGCACCTACCCATGAGCAAACAATGCCAACTGGCAAAATATAACCAAATGTAGTCATCACTCCTCCTCAGTGGTAGTAAAGTGCAACCCTCCCTAGAAACATTTATGAGACATATGCCATTTGGAATGGTAATGTAGCAAGGCAGTCTGAAGCCCTTTCCCAAAAAGCCTACACAGCTCAGTCAAACACATAGGAAGGCAAGGGTAAACCAACTTGGAATGTGGATTCAGGCCAACAAAGAATTTCTTCCATGTGACTTGGGCACCAAAAGCCCCAGAAAAGGACAGTGACCCTTTAGACAAGCAGGATCCTTGAAAAATCACCATGATTCGATCAAATCAGATGAATGTTGCCAAATTACTCTAACCCCCAGAAGTATCTGGTCACCACCAGCATCACTAAACTGTGCCAACAATCTCAAGGGGTCAACGCATTCTCTTGTGGCTCCCACAGAACAATACCGAACTGCAACCATCAAAATGTCCAGGTACACTTTCTCCCAATTAAAAGTTATACAAATGCAAATTGATGACTAATAAAGGACAGAAACACACATTACAGCAATTACCAAAACAAATATTGGTTCAGTGAGAAAGAACAAGATCCAATAAAATTCTCCCATTAACGGAGAAATGTAGCAGAGCACTGGTTTCAAAATCTGTACAGTGCTGGAAAAGGGGAGGGTCAGGCTGAAAATTGTAAATCTGTTGTTGTAGAATAATGGGCCCATCCCACAGTAGGATAAAGAATGTTGAAATTCTCACTCAGTTTTGTTCCAAAGATTAAAGCATAAAACTCCTTCATTACAATTGCTGATGGATGCTGCAACTATGTTAAAATCTAATTTACAAAACACAGGGGTATCCTTTAGGATTAGATAGTTCTGCCTCCCAAATAACAGCATGGGAGAGACAGAAACTTACTTTTACACCTGTGGAGAAACAAACACCAACAGGAAAGTTAATTTTAAAAAAAGTGAAATCTGAATGCAGTCTTACCTTGCCTTGGTTTTTGTGTTTGATCATTCCCACTTTCCTAAGAAAAATCAGTTTCTAAAATCAGCTACAAGTAAAAAAATATGAATCAACTTGTACTAGGAATCAGCTCGTTCTTATTTAGACTTATTCCCATAAATAGTCAGTCAATCAGTAGCTCACATTTTCAGCATATGCTTCTTTACTGCTGGCTTAACCCTGTGAAGATAATAGTTCCAGGAACAAACTTCAGTAGAGCAGCTTTGTTAGATTATAAAAATATACTGCCTATTATTTCCAGGTAGATTATCCACCCAGAACTGAATCATTGCTAGTTTAATTCATCAGCAGTCAGAGAAAAAAACACATTCCCACACAGATCAATGTCACTATTTTACGATGATGGTTCCAGAAGGATTTTCAAGCAAAAGCCTCATTTCAGGCCCAGATAATTATAGGCCACTTCATGTTATTTAGGATATTTAAATGAGATTGCTACCCAATGATCACTCCAAAGTATCCATTATTCTTCATTTCAAATAATGAAGGTGATACTTTTTAATTAAAGTGAACTAATGGCCAGTGCCCTCCAACAGTGCACCCCCACCCAAACAGAGCGCAGCTCCCCACCAGCCGCACAAGGAGAGATTAGGGCAGATGACCAAAAGCTTGGTCAAAGAGGTAGGTTTTAAGGAGAGCGGTAGGGAGGCGGAGAGGTTTAAGGAGCGAATTCCAGAGCTTAGGGCCGCGGCAGCTGAAGGCACAGCCGCCAATGATGGAGCGATTAAAATCAGGCATGCGCAAGAGGCCAGAATTGGAGGAATGCAGAGATCTCAGAGGGTTGTAGGAGGTTACAGAGATAGGGAGAGGTGAGGCCATGGAGGAATTTGAAAACCAGGATGAGAATTTAAAAAAAAAGAGGCATTGCTTAACAGGGAGCCAATGTAGGTCAGCGAGCACAGGAGTGATGGGTGAACTGGACTTGGTGCGAGTTAGGACACAGGCAGCAGATTTTTGGATGAGCTCAAGTTGATGGAGGGTAGAATGTGGGAGGCCGGCCAGGAATGTGTTGGAATAATCAGGTCCAGAGGTAACAAAGGCATAGATGAGGGTTTCAACAGCAGTTGAGCTGATGCAGGGGTGGAGGTGGAAATAGGCAGTCTTAGTGATGGCATGGATATGTGGTCGGAAGCTCATCTAGGGGTCAAATATGACACCAGGGTTGTGAACAGTCTGGTTTAGAGACAGTTGCCAGGGAACGGAGTGTGGCAGAGACCAAAGGTAATGGCTTCAGTCTTCCCAATATTTAGTTGGAGGAAATTTCTGCTCATCCATTACTGGATGTCGGACAAGCATTCAGACAATTTAGAGACAGCGGAGGGGTTGAGGGAAGTGATGTCAGGTAGACTTGGGTGTCATCAGCGTACATGTGGAAATTGACGTTGTGTTCTTGGAGGATGTCGCCGAGGGGCAGCATATAGATGAGAAATAGGAGGGGGCCAAGGATAAATCCTTGCAGGACACGAGAGGTTAACGGTGTGGGAGTGGGAAGAAAAGCCATTGCAGGTGATTCTCTGGCTATGACTGGATAGATAAGAATGGAACCAGGCGAGTGCAGTCCCACTCAGCTGGACGACGGAGAGGCTTTGGAGGAGGATGGTGTGGTCAACCATGTCAAAGGCTGCAGACAGGTCGAGAAGGATGAGGAGGGAGTTTACCACTGTCACATAGGATGTAATTTGTGACTTTGATAAGAGCCCTTTCAGTACTGTGGCAGGGCAGAAACCTGATTGGAGGGATTCAAACATGGATTCAAACATCGAGTTCTGGGAAAGATGGGCACAGATTTGAGTACATTCAAGGACTTAAGAGGATATGGAAAGGAAAGAAGTTTCTCCTGAATTCTCTATTGGATTTATTAGTGACTATCTTGTATTGATAACCTCTAATTTTGGACTCCCACACGACCTCTATTAGGTCACCCATCAACCTCCTCTTTTCTAGAGAAAAGAGCCCCAGCCTGTTCAGCCTTTCCTGATAAGTAGCTCCTCAGTTCTGGTATCATCTTCTCCAGTGCCTCTATATCCTTTTAATAATCTGGAGACCAGAACTGTGCACAATACTCCATGTGCGGTCTAACCAAGGTTCGAGACAAGTTTAACATAACTTCTCTGCTCTTCAACCTTGCAAAACAATGCTTTAGTCTTTACTTAATATAGATAACCAGCTCTCTGCTAATAACATTTAACCAGCATTTGAATGCCAGTGAGTAGAGCTTCTGAGAATGTACAGACCACAGATCAGTTTTATCTAGTCAAATACTGGCCTCATCACTGCACCCTACAATTGATCAACTCAGTCCATCGAAACGGAGGCAATATATTTCAATTTATATATTAGCCACAAGTTCATGAACACTTCTGGTTTATTGAAGTACACTGGAGTCGATCAATTTTAAGGCACAGTGATGAGACAACCAGATGACAAGTGGTCCAAGTTGTATTACTGCTCTGCACTGCATTCTGACTAAATAAAACAGATGTGCACAAGCTCCACTCACAGATTATACACATTCCCATTGTAATTTTTAAAAATTCGTTTTTATGGGATCAGGGCATCGCTGGCAATGCCAGCATTTATTGCCCATCCCTGGTTGCCTTTGAAGGTGGTGATGAGCCGCCTTCTTGAACCGCTGCAGTCCGTGGGGTGAAGGTACTCCCACAGTGCTGTTAGGTAGGGAGTTCCAGGATTTTGACCCAGCGACGATGAAGGATCGGCGATATACTTCTAAGTCAGGATGGTGTGTGACTTGGCGGGGAACTTGGAGGTGGTGGTGTTCCCATGCGTCTGCTGCCCTTGTCCTTCTAGGTGGAAGAGGTCACGGGTTTGGGAGGTGCTGCCGAAGAAGCCTTGGCGAGTTGCTGCAGTGCATATTGTAGATGGTACACAATGCAGCCACGGTACGCCGGTGGTGGAGGGAGTAAATGTTTAAGGTGGTGGATGGGATACCAATCAAACGGGCTGCTCTGTCCTGGATGGTGTCGAGCTTCTTGAGTGTTGTTGGAGCTGTACTCATCCAGGCAAGTGGACAGTATTCCATCACACTCCTTGTGTCTTGTAGATGGCGGAAAGGCTTTGGGGAGTCAGGAGGGGAGACACTCGCCGCAGAATACCTAGCCTCTAACCTGCTCTTGTTGCCACAGTATTTATGTGGCTGGTCCAGTTAAGTTTCTGGTTAATGGTGACCCCCAGGATATTGATAGTGGGGAATTCGGTGATGGTAATGCCGTTGAATGTCAAGGGGAGGTGGTTAGACTCTTGCTTGTTGGAGATTGTTATTGCCTGGCACTTGTGTGGCGCGAATGTTACCTGCCACTTATCAGCCCAAGCCTGAACGTCGTCCAGGTCTTGTTGCATGCGGGTATGGACTGCTTCATAATCTGTGGAGTTGTGAATGCCGCTGAATGTTAAAGATCAAGAGGTGTAATAATTATTAATGTATTGCTGAATGTAACAGTGAATTTTTAAACATTTAAAATGATACCCAGCTAACAGTTTGTAGAGAAAATAAGCACAACCTGAAAGGCAGAGACTATTTATGGAAACATTTCTAAAATTAGTTTTATGCTTTATAATTTCTAAGTAGGAATGACTAGTTTAGAAATGAATCCATTTAGTCAAAGATGGTTTCACTCTGCATTTAGCTTCGATTCACAAGATCTTTGAATGATTAAGATATTCAAGGTCAAAGCTCAAGAACCAGAACTTCATGCAGAACAAAAAAGGACATACACCTTTCTTCAAAAAATACAGGAAATTTGAAATGTCCTCAGAGTTCACTTTTTCATACAAATAATCTTTCTGGCTTTTTAGAGAGTTTAGAAACCCCACACTCACTTTCTCAAGGGTTGCTTTGCTTTGTGTTGCTGTCTCCTTTCCACCAGTCCAAATAACACTAGGATCAGCCACAGATCTATGAAAAATTACACAAAACACAAGTAGAGTCTTAAACTTGGAAAGAACCAAACAGCCCATCCTGGCACTTTGAGAAATCTGCTCTAAGAGGTGAACACAGCTGCCCTATTTGCACTAGTTTATTTAATTGTTTTCCCAGAAAATGATTTAACTAATTGATAAATTAGATCAGTCAGCAGGAACTAATTCAGAGGAATGATGTCCAGTGGTAGTCACTCAATATTAACCATTTGTTGGCAGGAGAGCGCTTCAAGGGGCCAGAAAGACTATGTGGAAGCCTTTTCTGTTGCTCCAGTGGCATCTACCCCAAAAAATCTTAACAAAAGTGCCCCTTTTTAGAGAGACACAACTAATAAAACCTAAATCACAAAAAGATAAAGGAAACTTATACAATTAAATAATAATGTTATTCTCTGTGTCCACCATGCACTCCGCCCCTGCGATGTCCACCAGTCGCGGAAAGCCTCAAGTGTAACAGCAGTCACCATGGGCTCCCTCTCCAGGGAGGACATGTGGATATGGAGGGGTCACAGAGATTCATGTTAAACAGGAACAGTAGGAAACACAACAGCAGGTCACTACATGTGGAGAGAACAGACACGTTGATGCTTGGGTTGCAAAGTTTCATCAAAACTGATTCAACCTCGCATTGAAGGGATACGAACAATTAACTTGCCTGTTTTCTCCACAGCTACTGACTGACCGGCAGAGTGACCGACTGACAGAGTGATTGACCAACAGAGGGTTTCCAGCAGAATGACTGACCGGCAGAGTGACTGACCAGCAGAGTCACTGACTGGCAGTGTTACCAGCAGAGTGACTGACCGGCAGAGTGACCGACCGACCGGCAGAGTGACCGACCGGCAGAGCAACCGACCGGCAGAGCGACCGACCGGCAGAGCGACCGACCGGCAGAGTGACCGACCGGTAGAGTGACTGACCGGCAGAGTGACCGACCAGCAGAGTGTTTCCAGCAGAGTGACCGACCGGCAGAGTGACCGACTGGCAGAGCGACCGACTGGCAGAGCGACCGACCGGCAGAGTGACCGACCAGCAGAGTCACTGACTGGCAGTGTTTCCAGCAGAGTGACTGACCAGCAGAGTGACTGACCAGCAGAGTCACTGACTGGCAGTGTTTTCAGCAGAGTGACCGACCGGCAGAGCGACCGATCGGCAGAGCGACCGACCGGCAGAGCGACCGACCGGCAGAGCGACCGACCGGCAGAGCGACCGACCTGCAGAGTGACGGACTGGCAGAGTGACTGACCGGCAGAGTGACCGACCGGCAGAGCGACCGACCGGCAGAGCGACCGACCGGCAGAGCGACCGACCGGCAGAGCGACCGACCGTAGATGTGACCGACCGGCAGAGTGACCGACCGGCAGACGGACCGACCGTAGAGTGACCGACCAGCAGAGTGACCGACCAGCAGAGTGACCGACCAGCAGAGTGACTGACCAGCAGAGTGACTGACCAGCAGAGTGTTTCGACCAGCAGAGTGGTCCTGACAGCAGAGTGACTGACCAGCAGAGTGACTCGACCGGCAGAGCGTTCCGACGGCAAGCGACCGAGCCGGCAGAGTGACCGACCGGCAGAGTGACCAACCAGCAGAGCGACCGACCAGCAGAGCGACCGACCAGCAGAGTGACTGACCAGCAGAGTGACTGACCAGCAGAGTGTTTCCAGCAGAGTGACCGACCGGCAGAGTGACTGACTGGCAGAATGACCGACCGGCAGAGTGACTGACCAGCAGAGTGTTTCCAGCAGAGTGACCGACCGGCAGAGTGACCGACCGGCAGAGTGACCAACCAGCAGAGCGACCGACCAGCAGAGCGACCGACCAGCAGAGTGACTGACCAGCAGAGTGTTTCCAGCAGAGTGACCGACCGGCAGAGCGACCGACCGGCAGAGCGACCGACCGGCAGAGCGACCGACCGGCAGAGCGACCGACCGGCAGAGCGACCGACCGGCAGAGCGACCGACCGGCAGAACGACCGACCGGCAGAGTGACCGACCGGCAGAGCGACCGACCGGTAGAGTGACTGACCAGCAGAGTGACTGACCAGCAGAGTGACCGACCAGCAGAGTGACTGACCAGCAGAGTGTTTCCAGCAGAGTGACCGACTGGCAGAGCGACCGACCGGCAGAGCGACCGACCGGCAGAGCGACCGACCGGCAGAGCGACCGACCGGCAGAGTGACCGACCGGCAGAGCGACCGACCGGCAGAGCGACCGACCGCAGAGCGACCGACCAGCAGAGTGACCGACCAGCAGAGTGACTGACCAGCAGAGTGTTTCCAGCAGAGTGACCGACCGGCAGAGTGACCGACCGGCAGAGTGACCAACCAGCAGAGTGACTGACCAGCAGAGTGTTTCCAGCAGAGTGACTGACCGGCAGAGCGACCGACCGGCAGAACGACCGACCGGCAGAGCGACCGACCGGCAGAGCGACCTGACCGGCAGAATGACCGACCGGCAGAAGCGACCGACCGGCAGAGCGACCGACCGGCAGAGATGACCGACCGGCAGAGTGACCGACCAGCAGAGTCACTGACCAGGCAGAATCACTGACCGGCAGAGTCACTGACCGGCAGAGTGACTGTTCGGCAGAGTGACTGACCGGCAGAGTGATTGACCAGGCAGAGTGACCGACCGGCAGAGTGACCGACCGGCAGAATGACCGACCGGCAGAGCGACCGACCGGCAGAGTGACCGACCGGCAGAATCACTGACCAGCAGAGTCACTGACCAGCAGAGTGACTGACCAGCAGAGTTACTGACTGACAGAGTGGCCGATATTTTTACCTTTGCGTTGGGTCGGGTGCATGCGGGTCGCGTAGCGGGTAGGGAGCACGATGTGCCGAGCAGCGCACTGTTCAGAACGACTTTTACTTAATGGCCCCAAATGAAAGAGTCATGCACGTTTCCCGGCCCTATTAAATGGTGCCGGTCTGATAACGTCATTGATGACTCGTCTCCAGCGCCGATATTTAAAGCGGCCTTGCACTCAACTCATTTGAAGGTTGCCAGAGGAGGGCGGAACCTGACAAGGAAAGGCCACAGTACTGTTATAACTTTGGAAGGATGGATAGCCAAAGGCAGAGGGCTGCACCACGCTTCTCTGATTCATCGCTGCATACTCTGGTGGAGGCTGTCAGAGCACACAGGGAGGTCCTCTTCCCTGCTGATAGGCAAAGGAGACCTCCACAAGAAACAAAGAGAGCCTGGCTGGATATAGCTGAGGAGTTCAGCAGCAGGGATGTGGTGAGGAGGACCTGGATACAGTGCAGGAAACGATTCAATGATCTGATGAGATCAGGAAAGGTAAGTGCAAAGCCACACTCACCTTCATCCTGATGTGCCTGCCAACCCATCCCTGTCACTCTACCTTCTCAAGCCTACGACCCTACATCATTCCTCACACCAACATACCTTCCAGGTCCACCCTCTCTCTCTATGTATATACTCACATCCCCATCTGACTAACCACCCCTCACACTCACCCTCATCCTAAGCAATCATAGCAAGTAAAACCACAGAAGGAGGCCATTTGGCAATAGCATGCCACTCCCTCATAGCCACCCTCTACAGATGTAACCCATCCATTCGTTACACTCATTCCATCACTCTCACTCAAACGTCTCTTCTTTCCCTCCTTGCAGGAGAAAAGCTCCCAGAACATGCGGGAGACACAGAGAACATGATGTGGCCCTCCAATCTTCGCACACCTAACAGAAGCAGAGGAGGGGGCTCTGGAGATCTCCGGAGCTCGAGAGACGTTGGCGGTGTGGAACAGAGAGAGGGGGACATCCCAGCAACCTGGTGACAGAATCACATCTCATACAGCCACATGGCATACAACAGTCATTCATATGGTGACTGATAACAACAACAACTTGTATTTATATTGCGCCTTTAACGTAGTAAAACGTCCCAAGGCGCTGCACAGGAGTATTTTAAGACAAAAAATTTGATACCGATCCACATAAGGATAAATTAGGGCAGGTGACCAAAAGCTTGGTCAAAGAGGTAGGTTTTAAGGAGCGTCTTAAAGGAGGAAAGAGAGGTAGCGAGACGGACAGGTTTAGGCAGGGAATTCTAGAGCTTAGGGCCTAGGCAACAGAAGGCACGGCCACCAAAGGTTGAGCGATTATAATCAGGGATGCTCGAGGGCAGAATTAGAGGAGCACAGATATCTCGGGGGGTTGTGGGGCTGAAGGAGATTACAAAGATAGGAAGGGGCGAGGCCATGGAGGGGTTTGAAAGCAAGGATGAGAATTTTGAAATCGGGGCGCTGCTGAACCGGGAGCCAATGTAGGTCAACGAGCGCATGATGTCAGCAGCCAGTGAAGTGTCATCATGTGCAAAATGGTAACGGTACCTATTCTTATTATAACACTTCTAACACATCTCTACTCTCCCACAGGTCCATCAACTGCCCCATGTTCCACTGTCCAGCTGGAGGAGGAAGACAACTCCTCAGAGGAACCTCCAGCCTCTGACCAAAGCGCACCCAGCACCAGCACAGATACACACACCTCAGTGGGTCCTTTGCGCCATAGAGTAGAGTTGTTACCTGGTGTCTCACAATTCACAAGTGAGCAAGAGCAGCTGGTATTGACAGGGACAGCAGTGGAGACTCCTCGCCGGAGGGCGCAGGATGATCCAAGCTCTGCTGAGCCTCGAGGGCCATCGGGAAAGAGGGTGATCTTGGAGGGGCAGCAACAATTGCATGAGGCTCTGACATCTTTTGCAGCCGCTATGTCTTCAAATGTTCAGAGAATGGAGGAGTCCATCTCCAACATGAGCACCACCATGTCACAGGTGGAGATGGGGACTGTAGGCTCTTCCATGGAAAGGATGGCCACCTGTATGGAGCAGCTAATGCGCCACTCACATGAGCACATGCTAGCTGTGGACAACAGATGGCAGGCGCTCATAGACCTTCTCTCAAGGAGGGATGTAAACATAGACTTGGTTCCTCATGGCCCCACTGCTGTGCAGCAAGGTGCTCTCCAGCTCCTTGCTAGCAGGGAAGTGCGGGTGGCCCATGAGAGGGATGATGGTGAGAGGGGACATGGAAGTGGGGGCTCTTCTCAAAGTGCTCCCACTTCTCCCCCATTGCCTCCCCCTCAGTCAGAGCCCCACATGCTTCCTCGGATCCCGATGGCTGAGTCTGCCCCTGCACAGTCGCACGAGGAGCAGTCTTTGGCGGGGCCCTCACAGGCTTCAAAACCCAGAGGACATCCACCAAAAGTGTCTGACGAGTCACAGCAGGGAAGTGAGCAGCCTGCCTCTACCTCTGCTGAAGCCACAGGGGTTGCACCTCGTAGAAGCATTCGGAAAAGAAAAATGGCACAAAAGTAGATGCACAAGGGTATGCACATGGATGTATAAACAAATGTTAGTGTTAAGTTTCAGTTATTTTGCTGACACACCTAAATGTATTTCTTTGCACCTTTTTCGGGTCTTGTCCATTTTTGCCTCAAACATTGGAAGTGGCTTTGTCACTTGGAGTGAATGGTGAGACATTACTTAATTTTGAGTACTGGGGGTTTGGGTGGGAGGAGTGGCTGGTCATTGTAGGGATGCTTTATGGTGTTGTTGGGGGGGAACTCAGTACAGCATGTGGCAGGCATGTGGCTACATTGGAGCAAGTCAAGTAAATCTGGCCATGATAAGGCCATCCCAGGTCTCCCGGGCAGCAATGTGCACCGCTGCTGGTGCCATCTGCACCTCAGGTTCCTCCTCCTGCTCCTCCTCATCTTCCACCTGCTCGTCCTCCTCCTCTGAAGAGGCTGTGCGCTCTGCGCCTTGCTCCTCCTGCAGCTTCAATCCTCGCTGCTGCGCTACTCATCGAACCCCCTCCCAAGGGCAACTCATCGACCCGCCTCCCAGGGGCAACTCATCGACTCACCTCCCAGGGGCAACTCATCAATCCCCCTCCCAGGGGCAACTCATTGACTCACCTCCCAAGAGCAACAAGAGCAGGTCAGAGGCTAGGTATTCTGCATCGAGTGTCTCACCTCCTGACTCCCCAAAGCCTTTCTACCATCTACAAGGCACAAGTAAGGAGTGTGATGGAATACTTGCCTGGATGAGTGCAGCTCCAACAACAATCAAGAAGCTCAACACCATCCAGGACAAAGCAGCCCGCTTGATTGGCACCCCATCAACCACCTTAAACATTCACTCCCCCCACCACCGGCGTACCATGGCTGCAGTGTGTACCATCTACAAGATGCACTGCAGCAACTCGCCAAGGCTTCTTCGGCAGCACCTCCCAAACCCGCGACCTCTACCTAGAAGGACAAGGGCAGCAGGCGCATCGGGACACCACCACCTGCAAGTTCCCCTCCAAGTCACACACCATCCTGACTTAGAAGTATATCACCGATCCTTCATCGTCGCTGGGTCACAATCCTGGAACTCCCTCCCTAACAGCACTGTGGGAGTACCATCACCACACGGACTGCAGCAGTTCAAGAAGGTGGCTCACCACCACCTTCTCAAGGGCAACCAGGGATGGGCAGTAAATGCTGGCCTTGCCAGCGATACCCACATCTCATAAACTAATTTGAAAAAAACTCATCGACCCGCCTCACCTGGCTACCAATGCGATACGTGCTGCCCTAGGTGTGTGTCCAGGATTGGGCTCTTCCTCCATCAGATCATCCACAACAACCATGACTCACCCGTCAATTTGACGAGAGGCTCTGTCATTGGTGCAGTAACTAGGTGATTTTACTAATCTGTGTCTCACAACACATTATTGCACTTTCCTTAGCACTACGGAATGATTATTGAATTTGTTATTAAGTAAATTAGCTATCTTCATTTTATTCATTGTTTGTGGCCTATCTTTGTAACATGTAATATTATATATACCATAATGAAGGGTACACTATTGTGTGTTTTCAGTTATAATACTGATATATTAATAGCTAATTTGGCTAAATTATTTTAATGATGTACTTCTGACTCAAAAGTTTCAGTGTGAACAGTGATGGTGCTGCCTAATTGGAGAATTAACAAAGTTTGTCAACGTCAAACTCGATGCTGCTCAGAGGGAGCTTCCTCCTGATTGATGGCTTGCAAAGGGTAAAACTTGAAAGATAACCTATCTTTTTGGATGTAGCCTTAGCCTTTTTATTACTTGTTGATCAGAACCCTCAACAAATATTCTCCAATATTGCCGTAGAAATCAATAAATTAGCATGAAAATAATCCCAGGATTTAATTACATTTTAAAGTGCTCCTCTTAATTGTTCATTTTTCACACTGGGTTATAAAGCTGAGAAAAATGCTTCTGAATTTTATTTGCAGGAGTAAGTCCCCTCATGTCACTCTGTCGAAGCTGCAGAAAAGCTTGTAACTTGCTGATTCCTATCTCTTTATGGTACAGCTTTTAAACTAAAAGATACAACCAGGTGGGTAACTCCTCTTCCAGATGCTGCACAGCCTGTGGTTGTGGAAAGTTTGAGGCATTGCCGACTGCTAACCTAAGGCAGAGAATGAGGTCATGACATTTTGGTGGGGCTGTGGAATCTTACTTAAATATCAATCTTTCTGAATAAGGGAATTTCCCCTCTCTGGGAACTCCCATACGCAGATTGAGAGTGAAAGCTTCTGCTTCGAAAGTTGGAGGAGGCAGAGAGTCCCTTGGTCAGGTCCTACAGTCTCATTCTATAACTTATTTTCTAATAAAGACTGTTTGGATTTTTTATAATTATGAACAGGTTGAAGATTCCCTCAGGGTTTGGGCTGAAAAGTAGAGCAAACGATCTTGCAAAAATAGCGAGAGTGTACTTCTGCCAAAAATGAAAGGTTTAGTAATAAACCTGGAGCATGTAGTGGGATGCAGACAAGTGCCCTTCTGGAAATGTAGTCAGGCTGTAGGATCCGGGCTCCAGCAAGTTTTGTGTATGTTAGCAAAGGGTCAATTAAATTATTGCTATCATGGGTTAATTTATTGTATTAGGATGAGGGGAAATGTGAGGGTGTTGGGTTATGATGGAAAGTAAGAGAGGAATGGAGATAAGGAATGAATGTATAATTAAATAACTTACTGACTAATTGTAGGGAAGCGCCGAGCCTCGATTTGCCTCTGTTCCTGTTAGTGTTGCTGTGAATCGTGGCTACTCCTGGGTCTGACCACTCCCTGACACAATGGGGCTGATTTCTCTCTTGCTACTGCCTCGTTTAGCCTGTGAACAGGATGGTAAGGGGATAAAAATCTTAAAAAAAAAGGCAGACTTACTACAAGAGATCCACTTGTTGCGATTTTATGGGGTATCTCAATTTAGACACCCAGTGCTCCCGCTGCAAACTGGTGAGGGGTCAGGTGATGCAGTTAAGACCCCAACATGATTTCATGTGAAACAGAACTACCACCAATATCTCCTCAACTCGCCCACAAATCAGGAGTCAGAAAAGGTCAAGAGGCGGCCATTTAATTTATAACTCTACTTAAAGGGATCTCCACCTGCTTTGATTTAAAACCTGCAAAGGTTTCAGATACATTTTGCTTATAGTTTATAGTGGCTTTTGGCATGTTACTCAATTTTAAATTGCTTGTAGTGACCAAACAATCTGCTGAAATCTTAAAGTGGAACTGATAGGAAGGAACATAGGAACAGAAGGAGGCCATTCAGCCAATGTTCCCTGTAAGCTGTGCTTTGTTCTACACGGCCAGTTTCTTTTAATGTGTGGTCCCTTTAAATGTCTGCGCATGTGCGGTATTTACAATGTAAAAGCCGGTGAGCGACCTGCGCGGGACCTTTGAGATTACTGCGCGGCTGTGCGCACACACACCTTAGCAAGAACATTGCATTCAGTCCCTCAAGCCTGTTCCACCATTCAATGAGATCATGGCTGATCTGTATCTTAACTCCATCTACCCGCCTTGGTTCTGTAACCCTTGATACCTTTGCATAACAAAAATAAACTGATAATGCACTTTTTTCAAAATGGGCCATTCTTCTAGCAATCCCATTCTGGCTCGAGGAAGTGGAGCAGAGTCCTGGAGGATCATTGAGGTCACCACACATTCTATGGTTGGCTGCAGGATAGTGATGTCATGTTTCAGAACCCCACACAAGTTGGTAGTGGATCCCTCCACAATCTTTGACTTGTTACCCGAGCTCCCTAGCAGGCTCCCCTATACATTCAGCAATTACTGGTGGACAGAAAGCAGTTTTCTTTTGAAGGTTGTGCTCCTAAAGTCTGCATTTCTGTCCTCTTCTTCAGAGCTAGGACCCGAGCTTACCCTCTGGCGAGCTATCTCCTGGGATGTCCTTGCTTGCTTGTGCTCTGTGAATCATCCTGTGCAGACACCTCGATGTCTTTGTACCACTCGGGGTGACCATTTCCGTGCTGGTGCTTGGAAGGGTATGAGCAAGGGACGGTGCATCTTCAGGAGGGTTGTCCCTACTGTCTGCACGGTCCAATTCATCTGGAGGACCTAGAAAAGAAGTAGAAGGACAAGAGTTAGCACATAACGGCAAGGGTAAGCGGTGGAAGATGAGAGGCAGTGCAATGCAGCCCCAGGCTGTCGTACTATGAGTGTGAGTGTGAGTGTGAGTGTGTGTGTGTGTGTGTGTGTGTGTGTGTGTGTGAGTGTGTGTGTGAGTGTGAGTGTGTGTGTGTGTGTGAGTGTGAGTGTGAGTGTGTGTGTGAGTGTGAGTGTGAGTGTGTGAGTGAGTGTGTGTGTGTGTGTGTGAGTGTGTGAGTGTGTGTGTGAGTGTGTGTGTGTGTGAGTGTGAGTGTGTGTGTGTGTGTGTGTGTGTGAGTGTGAGTTGAAGAGTTAATTAGAAAATGAAAAGAAAGGAAAAATACCCAAAACATCCTGGTGCGCGAGGCCTCCAGACCCACCATTGGAAATGCTGCCTGTCCCTCATTGCAATGTGGCAGAATCTCCGTCCTGTTCTGTGCCAACGGCTCCTACAATAAGAGTGAGAGTGTGTTAATGTGCCCCCTTTGGAGGATTGTGAAGATGTGTGATGCAGTTTAGCATCGTGGGCACGCTGAGAGACAGGAGCAGCAGCTGTGGGTCAGAGAGGGAAGTCATTGTGAGGGTGGCAGCAGGAGATGTAGTGAAGTGTCCACTGTGATTAGAGGAGAGGCTTGTGAGGCGGGGAGAGAAGGTTTGCCAGTGCTGGGACTGAAGTTTGGTGTTGCAGGGCTGTGTAGAGAGTAAGAGAGATGTGAAGAGGAGTCTTACCTTGACAATCCAGGTAAGGTCATTAAATTTGCTCCTGTACTAGTAGCTGTGCTGCTAGCATTGACCTGCCCAGCTACCTCTCTCCACTGCTCCTCGCTAATTTTCTGAGGCACCCATCATCCATCTGAAGTAAAGAGGACCTGGTCCTGGTCCTGGTCCTTACTTATTCCAGGAGGACCTCCACAGTCAACACCCCTCCCACTGCCCAGTCTGCACCGCAAACAAAAATAAACCCGAGTGTACTTGAATATAAATCCACTATGTCCTTATCTTTCAAATGTTTCCATGTCTCATTTCTGTGCTCCCACTCCCTGTTGATCTCTTTCTGTGCTTCTCTCTTTGACTGTCTTCCTGTGCTCTCTATTCCCCTTGTCCTTTCAATATCTGCTCCCTTTCACCTTTTGGACACAGAATTCCCTGAGTAGTTAAGAGACGGAGTTCAGTGGAAAACGTAAGCACTTTGATCTCTGCCATCACGGGGGTAGAAGTATTTACCTTCGCCACGGCACTCGGTGTAGATTCCCACACAGAAAAAAGAGACAGAAAAGGAAAAGACGGATGGAAGGAGAAATGGAAAAGGAGAAAGAGACGAGAAACATGCACCAGAATTCAGGCTACAGCTCTTGATCCCTTGCACATTTTCCCAAGTGGGAAGATAGTGAGAAATACAGTACATATTGCCCTGCATAAATCACTCGAAACCACGTATAATTTCAGGAATATAGCTCAAAAATATAATTCTTAATTTTATTATGAACCTATAAACAAATCAGTTGAAAGAAATCTCAACCAGCAGGTTGGAAGGTTTCAAATTTGCAGAATTTCCTGACCAACATTCCTCCTTCAAACAACAGCAAGCAGAGTTTAATTGGTTATTGCTGTTTGTGGGATCTTGCTGTGTGCAAAAGGGCTGTCACATATGCCTACATAAAAAGTCTCATCAATTTACAGTAAATAATTGTATACGAAGCACTTTGCGAGGTTTCTGAGAAATGTAAGACACTGTACAAATGCAAGTCATCCTTTCTTTTCAAAGGTACATAAGGGAGATGAGGAAAAAATGAAGCAGATGCTTCCTGATGTGACTGCCTTGTTCCATAAGATGGCAGTCTACTACTGTAATAGTTACATAATACTAACGGCCACTGAATTGTTTTGTAATGCAAACAGTGAAGATAGTTCCCAATTTAAGGCGCATGTCAAACAATATGTTTTTTTCACTTGCTCAGCTCAGACTGAGTTGTGGCTCCACAACAGCTGAACACGATTGCAATTTAATTATAGCTTTAGAGTAACAGCTACAACAGTTTTGACACACATGGAAATGATGAAGTGAGGCGTGACCTTCCTTCCTTCAGTTATGCAACAGAGGAACATTGCCAATCCTTTTTAATAGAATATGACCTTTGTACAGTATAAAAACATGACTTACTACACCAACTATAGTTTCAGTGGGTGTGGCTGCTATGTTGATTTTTCAAATTTTCTTTCAATTCCTCCTCGCCTGAAGCTTGTGACTCATAGTGGACTACATACACCAGAGATAAGTTTATACTTTGGAGAAAAGGGCCACCCACAATAGTGGATTTATTGAAAATGTTGTTAACCATTAAGGTCCCTTTATTTGTTTTCCTATATCTTGAATACTGTATCTTTCCAGCTGTACAGAGAATTAAAAATACAAAGAAGAAAGAACAAAAGACTTGCATTTATATAGCGCCTTTCACGACCACCGGACGTCTCACAGCTGACAAGGTCCAACACGCTTGGTCAACATGGATTAGTGGTTGGGATTCGTGTATCGTATTTCCACATTCTTCCCTTCCCCAAGGCTACACATGCCTTGGTATTATTGTTGTATGTAGGATGGTCAGTAGCGTTACAGGACTCAGACAGGAACTGGCATCAGAGTAGATGGTCCATAGATTGAGGCTCATTATCACCAGTCGCAGGTCACTGAGTTACTGTCACTGTAACCCCGCTCCCACATCATTAATTGTGAATGACCAGTCCCGGTGCTGAAGCGATTGAGGCAATGCCTAATTGGCCACGGTTCAGATCTCCAGTCGGGTGATACTCATCGGGTTGGATATCCACACGATGTGGCTTATTCTTTAGACGTATTCTCCAGACATTAATTCTCCATTGTTTCCTACTGGAGTTGAGACGGTACAGAGTGCAGGAAGCTGTGTCTCAACTTCAGTGCCCTCTGAGCGGGACGGTGCTGGAACAATGGATGGCGAGGATAATTAGATTGGGTGCAGGTCTGGCTACGGCTGCTCCGTATGTCTGGAGGTGCGATACAGTAGGTAAAGATTGTCCACCTTGGTAGGTTTAGGCAACTAATAATGCAAAAGCAGAAAGTGTCAGCCGTGGATCAGTGGGTAGCATTCTTCCCTCTGAGTCAGGAGGTTGTGGGTTCAAGTCCCACTCCAGAGACTTGAGCACAAAAATCTAGGCTGACACTCCAGTGCAGTGCTGAGGGACTGCTGCACTGTCAGAGGTGCTGTCTTTCGATGAGATATTGGCCTAGAAATTCGGGTGGCCGGCTTGCCGCGGGGGTAAGGATCGCGCGCGCTCTTACCCACCGCGCCTGCCGTTGTGTTTCGGGCCCACAGGAACTTCGGGTCCCGGGCCTCTCCCTAGTGCCGGCGCGCAGTGCTTGCGTGTTCCAGGGGCGCAGTTAGTGCGATGCGACCCCTGGGATCACGTGGGCCATGGAGAGCCAATGGCAGCAGACCATCTTTCATTCATAGATTTGACAGGAGACCTGTCAAATCTGTGAATTGAAATCGGCCCCAAAAGAACAGCTAAACCGCAAATAAATTTTTTTAAAAACACATCACATTAATAAAATAACTATAGTTAAATAAATTACCCACTTTAAACAAAAATTTAAATTTTTGAAAAAATTAAAATACTTTTTAAAAGTTATAAAAATAAACTTACCTTTCTTTAAAGTCTCTAAAAAAGATAAACCTGTTGAAAAAAATTTAAAATTATACTTAATTAAGTACTTACCTTGTTCAAAAGGGGTCTTACGCCTCCTTTTTACTAGCGTAGAATCTTCAATACTTACCCTCGCGTTGAAACCTGAAAAAAAACCTAAGTGTGCTGCGTGCGCGCAGCCTCTAGTGCGCACGCGGTTCACCTAGGAACCACCCCCTTCGCCATACCGAAAGTGCCGGTTTCCCGCGCATGCACAGTGCATGCAGGAAACCGGCACTTCGGGAATGAATACGGGTGAGTACACAGTCCGTACTCACCTGAGAACGGCTGAATTTTTGGGCCATTAAACCAAGGTCCTGTCTGCTCTCTGGATGTAAAAGATCCTTTGGCACTATTTTGAAGAAGAGCAGGAGAGTTATCCCTGGTGTCCTGGCCAATATTTATCCCTCAAACAACATAACAAAAACAGGCTATCTGGTCATTATCACATTGCTGTTTGTGGGAGCTTGCTGTGCGCAAATTGGCTGCTGCGTTTCCCACATTACAACAGTGACTACACTTCAAAAGTACTTCATTGGCTGTAAAGTGCTTTGGGACGTCCTCAGGTCACGGTGCTATACAAACGCAAGTCTTTCTTTTATTAAGAACTGAGTTCAATTTCTTTGTATGCACAAATATTTTGGGCAGCAAGAACTGAGTCCAGAGTCCTGATAGTGTTTGGATCAATTCCCCACTTTGAGTTAACCAGATTAAGTGGGATGTTATGCCGAGCTCCAGCTTTAGCTTTGGTCTTGATGACGTGTTCTTTGTATCTCAGAGTGCGAGGCAATGTCACACCACGGCAGTCAGGATTGAACCAATGATCAAGTCTTTCCCCAGACCACTCAATATATAACTCCGCTTGGCTGCTCTCTCCTTGAGGTGGAATGCACAGCTCTGCCTCCTATCCGAATCGGACCTCAGTGATTGGAATTGTGTCAGGCCAGGGTTACTTCAACCCCATCAAAAGTCTGGCTTTGAGCAGCAACACAAAGATCATCTGCATGGAGGAAACTCCGGACACCAGGATGTATGGGTTGGTTTTATTGAATAGCATCGCTGCAAGCACTCTACCTGTGGGAGCACAGCCAACGGCTTTTTTATTTAACGGCATAGTTCCATGCAAAGATGGCGATGCTAATAAAGTTGGGTTAAGCTGGCTGGTTTGAATTAATAGGCCGTATTTCCAAGTCCCAGAGCACTGCGAGCTTGAAGCTCATCCAAATACCAAACAGCTGACCCTTTTTCTGCAGTCAACCTTTCTTTATACACACATCAAACTCCCAATAGGCACAATGTGCAGAATTTGCCAAAGAGGAGAGGTTGGGAGACCCAGTGGGCTCGATTTTGTCAATGGGGACGTGATGGAGGCGGGACTCCCACTTTTTGGGTTGTAGTCCCGCCTCCATTGATTTGTGGCCAACCCACGCTACTTTCCCTTGATTGACCTTGTTAAGCTCGCCCAGCGGGCTCAGCAGGCCAATTAAGGGACACCTGGATACTGGTGACGTCAGCGATTGACATTTCATCTGTCAAGAGCTTTTGACAGATGAAATATCAGCGTTTGACAGCTCTGTGAAGCTGTCAAATACTGACAATCTGTCTTCTAACTTGAGTCCTTCTACTCAGACTCAGTTGGAGAGCTCTCCAGACCAGAAAGCAGAGGCTGCAGCTTTTGACAGCTCAGCGGCCATTCTGCTTTCTGTACCGGTGAGCTGAGGGACTCCCGAGAACTGAAGGGAGGAAGCCTGGAGGAGAAAGTAAAGGTAAGTAAAACTTATTAAAACACTTTACACACACCAAACACACTTACCTCTGCACTCATGCACCCATCACTCACCTGTACACCGGACATCTCGACCCCTCCAAGCCCTGCAGACCGATGGTCCGCCTCGCTAACTTGGCGTGGTTTGGAGCCGTCGGGCAGCCCACACTTCAGGGCTAAAAATGGGGATTAGCCAAAAAACTGCCTGTTAACTACCTGTTAACAGGCAGTTAATTGGCACTAATCCCCTTTCCGCCTCGGGGAGGCGGCTCCCAGCACAGGTCGGGTACCCGCCTCCTGGGACATTGGCATTGAGGCGGGTTGGGGGCGGGATGGGTACATGCCCCCCGAATCAGCAATTTTCACACCACTCCCGCCTCCAAACCCGCCTCCACGGGGCTTAGAAAATCGAGCCCAGTGAGTCACAGCACTGGAAGGGCTTCAAAAAGGGGGGTAGGGAAAAAGCAGGTAATTACAGTGGGCATCCGCTATCTCTAGGGCCACCTCCTTCAGTACCCTAGGATGCATGTTATCAGGCCCTGGGGATTTGTCCGCCTTCAATCCCTTTAGCTTCCTTAACACCATATCCTTAGAGATATTGATTTGCGTCAGTTCCTCCTTTGCCAATGTCCCTATTTTTCCCGATAGCCCAGGGAGGTTTTTTGTGTCTTCCTTCGTAAAGACTGACCCAAAGTATGCATTTAGTTGGTCTGCCATTTCCTTATTTCCCGTTATATATTCCCCCGTATCTGACTGCAATGGACCAACTTTGGTTTTCACCAGTCTTTTCCTCTTGATATACTTATAAAAGCTTTTGGAGTTAGTTTTTATATTTTCCGCCAGCTTGCTTTCGTAAGCTATTTTGCCCCTCTTGATTAAGCCCTTTGTCCTCCTTTGCTCTATCTTAAACTGTTCCCAATCTTCCGCTCTGGCGCTTTTTTTGGCTATTTTATACGCCCTATCTTTGGATTTTATGCTGTCTCTAATTTCCCCTGTTATCCACGGTTGAGTCACCTTTTTAGATTTCCTTTTATGCCAGATTGGTATAAACAATTTTTGCAATTTTGTCATTCTATCTTTAAATGCTTGCCATTGTTTATCTACCTCCAGTCCTCCCAGGAACGTTGTCCAATCAGACCTACTCAGTTCCCGTCTAATGGCATCATAATTCCCCTTGTTTAAATTCAGGACCTTAGTCTCGAGTCAATTTCTTCGCTCTCCATTTCGAGTGAGAAATCGATCATGTTATGATCGCTCTGACCCAAGGGTCCCCGTACAACAAGATTACTAATTAGTCCCTTCTCATTGCACAGTACCCAGTCCAATATAGCCTGTTCCCGAGTTGGTTCCTCGACATATTGATCCAGATAACCATCCCTTAAACACTCAAGGAATTCCTCCTCCTCATTATTTTTACTGATTAGGCTAGTCCAATCTATATGTAAGTTAAAGTCACCTATGATGACAGCTGTGCTCTTATTGCACGCTTCTCTAATTTCCCTCGTGATGCCCTCCCCAACCTCTATTTTACTATTTGGAGGCCTATATACCACTCCTATTAATGTTTTTCGCCCCTCGCTATTTCTTAGCTCCACCCATATAGATTCTGTATTAACTGAGTTAATATCCTTCCTTTCAATTGCATTTATCCCCTCTTTTACCAGCAATGCTACCCCTCCTCCCTTTCTTTTTTGTCGATCCTTCCTAAATACTGAATACCCCTGTATGTTAAGCTCCCAGCCCTGCTCACCCTGCAACCATGTTTCCGTAATCCCAATTAGATCATAATTATTAACCTCTATTTCCACAGCTAATTCATCTACCTTGTTCCTGATGCTTCTCGCATTAAGGTATAAAACCCTCAGGCTTTTTTTATGCTCACATTTTTTATGAATTAGTTTGGCCCTTTGTTTTTTGTTCCTCACCCATTTACCATTTATTTCTGTCTGCCTTTCACTTTCCTCTATTTCACTACATAGGTTTCTAGCCCCCTGCCATACTAGTTTAAATGCTCCCGAACTGCTTTATCAAAAATTACCCCGAGAACATCAGTTCCATCTTTGCACAGGTGTAGACCGTCCCTTTTGTATAGGTCACACCTACCACAAAACTGGTTCCAATGCCTCAAAAATTTAAAACCCTCCCTCTTACACCACTGCTCAAGCCACGTATTTAGCCTAACTATCCTGTTCTCTGTACTCTTACTAGCACGTGGCACTGGTAGTAATCCAGAGATTACTACCTTCGAGGTCCTACTTTTTAGCTTGGCTCCTAACTCCCTAAATTCTACTTGTAGGACCTCTTCCCTTTTTTTAGCTACGTCGTTGGTACCAACATGTATCACGACAACTGGCTGTTCCCCCTCCCCCTCCAGAATGTTCTGCACCCGCGCCGAGACATCCTTGACCCTTGCACCAGGGAGGCAACATACCATCCTGGAGTCTCGGTCGCGACCACAGAAACCCCTATCTATTCCCCTTACAATCGAATCCCCTATTACTATAGCCCTGCCACTCTTTTTCCCTCCCTTCTTTGCAACAGAGCCAGTCATGGTGCCATGAGCCTGGCTGCTGGTGCCTTCCCCCGATGAGTCATCCCCCCCGACAACAGCACCTAAGGCGGTGAACCTGTTGCTAAGGGAGACAACCCCAGGGGATTTCTGCACTACCTTCCTGCCCTTGCTCTGCCTTTTGGTCACCCATGTACTATCTACGCTGGCCTTAACCTGCGGTGTGACCAACTCACTAAATGTGCTATCCACAACCCTCTCAGAATCGTGGATGCTCCAAAGTGAGTCCATCCGCAGCTCAAGGGCCGTCATGCGGTCCCACATGAGCTGCAGCTGGACACACTTCCCGCACACATGGTTGTCAGGGACACAGGAAGCGTCCCTGATTTCCCACATGTTACAGGAGGAGCATGACACAGGTCCGAGCTCTACTGCCATGACTTAACCCTTATATTACTTTTTAATTTTCTAGTTTTAGTTTATTTGTTGACTTTTGTTTTCCTGAAGCTTACTTAGACCAATGTATACTGTACTCCTCTTATTCCTTTTTAAACTAACCAAATCCCACTAGTTTTAGTTTTACTTTCTAGGAAGGTTTGAGGAAAGTACTTACCAGTTAGTCTTACCTCCCTGGTCTTTCGCTGACTTCCCGGTCTTGTGTCCCCTTGGTCCTACGCCGACTTCCCGCTCCTCCCGGTTCCTGCTCTGCTGAAAAGAAACTGAGACCAAAAAATTTGTGACCTCTGTTTTTAGACTGCTAAAAGACTAGTAGGTTAGAGGAGGAGGGCGGGTGGGGGTTCCTACTCTGTAGGAACTCGGGTTTAAGCCACCACCCTCCTTAAATGCCGTTCACCTGGGTGCTTCCCACCTGGTCCGCTTCCGGTCTCGAGTCTAATGAAATAGCGGAGCACTTAGCAAATGGGGACAGGATAGGACAGAGTCAACATGGATTTACAAAGGGTAAATCGTGCTTGACTAATCTATTGGAATTTTTTGAGGGAGTAACTGGTAAAATAGATGGGGGAGAGCCAGTAGATGTGGTGTACCTGGACTTCCAAAAGGCCTTCGATAAGGTCCCACATAAAAGATTAGCATGGAAAATTGAAGCTCATGGGATAAAGGGGAAAGTATTGACGTGGATAGAGAACTGGCTGTCAGATAGAAAACAGAGAGTTGGAATAAACGGCTCATTTTCTGAATGGCAGGCAGTAACAAGTGGGGTACCACAGGGATCTGTCCTGGGTCCCCAGCTGTTCACAATTTACATTAATGACCTGGATCAGGGAGTCGGATGCAGCATTTCCAAATTTGCAGACGACACTAAACTAGGAGGGGGGGTGGGCTCAGAGGAGGAGACCAGGAAGCTCCAGAGCGATTTGGACAGACTGGGTGATTGGGCGGATAAATGGCAGATGCACTATAATGTGGACAAGTGCGAAGTTATCCACCTTGGGTGCAGGAACGGGAGGGCAAATTATTATTTAAATGGCAATAAATTGGGAGAGGGGGAAGTACAGAGAGACCTGGGTGTTCTTGTACACCAGTCACTGAAG
The DNA here is from genome assembly GCA_030390025.1 of Squalus acanthias. Taxonomy (NCBI): domain Eukaryota; kingdom Metazoa; phylum Chordata; class Chondrichthyes; order Squaliformes; family Squalidae; genus Squalus; species Squalus acanthias. Next base: position 68,523,174 of record CM059436.1, on the reverse strand, counting down.
GCGAGCATGCAGGTGCAACAGGCGGTCAAGAAGGCAAACGGTATGCTGGCCTTCATAGCAAAAGGGTTGGAATACAGGAACAGGGATACCTTGCTGCAGCTGTACAGGGCACTGGTGAGACCACACCTCGAGTACTGTGTACAGTTTTGGTCGCCTCATCTGAGGAAAGATGTTCTTGCCATGGAGGGGGTGCAGCGGCAATTCACCAGGCTGATACCAGGAATGGCGGGATTGACCTATGAGGAGAGACTATGTAGTTTAGGGATGTACACACTGGAGTTTAGAAAATTGAGAGGGGACCTCATAGAAGTGTATAAAATTCTGACAGGTCTAGACAGACTAGATGCAGAAGGAATGTTTCCCTTGGCGGGTGAGAACAGAACTAGAGGACATAATTTAAGGATAAGGGCTAAACCATTTAGGACAGAAATGAGGGGGAATTTCTTCACTCAGAGGGTGGTGAACCTGTGGAACTCATTGCCACAGAGGGCAGTGTACGCCAGCTCATTAAATATATTTAAGAGGGAATTAGATATATTTCTACAGGCAAAAGGGGTTAAGGGTTACGGAGAGAAGGCGGGGACGGGATACTGAATTGGAGGATCAGCCATGATCTCATTAAATGGCGGAGCATGCTCGAAGGGCCGGATGGCCTACTCCTGCTCCTATCTTCTATGTATCTATGTATCTATGTATTTAAAGGGATGTGACCACTTAAAGGTAAAGGCTGTATGGGCAAAATGTTTTTTGACAAAAACTAGTGGATGGTTAAACAAATGTGGAATCAGGAAATAGAATCTGTGAGCAAGTGATGACATGGTGCAGCAGCAACACCTCCAGTAGATGGGCCAATGCTGCATTCCACAAAGCGCCTGTCAACCTGGTGCATATTTACTGCTTGCCATGTGCAAAGGTAAACATACAACAACATGGAACACATTTAAGTAGAAACTTACACTTGAAGATTTGGCACATTGACATATTCAACAGACTTCTCACATAAAACATTTGTAACATTTGTAGAAGGTTATGCTGATAGTGAGATAAAGAGGAGTGGGAGGAGGCTTGTGTGGAGTATAAATGGCTGCACAGACCAGTTGGGCCGAATGGCCTGTTTCTGTGCTGTAGACAAGATGGCCTGGAATTTGCGGTCGGCGACAAAGCGAAGGCGTTCGCCGCTGGCCCTGAAGTACGCTTCCCACAAAGATCTCACGATCTCTGTGTCGAGAACTTCGGACTTTCCGACATTCAATTCAAATCAATGGAGTATAGTGGGGATCCCCTTGTGCGAACTGCTGTGACGTCAACAAGCTGTCTAAGCAGCCAATCAAAATGTAGAATTCGCACAAACAGCGAACAATGAAGTGGGTAAGTCATTAAAATTCTAACTTTTTAAAATAGCTAGAGAGAGCAAAAGAAAGATTGGGGCTCTCACATGGGGAAAAGGCAAACCTGAAATAAAGATGGACAAACTTAAATGTTCTTAAAAATTTAAATCTTTATTAAAATGGACAAATTTCACACTGCACAAAATTAAAATTAGTTTTCCAGGCCCTTAACATTTGTTTAACAGTAATAACACTGTCAAAACCCCAATTACACCGAATCCCTTTGGGTTTAATTTTTAGTGGGGAATTTAACAGCGTGCTTACTGCGGAAGAGCCGATGTTTTCGTCAGTTTCCCTGATTTGGGTGATTACACAGATTGCCGGCTCTGTGGTGTGTTGGGGGGGGGTGCACAGCACAGCCTGTTTCGAAGCTGTCAACGACAGACCGCAACTCCAGGATTTCCGTATGCACCTATGCATGCACCAAATCCCGAATTGCGGTCAGTTTCAAAGGCGGAATAACAGCAAATGCCACCAGTTCGCCGTCATTCCGACCACAAATTCCTTGCCGATGTAACAACCTAGCTACATGTTTCATGGTCACACACTGACAACACAGGATGGGCACATCTGCCATTGTGCACGTGCTCCAGACTACAACGTCAGGTGTGCATTTCTGCTTGCATGACAAGTCACTTCTTAGACATTTGTCCCTTCAACTTTGGCAAAAACTGCTCTCCTACCCGCTTCAGGTTTACATTGTTTCCTCCCCACCGCCTCCCCCACCCCACATTGTGATACTTGTCTTTAATTGTCCCCCATCTCTTGCATTCCCACCACTGGCAAACTCCTCACACTGGACCTGGTCTTCACCTGGATCTGGTCTTCACCTGGATCTATGGCCATTGATACAAATGAGCTCAGCTGACTGAGGAAATTTGAGTGTTATTGACACATTACCACTCAGGGGGATTTAGCACCAATTCTTAACTTTTTAGATGTGGTTTGTACCAGGTGATGGAAACCCCCCCACCACCCACCCAAACCCTGGAATTTTTATGTAATACATATAATGTAAAGCCCATTGATTTAAAAATTTTACAGAATAACAGACACGTTGTTCAATTCAAAGCACCGATAAAAATCCCAGAATACCACTTACTAAAAATGGAATTTGATGTATTGAGTCATTGTGAATCAGTGGCCCTGACAGAATCTACACGTAAACATCCCTAGTTTTATAAACATTGTACCTAACTCACCCTGAACAATGCCACAGTAAATTTATAGAATTGCTGTAAAGTAAAATTGTATTAACCAAACTCATCCACAATCTTAATTCTGACTAAAGACCTTTGTTGGATTCAATTAACATTCTGTCCTCATCAATTGGAGCTTGGGCTTGGTGTGGATTTATAGATTAGAAACTGGACTGAAATATCGACATTCGAGATGCTGTATATAGTTTTAAGATGTTCTTTGCTTTTTTTAATTTGCACTATGGGTAGGCAGAAGTTTTTAATCACCATTCTCACTGACAGGTAAAACGATATTCTCCCAGGACACTTGTGATGATGACGTTGAATTGTACCCTGTTGGTCGACTACAGAAATTAGGATAGTTTATTCCAAGTTTCTTTATTAAAGATTATTATAATTCCAGTTTCCTACTTTGGACCACAGATACCTTCTTTGCAAGTCACCTCTATTAGCATAAGGCTGAAGTTTGGAGTGGAATTATGAATTCTTCAATAACTTTAATACTAGCATTGACCAGCAAGTGGCATGTATTTCCTACTGAGCTGAACTCGCTGCAGTTTTTTGGGTGGAGTATTTCAATTTGCTGTCTTTAGAAAAACAAGATAAATCTGAGAACTAGGCCAAGATTATATATCAGCAATTATGAGGTTTATGACTTCAGGCATGTGATACTTACATTGCTTTCTCATGACTGCTCAGGCACTGAAACAGATGATTCTAACAGATCCAAATATACTCTTTTAAAAACATGGCAAGCCCAAAATTACTTGATGATTTACAAAGCTTTAGTTTACATTTGTTTCATAACCAGGAATCTGGAAGTAATCTAATGTTTATTATATTCTAAAATAATGTTATTTTTAGAATAGTTAAAAGCACAATAAGGACATTATGCCACAAATTAATATATATATATATGTTTATTTATTAAGTAGTAAAATTTCTAAAATGTACAAATAGTATATAAGGAAATGGACAGTGTTCTACAAGGCATATTTCAACAACTTGCAATATGTAGAAAAACATCTCTGAGTACTTTAGAAGAGGAGGCCAAACATGAGGCAGTAAGAGTTGGCAGAGGTGAATGGAAAGCACAGTCAAAGAGATAAACTTTTAAGATGATTTTGAAAGAGGAGACAGAGATTGTAAGGTCGATTGGAGAAATGATTCCAACGAGCAATGGCATAATGACTGAAGGATTGGCCTGATACGGAGTGAAGAGGAATAGGTGAGGTTTGGAACATATGACTGGGGGAGAGGACACAGAATAGGGTGGGGCCAGAATGTTGAGGGATTTGAAGACAAAGACACAGATTGTGAAGCTGATGCAGGGAGCCAGTGGAGCTTGGCATGGACCAAGTTCAATGGTGTGCAAGACTTTGTGTGAAGGATTTCTGGTTTAAGCAGACTTTGTGAAGGGTGGAGAAGGGAGGCCATCAAGGAAATTATTGGAGAAATCTATCCTGGAAATGATGAAAGCATGGATTATGGTTTTGGCAATGGAGGGTGAGAGATAGGATTCAAGTTGGCGATGTTCTGGGTGTGGAAAGTGCAGTGTTGGCATGGGTCCTGATTAAGCACAGTTGAATTTCAGTTCCTTTCCCTTTGGCCAACATAACAAAGGTAGGTAGTGCACAGCTATCAGGTGTGAATAGCTGCAGTAATGAAACTCAAAGACACTGTGAATTAGATATGGTTCCCCAAATTTCCTTGGGGTCTGAAGCGACTCTCACTGTAAATCAGCCAGACGGGCAGCATGAGGAGCAAAATCAGACAGGACCCAGAAACAGAGTCTCCCTCCAGATTTCAAGTCTCCAATAGGGTTTGGAAGTGACAGAACTTCTGCCCCATGACCCATGGTGTTAGAATTCCTTCAACTCCCACCTCCTTCCCACTCAGTGATCTGGACACTGGGAAGAATCCAGTGCACGGGACTACCTGAGACTCCAGGTCTAGACGTCCCAGAAGAATGTGCGGTGAGTGGGAATTTAATACAGTGCGGGGAATGGTACTTCAATAAATGGGCAGCAGGGCTTTAATATAAAGCAGGGAGAGAGACTTGAATAAGTTGGGAGTGGGATTTCAGTGCAGAGTGAGGCTCTAATATAGAGCAGGGAATGAATGGGCTTTAATACAGAATGGGGACAGGTGCTTTCAAAGGAGCATGAGGATGGGGAAATTGATCAACTGGTTGCGGTTAAATGTTAATTAGGGCTCTTCCAGGAGCTGGTTGAACTAGGCATGATGGGCCGAATAGCCTCCTTCTGTGCTGTATCATTCTATGATTCTAGTGGATGGCGTGACTGCTGCTATATGTTGTGAGGTGGTTGGCACGACTTCCTGGAGACAGCTTCTACCTGCTCATTCCAGGCATTTGCCCACATTCTGACCTCATTTGTCCCATTGCAACCATAGTCACATGGTTTCAGTACGTACTTTCAGCTGCGATGCATCCCACACATCTTATTAACCTTTAAGATAAATTTTGGGGGATTTCCTGAGTCATATAAAAAGATCATATCCATGAAATGAAAGTAACAAAGTGTGACACAACTTGTACATGCCAAGTGGTAAAGTCAGCCTGGTTGCAGGCAACATAAATATGGCAAAATTATACCATGCGTGTGCAAGCACACCTGGAGAATCACTTTCGATTCTCACTTACTGTCTGGTGATGCATCCACACTTTGTATCAGTAACTTTAGAGTCCCAGAGCTTACCCAGGCTCTTCAATGTAGCTGAAACAGCACAGCACACACAAAGGAGAATTATACAAGACCATTTTACTCATTTCTATATGTATGTATCTGCAGACAAGAGAAGAGATCAAGTTTAATGTGATTGAGAAATAGAGAAAACTTGCAAACGATTAGGATTTTCCAAGAATAGGTTTGACCTAGTCTCTTAAATAAAACTTAAAGCTAGTTAAACTTCCCAAGGGTACCATCCAATCCTATTCCTCCTTGCTTGGCCAATTTGCCCTCAGGAGTGGTAACTTCTTTCAAAACCTCCAAATGTCACTTCATGGCTGATGCCAAGGAGCTGCCGCAGCCATCGATGGTGCCAGAGGACTCTCTATCAGTTCACTGCAGGGGAATGTAACTCTTTAGCTACTCTATTTCAATTTCTATGAACCCAGTGAACATCCAGCATTTTTGGGAGCCAGATTTGGGCACTGGCATTTCAGAGGAGCAGTGAGAGGCCGTGTGAGTGCTCCCCTTGTTCCCTCCCTTAGACAGCAGGCCGGATCAGGGACTGGTTTCTTTAACCCCTCTCCCGGGGGCAGGTGATCTCTCCACCATTAACCCAGAAAACTTTGGTAATCCTCTTGCCTTTCCCTACTCTTTTTAGTCTTTCTCCTAGAGGCTACACAGCAGCCTTGGGGGCGTGACACATGGATAACTTGGGCTCCCTGCCCCACCCCCTTCCAGGTTTTTCTTATCTTATGCACCTTGTGGATATGACACTGTGCAGATGACAAATACCTGCTGTATTTCTAGATGTTTCAATATCCTGGAATGCAGTACTGTAACACTGGTGGGCTGCCCTGCTGTTTTTGGTTGAGTATGTTACAAATTCAGGTCCACCATCAATATCTGCCTGGGTTCAGCGGCATCACTGAGCTGTGCGATAGCGTAACAATATAATTTCTGACTATTCTTTCCTGTATTCCAACCTTCTTGTAGCTGTTGACCTCTGACTGTCGTGCAGAATTTTTTTTTAAATTAATTCATGGGCTGTGGCTGGCAATCCCATCCCTAATTGCCCTCGAGAAGGTGGTGGTGAGCCACCTTCTTGACAACTGAGTGGCTTGCTAGGCCATTTCAGAGGGTAGCTGTGGGTCTGGAGTCACCTATAGGCCAGACCAGGTAAGGACAGCAGATTTCCTTCCCTAAAGGACTTTAGTGAACCAGATGGGTTTTTACGACAAGCCGATAGTTACATAATACTAGCTTTTTATTCCCGATTTATTTAAATGAATTTAAATTCTCTAGCTGCTGTAGTGGGATTTGAACTCTTGTAGATCATTAGTCCAGGCCTTTGGATTACTAGTCCAGTAACATAACCATTATGCTACTGTTCCCTATTTCAAAAACTCTCTGCCTGCATATGTCTGTGTCTGTGTTTTATCTCATTTGTAGTTGGAAAGGGATCCAAGAATTTAAGAACACAAGAACATAAGAAATAGGAGCTGGAGTAGGCCATATGGCCCCTCGAGCCTGCTCCGCCATTCAATCAGATCATGGCTGATCATCAACCTGAACTCCACTGTCCCGCCCGATCTCCATATCCCTTGATTCCCCTAGAGTCCAAAAATCTATCTATCTCAGCCTTGAATATACTCGAAGACTCAGCACAGTTTCCAACACAATATGGGCAATTGCTGAGACAGGAAATGAATTGCTTATTATTTACAGTCTATGAGGAAACAGCACCAACACTTGCTGAATGCCGAGTAGCATTTTCACCATCTCCCATCTCAGAACCTTGTATTAAACTTGGGTGTGAATACACTATGCTTTAAAACACATTTACAACTATTTTTCCAAAACCTCTCTCTGGACCAATGATCTCAGTGTGCTTACTGTATGTAGTTATCTATAAGCCACCTGCATGTATGACCTCTACCCTCCAGCCAAAATAAAAATGTTGGATAAAGTGAAGTGAGGCTATTGATTGCACTTGGGGTTAGAAGTCTGATTTCCATTCCAGTTTATTCAATGGGAAATTGGCCATGGCACCGCAAGCACAAATAACCAAGGGCACAGTTGGCCATGGCACCGAATACAAATAAGCACACAGCACCCAACTTCCACTCCAATGTGAATTCCGAACTCCACTTTTTCCAGCATGGGTATCCTGCTACACATTATGCTCGTATACAAGATGATTCTCTTACTTTAAGGTTCAAACATCAATTTCTTGCCTTAGGTGCAAGTGCATATGGTATATGTTCCCTTGTATGTTTTTGATCTGTGATAAAATCCTAGGTTAAAAAAAAATACAGACAGGAAAAAGGCAAATCTGCATTGCAAGATAATTGTCAACAGTCTACTGAAAATGAAAATTTACCAGATTATTCTGGTCTGGCTGGTGTCATTTACTTAAAAGATCAAAGTGATTTGTTTCCTTGCTTTCATTAGTGGTAGTGACCCTTTCACATGAAAGATCTATTTTGTTGTATTGTGGATTTTTGAATGGTCGATTCAGATGTATTTAAGTGTTTGTTTACAGACACTGTCTAAATACTTCTACTCATGCCCAGCACCAAGGCAAGTCCACACTTGTTATGAACTAAAATGTGACCTTATATGCCAAGCAATCTAGGAGGTAGAATGCTTGAGGTGAACAAAAAAAACCCCCTCATGTTCCAGGAAATTTATACCACAGTTGGAGGTTAAACAAGCAAAATGTGTGAAAAAGTGATTCCTGACATCACCCCTGGCTCTAATTTTATGGTTATGCCCCCCTGTTCTGGACTCTTCCACCAGAGAAAATAGTTTCTCTCCACTCTAAAGGATTTGATAATCATCTTAAACACCTCAATTATTTCAACCCTTCATCTTCTAACATCAAGGGAATACAAGCCTAATCTGTGCAACCTGTCCTAATAATTTAAACCTTTCAGCCAGATTAAAAAGACCTCATGCTCCCAAACTCAACAACAACTTGTATTTATATAGCACCTTTAACATAGTAAAACATCCCAAGGTGCTTCACAGGAATGTCATAAGACAAAAGATTTGACACCGAACCACACAAGGAGAAATTAGGGCAGATGACCAAAAGCTTGGTCAAAGAAGTAGGTTTTAAGGAGCATCTTAAAAGGAGGATAGAGAGGCGGAGAGGTTTAGGCAGGGAATTCCAGAGCTTAGGGCCTAGGCAACAGAAGGCACGGCCACCAATGGTTGAGCAATTCTAGAGTCAGCGTCATTACGGCACAGGAGGCCATTCGGCCCATTGAGTCCATGCCGGCTCTCTGTAGAGCAATCCAGTCAGTCCCATTCCGCCATTCTATCCCCGTAGCCCTGCAAGTTTATTTCCCTCAAGTGCCTATCCAGTCTCCCCTTGAAAACATTGAGTGTCTCCGCTTCAATCGGTAGCGAGTTCCAGGTCCTCACCACTCACTGCGTAAAAAAGCGCTTCCTCACATCCCCCCTGTATCTCTTGCCCAAAACCTTAAATCTGTGTCCCCTAGTCCTTCTACCATCAGCTAATGGGAACAACCTTTCTCGGTCTACCTTATCCAAACCCATCATAATCTTGTACACCTCTATCAAATCTCCCCTCAACCTCCTTTGCTCCAAGAACAACTACCCCAGCTTCTCCAACCTAACCTTGTAACGAAAATCTCATATCTCTAGAACCATTCTGGTAAATCTCCTCTGCACCCTCTCAAGGGCCTTCACACCCTTCCTAAAGTGTGGAGACCAGAACTGGACGCAATACTCCAGTTGTGGCCTAACCAGAGCTTTATAAAGGTTCAGCATAACTTCCCTGCTTTTGTACTCAATACCTCTATTTATGAAGCCCAAGATCCCATATGCTTTGCCAACTACTCTCAATATGTCCTGCCACCTTCAACGATCTATGCACATGGACCCCAGGTCCCTCTGTCCCTGCACTCTTTAGAACTGTGCCATTAAGTCTATATTGCCTCTCCCTATCTCTTCTGCCAAAATGCATCACCTCTCACTTCTCTGTATTAAATTCCATCTGCCACTTGTCTGCCCATTCTGCTAGCCTATCTATGTCCTGTTGCAGTCGATTGGTATCCTCCTCACTGTTTGGCACACCTCCAAATTTGGTATTATCGGCAAATTTTGAAATTTTACTCTGCATTCCAATATCCAAGTCATTTATATCTCAAAAAAACAGTGGTCCTAGCACTGACCCTTGGGGAACACCACTGTCTACTATCCTCCAGTCTGAAAAACAACCATTTACCACGACTCGCTGTTTTCTGTCCTTAAGCCAATTTGTTATCCAAGCTGACACTGACCCTCCTATTCCATGAGCCTCAATTTTGTTAACCAGACTTCTTTGTGGTGCTTTGTCAAACGCTTTCTTAAAATCCATATAGACAACATCCACTACTTTCCCTTCATCAACCTTTGTTACTTCATCAAAAAATTCAATTAGTCAAACACGATCTGCCTTTTACAAATCTGTGCTGGCTCTCCTTAATTAACTTAAACTTCTCCAAGTGCCTGTTAATTTGTTCCCTGATTATTGTTTCTAAAACCTTACCCACCACTGACTGGCCTTTAGTTACTATTTTCGTCCTTACACCCTTTCTTGAACAAAGATGCCACATTTGCCACTTTCCAATCCTTTGGCACCTCCCCCGTATCTAGGGAAGATTGGAAGATTATGGCAAGCCCTTGCGCTATCTCCACCCCCACTTCCCTTAGCAACCTGGAATGCAAGCCATCCAGGCGACTTAGCCACTCTAAGTATATCCAGCCTTTCCAGTACATCCTGCCTATCAATTTTCACCCCATCCATTAACTCTACCATCTCCACTTCTGATATTTTGTCAGCATCTTCTTCCTTAGTAAACACTGATACAAAGTACTCATTGTATTCTAGCCTTGCCCTGCGCCTCTAAGCATATATCACCTTCTTTGTCCCTAATAGGCCCCACCCTGCTTACTATTTACATGCTGGTAGAAGATTTTTGGGTTCCCTTTTATGTCAACTGCTATTCTATTCTCATATTCTCTCTTTACCAGTCTTATTTTCCTCTTCACTTCCCCTCAACTTATTGTATTTGGCCTGGTTCTCACTTGAAGAATTCATCTGACATGCATCATACATCCTCTTTTTTTGTTTCATCATCTTCTCCATCTCCCTCATCATCCAAAGAACCCTGGCTTTGGTTCCTCTACCTTTCCCTCTTGTTGGAATGTCCCTAGCCTGTACCTGAAACATCTCCTCCTTAAAGATCATCCATTGTTCCATTACAGTTTTTCCTGTCAGTCTTTGGTTCCATTTTACCCTGGCTAGATCCCCTCTCATCCCATTGAAGTTAGCCCTCTTCCAATTTAGAAGTTTTACTTTAGATTGTTCCTTGCTCTTCCCCATTACTAATCTAAACCTTATGATACGAAGATCACTCTTACCCAAGTGTTCTCCCACAGACACTTGGTTGACCTGGCCCACCTCATTCCCCAGCACCAGACAGGTGGCAAGAGAACCAACACGAGGGGAAAAACCTATTTGAGCTCGTCCTCACCAATCTACCTGTTGCAGATGCATCTGTCCATGACAGTATTGGTAGCAGTGACCGCCGCACAGTCATTGTGGAGACAAAGTGCCGTCTTCACACTGAGGACACCCTCCATCGTGTTTTGTGGCACTACCACAGTGCTAAATGGGATAGATTCAGAACAGATCTAGCAGCTCAAAAACTAAGCATCCATGAGGCGTTCTGGGCCATCAGCAGCAGCAGCAGAATTGTATTCCACCACAATCTGTAACCTCATGGCCCAGCATATCCCTCACTCTACCATTATCACCAAGCCAGGGGACCAACCCTGGTTCAATAAGGAGTATAGAAGAGCATGCCAGGAGCAGCACCAGGCGTACCTAAAAATGAGGTGCCAACCTGGGGAAGCTGCAACACAGGACTACATGCATGCTAAAAAGCAGAAACAGCATGCTATAGACAGAGCTAAGCGATCCAACAATCAATGGATCAGATCAAAGCTCTGCAGTCCTGCCACGTCTAGTCGTGAATGGTGGTGGACCATTAAACAACTAACGGGAGGAGGAGGCTCCATGAATATCTCCATTCTCAATGATGGTGGAGCCCAGCATGTGAGTGCAAAAGACAAGGCTGAAGTGTTTGCAACCATCTTCAGCCAGAAGTGCCGAGTGGATGATCCATATCGGCCTACTCCTGAGGTTTCCACCATCACAGAAGCCAGTCTTCAGCCAATTCGATTCACTCCACGTGATATCAAGAAACGGCTGAGCACACTGGATACAGCAAAGGCTATGGGCCCCGACAACATCCCAGCTATTGTGCTGAAGACTTGTGCTCCAGAACTAGCCACGCCTCTAGCCAAGCTGTTCCAGTACAGCTACAACACTGGCATCTATCCGACAATGTAGAAAACTGCCCAGGTATGTCCTGTCCACAAAGAGCAGGCCAAATCCAACTCAGCCAATTACCGCCCCATCAGTCTACTTTCAATCAGCAAAGTGATGGAAGGTGTCGTCAACAGTGCTATCAAGCGGCACTTACTCGTCAAAAACCTGCTCACTGATGCCCAGTTTGGGTTCCGCCAAGACTCCTGACCTCATTACAGCCTTGGTCCAAACATGGACAAAGGAGCTGAATTCCAGCGGGGAGGTGAGAGTGACTGCCCTTGACATCAAGGCAGCATTTGACTGAGTATGGCATCAAGGAGCCCGAGTAAAACTGAAGTCAATGGGAATCAGGGGGGAAAACAGTCCACTGGCTGGAGTCATACCTAGCACAAAGGAAGATGGTTGTGGTGATTGAAGGTCAATCATCACAGCCCCAGGACATCGCTGCAGGAGTTCCCCAGGGCAGAGTCCTAGGCCCAACCATCTTCAGCTGCTTCATCAATAACCTACCCTGCAACATAAGGTCAGAAATGGGGATGTTCGCTGATGACTGCACAGTGTTCAGCGCCATTCACAACTCCTCAGATAATGAAGCAGTCCATGCCCGCATGCAACAAGACCTTGACGACATTCAGACTTGGGCTGATAAGTGGCAGGTAACATTCGCGCCACAGAAGTGCCAGGCAATGACTATCTCCAACAAGCGAGTGTCTAACCACCTCCTCTTGACAGTCAACGGCATTACCATCGCCGAATCCCCCACTATCAACATCCTGGGGGTCACCATTGACCAGAAACTTAACTGGACCAGCCACATAAATACTGTGGCAACAAGAGCAAGTCAGAAACTAGGTATTCTGCGGTGAGTGTCTCACCTCCTGATTCCCCAAAGCCTTTCCACCATCTACAAGGCACAAGTCAGGAGTGTGATGGAATACTCTCCACTTGCCTGGATGAGTGCAGCTCCAACAACACTCAAGAAGCTCAACACCATCCAGGACAAAGCAGCCCACTTGATTGGCACCCCATCCACCACCTTAAACATTCACACTCTCCACCACTGGCGTACCATGGCTGCAGTGTGTACCATCTACAAGATGCACTGCAGCAACTCGCCAAGGCTTCTTCGGCAGCACCTCCCAAACTCGCGACCTCTTCCACCAAGAAGGACAAGGGCAGCAGACGCATGGGAACACCACCACCTCCAAGTTCCCCTCCAAGTCACACACCATCCTGACTTAGAAATATATCACCGATCCTTCATCGTTGCTGGGTCAAAATCCTGGAACTCCCTACCTAACAGCACTGTGGGAGTACCTTCACCACACAGACTGCAGCGGTTCAAGCCGGCGGCTCACCACCACCTTCTCAAGGGCAATTAGGGATGGGCAATAAATACTGGCCTTGCCAGCGATGCCCACATCGCATAAAAATGAATTAAAAAAAATCCAGCAATGCCTCCTTCCTAATTGGGCTGAGAACATACTGGTCAAGGAAGTTCTCCTGAACACATTTCAGAAATTCCTCCCCCTCCTTTCCCTTTAATCTATTATCCCAATTGATATTTGGGTAATGAAAGTCCCCAATATCACCACTCTAGTTCTTGCACATCTGATTTCCCTGCAGATTTGATCCTCTGTCTCTCACTATTTGTTGGCCTATAGAATACCCCCAATAGCATGATCATACCCTTTTTGCTTCTCAACTCTAACCAAATGGATTCAGTCCTTGCCCCCTCAAGACACTACAATGTCTTCCCTAATCAGCACTGCCACCCCACCTTCCTTTTTTCCTTTCCTATCTTTTCTGAACACCTTGTATCCATGAATATTAAGCACCCAGTCCTCACCATTTTTAAGCCACATTTCCTTTATTGCCACATCATATTCCCACATGGCTAATTGTGCTTGTAGCTCACCAACCTTATTCACCACACGTTGTGCGTTTACATACATGCATTCCAAACCTGTCTTTGTATTCCTTGTAGTCCTTCAGGGATGCTCAAGAGGGCAGAATTAGAGGAGTACAGATATGTCAGGGGGTTGTGGGGCTGAAGGAGATTACAGGGGTAGGGAGGGGTGAGGCCATGGAGGAATTTGAAAACAAGGATGAGAATTTTGAAATCGAGGCGTTGCTTAACCGTGAGCCAATGTAGGTCAGCGAGCACAGGGGTGATGGGCGAACGGGACTTGCTGTGAGTTAGGACACGGGTAGCCGAGTTTTGGATCACCTCAAGTTTATGTAGAGTAGAATGTGGGAGGCCAGCCAGAAGCGAGTTGGAATAGTCAAGTTTAGAGAGAACAAAGGCATGGACGAGGGTTTCAGCAGCAGATGAGCTGAGGCAAGGGCGGAGACGGGCGATGTTACGGAGGTGGAAATAGGCGGTCTTAGTAATGCTGCGGTTGTGGTCGGAAGCTCATTTCAGGGTCAAATATGACACCAAGGTTGCGAACAGTGTGGTTCAGCCTCAGTCAGATGTTAGGGAGAGAGATGGAGTCAGTGGCTAGGGAATGGAGTTTGTGGTGGGGACCAAAAACAATGGCTTCGGTCTTCTCAATATTTAATTTGAGAAAATTTCTGCTCATCCAGAACTGTATGTCGGACAAGCAGTCTGACAATTTAGAGACCATGAAGGGGTCGAGAAGTGGTGGTGAGGTAGAAGCTGGGTGTCATCAGCGAACATGTGGAAACTGACGCTGTGTTTTCGGATGATGTCGCCAAGGGGCAGCATGTAGATGGGAAATAGGAGGGGGCCAAGGATAGATCCTTGGGGGACACCAGAGGTAACGATGCGGGAGCAGGAAAAGAAGCCGTTGCAGGTGATTCTCTGGCTACGAATAAACAGATAAGAATGGAACCAGGCGAGTGCAGTCCCACCCAGCTGGACGACGGTGGAGAGGCGTTGGAGAAGGATGGAGTGGTCAACCATGTCAAAGGCTGCAGCCAAATCAAGAAGGACGAGGAGGGATAGTTTACCTTTGTCACAGTCACAAAGGATGGCATTTGTGACTTTGATGAGAGCCATTTTGGTACTGTGGCAAGGGCGGAAACCTGATTGGAGGGATTCAAATATGGAGTTGCGGGAAAGATGGGCACGGATTTGGGAGGCGACCATACGTTTGAGGACTTGAGAGGAAAGGGAGGTTGGAGATGGGGGGGTAGTTTGCAAGGACGGAGGGGTCAAGGGTTGGTTTTTTGACAGGGGTGATGACTGCAGATTTGAGGGAGAGGGGGACAGTACCTGAGGAGAGAGAATCGTTAACAATGTCAGCTAACATGGGAGCCAGAAAAGGAAGTTAGGTGGTCAGCAGTTTGGTGGGAATAGGGTCGAGGGAGCAGGAAGTGGGTCTCATGGACAAAATGAGCGCGGAGAGGTCATGAGGGGAGATTGGAGAGAAACTGGAGAAAGATGCAAGTTCAGGGCTAGGGCAGGGAGGAACCTTAGAGGAAGTTTGGCCCGGTGGGCTAGGGGAAGGAGGGGAAGTGGCAGAGGCAGCTGAACGGATGGTCTCAATCTTAGAGACAAAGAAGTTCATGAGGCGAGGGTGGAGGAGACAGGGGAGAGGGGTTTAAGAAGACGGTTAGCAGTAGAGAATATGAGCCAGGGTTTATCTTTGCATTCCAGAATGATTCTGGAATAGTGAGCAATTTTGGCAGACGAGAGCAGGACCCGATAATGCTTTATGCAGTCTAGCCAGATCTGGCGGTGAATGGCTAAACCAGTTGTCCGCCATCCATTCAAGTCTGCATCCCTTGGACTTAAGGGAGCGAAGAAGAGAGCTGTACCAGGGGGTACGGCCAGGGAGAGAGAGAGTAATTGTTTTAATAGGGACTAGGACATCAAAGGTGGTGGTGAGGATGTGGTTGAGCAGATCGGTAACTCAAGAAATGTCAACAACTTGTGTTTATATAGCGCCTTTAACGTAGTAAAACGTCCCAAGGCGCTGCACAGGAGTATTTTAAGACAAAAAAGTTTTCACCGATCCACATAAGGATAAATTAGGGCAGGTGACCAAAAGCTTGGTCAAAGAGGTAGGTTTTAAGGAGCGCCTTAAAGGAGGAAAGAGAGGTAGCGAGGCAGAGAGGTTTAGACAGGGAATTCCACAGCTTAGGGCCTAGGCAACAGAAGGCACGGCCACCAAAGGTTGAGCGGTTATAATCAGGGATGCTCAAGAGGGCAGAATTAGAGGAGTGCAGATATCTCGGGGGGGGTTGTGGGGCTGAAGGAGATTACAGAGATAGGGAGGGGCGAGGCCATGGAGGGATTTGAAAACAAGGATGAGAATTTTGAAATCGAGGCGCTGCTTAACTGGGAGCCAGTGTAGATCAGCAAGCACAGGGGTGATGGGTGAACGGGACTTGGTGCAAGTTAGGACATGGGCAGCCGAGTTTTGGACAACCTCAAGTTTACGTAGGGTGTAATGTGGGAGGCCAGCCAGGAGTGCGTTGAAACAGTCAAGTCTAGAGGTAACAAAGGCATGGACGAGGGTTTCAGCAGCGGATGAGCTGAGGCAGGGGCGGAGACGGGCGATGTTACGGAGGTGGAAGTAGGTGGTCTTTGTTATGCTGCGGATATGTGGTCAGAAGCTCATTTCAGGGTCAAATATGACACCAAGGTCGTGGGGAATGGAGGGCCAAAGGCTGGACAGTTGGGATATCAGATCCCCCAGCCTAGTTTTGCAAAACCCCAGGACCTGTAGTATGAAAGTCCAGGACTGCCCTCAGGTACAGTTAAACCCTATCCTCCCTCCCTAGTACAGCTAAATACCAGATCATACCAAATGGGAGCATCTTGTTTCACATGGTGCAGTTAATTCTTTATACAGCATCAAGGAAAATCCAGAATTCCTTTGAACACAAATAGATTTTGACCAATTGAGTCACTATAAAGTCAGAAGCGCTGATGTTATATCCCCTACACAGAAAACATCACTATCCTCTGAGTCACTGTGAGCTATGCAATGAGAGAACTACTAGTGTATTTTAAACTATCAATTGAAAGGAGAAACAAAATTTGAGTCAACGACATTACTGCAACTGTCTGCATACTGGGAACAATATGCAAATCACTACATGCAAATCCAAATACCATCAACACAATTCATTTTAAAGTCAGTCTTGATAAAATGCATGCATTATACAAATACATAATCAGTAGTTGATAGGCAAGTCAAATGATTTAAATTGAAATTTGATGCTACAATTAAAAAATGCAAATATCAAATTGCATTATTTCTTTAAGTGTTCAACACTCTCAAGAAAACGTGCTACAATGTCCAAATATATTCATGTTAAAAATACAGCATCCTAAAATCAATGGGATTTTTGGCTCCTTTCCCTTTCCTCCACCGCCAACCCCCCCCCAAAAAAATTACCAATCACCAACAGCAGCCAAAGCCAAACACAAAATTAAAACTCATTGCCCTGGGTGGAGCCAGGGAAAGGAGGGCACATTTCTGTAATAAAATATCACACAGATGGTGCGCCCAATTAGCAAATCACCCATCACATAGTTAACATTATTTAAAGTTAATTATTTTCTTTGAAAATTAGACAAGATAATTTTCATGCTAATATTTATGGATATGGAGGATTTTGCTGTCATGTATTTGTTTGAAGAGAGTCTGAGATATAATTTGTTTTTTATTGATACACATGCAGCCACTAGAGTTACACACCCTGTATTATATACAGTTAGAGCTTTTCCCCGCTTTTAAATTTAAAGAATTGCATACTAGAGGATTTTTGTTACATTTTCAATCATGTTAACATTTTCGATTATATTAACCGTTTATTTGGAGACAAATCACACTTAACAGGTTTTACAGACAAAATGGTACATTGTATATATTTTCCATTTTAAAAACAATTTGGTCTTGATCTGAATAAATAAAATAGCAGGCACTTTTTCCACATAAAAACACAGGAAGCACACATGCTTACATATTTTGGAGAATGTCCAGCAACCTTTAATAGATTGGAAATAATCTGGTACGAATCCAGAATTTTAAAAATCTTCTGGAGTTACTTATGCCACCCAGGCTAAAATTTAAATAGCATTGACTTTCCATTCAGAAATTAGATTTATTAAACAAAATCCATTTACATTCTTCTTTGAAGACATGAAACATTGCCCTTCATGATGTACAGTACAATATAATCAAACACGATTGATAGTGAACCTCTAAAATTTAAACAAGATTTAAAGAGACAGCATCACTCTCACTGCTGAAACTGTACAGGGTAACATTCTGTAATCTCAGTTATATATAACATACCTTTTATTGGCCTACAACATACTGAATGAACCCCTCTGTTGCCATTATCACCAGAGATTATTTTAATTGGGTCCATAATCATCTCACAGGATTTCTTTTGATAGGATTATTCCCATTCTCTTTCTGGAAGATTATTAGGTCAGATAGAGAGACAGCGTGCAAATTGCGGAGTCTGTGAAATCATTCTGTATGTTCAGTAAAACGCAGGATTAAGGTCGACCAACAGAACTGATGCAGTCTCTTCAACAAATCCTCCTGGAGTACTGTAGATTCCTTTGGACCCATCAAGCTTCACCCAGATTCCAGGTTTATTACTGGTCACCAAGTGGCAGACATGGACACACAGACCTTGCACAGCCTATTAGCATTGTATCATCATTACGTGTGCAAAATAAGATAACCCTTTACATCCAATGGAAATAGGCCTCAACTCTCTCAATCATTTTCTTCTTATGGCATTTTAGATTAACACTTCAACTCAGGATCCTGTAGCCTGCTCCAGATTCTTATCATTTCTTGAGGATTTCTGCTGTGGACTAATATTAATTTTTTATATGCACAGGTAGTTTTTCTATCTTTTTGCAGTATATCAAAAGTCCTGAAACCCTTGTGCTTCACTGGAGCAAGGCCAAGTTTTCTAAGGCACATTCCAGTATACACATCATCAATTGGATACAGTGCTACTTGATATGACACGTTATGAAGTCTCTTTGCCAAGTATCCAGAGTAGAGAAACCCGCCTCCACCTGCATAGGGAGGATACATGCCTTCAAATATGCTCTCTGGAACATAGTACTTCAGTTTCTTCTCCCGATGAGGTCCTGCATTTGTAATAACATCACCAACAAACAGATCTTTGGCTTTGTCCTTGTCCAATGTGTCCAAGTATTCCAGAATCTGTACTGTGTTTACAAAGACATCATCATCTCCTTTAAAAATGTATTGAATATCAGAGCATGATTTGCTTACCCACTCTAGAAACAACACTTCTTTTAGGGTTAGATTAAAGAATGTGTCCCTGTAATCCCACAGAAGAATATCTTTGTGCTGGTCACTCTCAAACTGCAGCATATCTGATAGGTTCGGAAAGTCATCTGCTGGAGATGACTTTCCCAGTAAAAAGATCCTTACAACTGTCTTATTTCGTATAATATCTTCATTTCCCCATGATTGACGTATGGCCTGCCTTCTATCAAAGTGTGATTCCAGTGATTTTATAGCCAGCAGCAGTACAGGCTTATTCTGGCATTTAGTTGGTTGGTCAATTATTAATGGATAGCTCCTACATCGTAAGTAGGTTAGAAAATCTTTGAAACGGTCAGGCAAAGTATCGAAATTACTGATCTCATCCTTTAACTGAGAGTTAGGTTCACACGTATACATCGTTGTAATGTTTATGTTCTCCATCACAGTCCTGTTGTGTAGAGCAGCGGTAACAGGGTTGTACAACTCGTCCAGTTTGTGCTGTTCCCGATTCCAATAAGGCTTAATATGAACCAGTGGCTTCCAAAATACACTGTCAGAAATGATCACCTTTTTGCTAGAGTTTTTGTCTTGGTGGCCACTCCGTGAAATCTCTACCACTATATAAATGAAGAAGTTTACCATCATCAAAATCCCCACCAGCTTTGTCCTTCTGCGTCCCATACTCATTTTTCATACCTGTAAGAAAAATAAAACAAATATTTACCAAATGGAGAACACCAGAATGGCATCACATCCTCCCGCCACCAGCCAGGATTGTTTCTACATGAACTGTATTGCTGAATTACTCCCAGAACCCAAATAGCGGGCCAACTTGATCTATCCCACAACCTTGAACTATGAAAAAAAATTAACATGATTTTTCATAAGACAGCAGAATAACTTGTGAAAACGTGTTTTAAATGCTCCATAATTCTAAGTCTATAGTTTCATTCTACGTGGATAATTTCAATATTCCACGTCACTTTCCAATCACTAATATTTCCTCCACATTTAAAAGCAAACCCTAAGACAACACAGTGGAGTTCTGCACGGAGTGTAGGGACATGGTATCACACCTCAGGGAGAAGGTAGAATAATGCTGCTCCAACGCAACAACTCCTCGCAGACTCTGCGGCAGAGAGATGAAAGAGAAAAATAAATCACAAAAATAAAAATAAAAACAGTGATACTACCAACAGCAGCGACAGAGTCAATGAAATGATAATGGACGTCTGCAAGCAAGACATGCCGCCCACCCCCATCCCCCAGAGGTGATCTTTGTTGGTGTTTAGAGGCAGTATTTTACTGAAACAAAATCCATTGCCAAGTGTTGCAACCCAGGGACAGTGCACATTAAGTTTATACACCTGACTCTTATAATGGCAACACTAATATAATTCATTATATCTTCAACTGTAAGTCTGACCAGCTGTAAAAGTGCTAGCCCACTCCATAACCAGAGGGAGTCTTTCACTTCCCAGGTATCTCTAAGCCTTAAAAAGGGTAAAATGGACAACAGTCACAAAGGGTCTAATGTCCACAGTAATGTATCTTCCATCTTGTTTTGAAGGTTACAAGTTTCTCTGATGCTGGTTTAAGATAGAACCTTTTCTATAGACAGCCAGACCAAAGTAAGGAGACATCATAAGTGCATCCCATGGTGGGAAAAATGCAATTAGCAGACTATTACATAGAATGTACAGCACAGAAACTGGCCATTCGGCTCAATTGGTCCATGTGGTGTTTATGCTCCACACGAGCCTCCTCCCACCTCTCTTCATTTAACCCCTATCAACATAACCTTCTATCTGAAGAACACAGCAAATGCTTTGTAATGCATTTGCCAAAACATTTAGTTTGTATAATGACATTTTTCTTTAAAATAGTTTTTAAAAATTCAAATCAGAACATTCAAACGAAAACCTGAAGAAACTACCCCGTCAACCTGCAGTATTAATATAATTATATTTACAATAAACAGTGGAACACTGGACATACAACACAAGTGCCACTAAAATATGAGCAGGTACATATAAGATTTCCAAGCTTGAGATTTTCAATTATACAAGGTAACATTCCAATTCATAATATTGTGTTGAAATATTTTCCACTAAAGGTTGAGAGCTGGTCAGCTGACAGTGACTTTTTACTGTAACAATCACAGAACTATCTACAGTTTCATAGTAGTGTCCCTTCATTCAATCCACAGATTGTTCCCCCTTTTTCATCCAATTTTCTCCTCTCCCCTCCTTAGTTGTTAACTTATTTCTGGCATGTAGTTCCACAGGCACCTGCCACTCCTGGGCACCACACCCAAGCAGCTAGTCTTCATGTGTGAGCTAAGATAATGCCTACAAGCTACTTAATCACCTAGAGGGAGAATGAGGTGGAGTGGGTGGGGAGAGAGAGAGAGAGAGAGAGAGAGAGAGAGGGGGAGAGGAGAATGGGAGTGAGGGGGGAGTGAGGGGAAGGCTCCATCAGAACCAAGGCCAATCTTATCCTCAGCCCATATCCACTGACCTGCAATTCTAGCAGGGGTTCCTGGACAGGAATCCGGGGTCTTGCAGTGGTCAATTTACCCTTCCTAACCCAGAGGTTCAAATGGTAGCACTTCTACGGAGATCAGCTAACTTCGCACAGAATGAGAATTTCACCGAGCAGCTCCTGGGTTTTACAGCTCAGTTACTTACTGTACAACAATAATAGTTGTACAGTGAGTAACGGTCTGCACAGAGCAGGATTAAACGGAGTGGACTTGAACAGAGTGTTTTATTTGGGAATTTGGAAAAAGTGGGAATTTGGAGAAGAGGGGGAAGGAGTTGTTGCTTTTTGCCTACAATACTTGTAGTGCTTTGTGTTATAGGTAGATATTTAATTTCAGTACCCTTAACTTAATCTAGATCAAGTAAGTAGTCAAGAAACGACACTGCGAACTAAGTTACCTAAATACAAATTTAAGCAAATTTAATTAAATAAAACAAGGTCATATAGGGATGGCAATGCAGGTGGTGTGCCGCAACTGCAGCATGTGGGAGTTTGTGGAGAGCATAGTGATCCCGGACAACCAAGTGGTTGATCAGGGATAGTTACCTGGACACTTTGATCCAAGAGGGAGTCACACCCCTTAGGTTAGGTAGTGGTACAGGTCTGGTTAGTGGTCAGGGACAGGCGGGTGTGACTGCAACTCAGGCAGGTAAGGGGACCCCAGGTGCAGTGCTGGAGGAGACTCAGCCTTTGCCCTTGTTCAACAGGTATGAGGTTCTTGCTGCCTGTGTGGATGAGGGAAAAGCCTGCAGGATGGATGAGCAAGCTGACCATGGCACCATGGTGCAGGAGGCCATTCAAGTGGGGGGGGGGGGGGGGGGGGCGGAGGAGTGAAAAGGAATGTAGTTGTGGTAGGGGACAGTATAGTCAGAGGGATAGATACTGTTCTCTGCAGCCGCGACCGAGTTCCGAAGGTTGTGTTGTCTGCCCGGTGCCTGGGTTAAAGACATCTCCTCGCGGCTGGAGAAGAACTTGGAGTGGGAGGGGGAAGATCCAGTTGTCTTGGTCCACGTAGGAACCAATGACATAGGTAGAACTAGGAATGAGGTTCTGCCGAGGGAGTTTGAGGAGCTAGGATCCAAATTAAAAAGCAGAATCTCAAAAGGTAATAATCTCTGGATTGTTACCTGAGCCACGTGCAAATTGGCATAGGGACAAACAGATTAGAGGTTTAAATGCATGGCTCAAAGAGTGATGTGGGAGGAAGGGGTTTCAGTTCATGGGGCACTGGCACCAGTACTGGGGAAAGAGGGAGCTGTTCCGTTGGGACGGGCTCCACTTAAACCAGGCTGGGACCAGTGTCCTGGCGAACCGAATAACTAGGGCAGTAGACAGGGCTTTAAACTAATGAAGGGAGGGTGGGAGGATTTAGGAAAGAGTAAATTTAAAAGCAGTGAGAGAAATGTCAAGGCTCTAGAGCAGAGTAGAGTTTGGGGTAAAAATAAGCAGAGTGGGTCAGGAAGGGACAGAGAGAGTAACAAAGGTGACTAAGGTGATATCAGGGAAAAATAGAAATAAGTCAAAGCTAAAGGCACTATATCTAAATGCACGAAGCATTTGCAACAAAATAGATGAATTAATAGCGCAGATAGAAATTAATAAGTGTGATCTAATAGCCATAACGGAGACGTGGTTGCAAAGTGGCCAAGGTTGGGAACTAAATATTCCAGGATACTTAACTTTTAGAAGAGATAGGCAAAATGGAAAAGGAGGAGGGGTAGCCCAGATAATAAAGGATGGGATAAAGATAATAGAGAGAAAGGATCTTAGCTCCGAAAATCAAGAAGTAGTATCAGTTTGGGTGGAGCTAAGAAACAGCAAGGGGCAGAAAACATTGGTGGGCGTTGTTTATAGGTCCACAAACAGTAGTTGTAATGTAGGGCAGAGTATTAATCAGGAAATTAGAGGCGCATGTAACAAGGGTAATACAGTAATCATGGGGAACTTTAATCTACATATAGACTGGGCAAACCAAATTTGCAGTAATAGTGTGGAGGACGAATTCATGAAATGTATACAAGATAGTTTTCTAGATCAGTATGTTGAGGAACCAACTCGGGAACAGGCTATTTTAGATCTAGTATTGTGCAATGAGAAAGGGTTAATTAATAACCTTGTAGTAAAGGGGTCTTTAGGGAACAGTGACCATAATCACAGAATCACAGAATCCCCACAGTGCAGACAGAGGCCATTTCGGCCCATCGAGCCTGCACCGACACACATCCCACCCTATCCCCGTACCCCCACGTATTTAATCCCCCTAACCCTAAGGGTCAATTTATCATAGCCAAATCAAAATAATATGATAGATTTTTTATATTGAGTTTGAAAGTGATTTCGTTAAATCCGAAACTAGGGTCTTAAATCTAAACAAAGCAAACTACGTAGGTATGAGGGGCGAGTTGGCTGCGGTAGATTAGGAAACTACATTAAAAGGTACGACGGTGGAGAAGCAATGGCTAGCATTTAAAGAATTCATACATAATTCACAACAAATATACATTCCTTTAAGGCACAAAAACCCCACAGGAAAAGTGGTCCAACCATGGCTAACAGGAGAAGTTAAAGATAGTATTCGATCAAAGGAAGAGGCTTTTAATGTTGCCATAAAGAATAGGAAACCTGAGGATTGGGAGGATTTTAGAATTCAGCAAAGGAGGACCAAGAAATTGATAAAGGGAAAATAGAATGAGAGTAAACTAGCGAGAGACATAAAAAGACTGTAAAAGCTTCTATAGGTATTTAAAAAAGGAAAAGATTAGCGAAAGTAAATGTGGGTCCCTTACAGGCTGAGACAGGAGAAATTATAATGGGGAATAAGGAAATAGCAAAGAAATTTAAAAAATACTTTGTGTCTGTCTTCATGGAAGAAGACGCAAAAACTTCCCAGAAATAATGGAGAACCAAGGCTCTATCGAGAGTGCGGAACTGAAAGAAATTAGTATTAGTAAAAAAAGTGCTGGGACTGAAAGCCAATAAATCCCCTGGACCTGATGGCCTACATCCTAGGGTTTTGAAAGAGGTGGCTATAGAGATAGTGGATGCATTGGTTGTCATTTTCCAAAATTCCATAGATTCTGGAACAGTTCCCGCAGATTGAAAGATAGCAAATATAATCCCATTATTTAAGAAAGGAGTGAGAGAGAAAATGGGGAACTACAGATCAGTTAGCCTGACATCAGTAGTAGGAAAAATGCTAGAATCTATTATTAAGGACGTGGTAACAGGACACTTAGAAAATAATAGGATTAGGCAGAGTCAACACGGATTTATGAAAGGGAAATCGTGTTTGACAAATCTGTTTAGAGTTTTTTGAGGTTGTAACTAGCAGAATAGATGAGGGGGAACCAGTGGATGTTGTGTATTTGGATTTTCAGAAGGCACTCGATAAGGTGCCACACAAGAGGTTATTAAACAAAATTAGGACTCATGGGATTGGGGGTAATATAGCATGGATTGAGGTTGGTTAACGGACAGAAAACAGAGACTAGGAATAAATGGGTCAGTTTCGGGTTGGCAGGCTGTAACTAGTGGGGTACCACAAGGATCAGTGCTTGGGCCTCAGCTATTCACAATCTACATCAATAATTTGGATGAGGGAACCAAATGTAATATATCCAAGTTTGCCGATGATACAAAGCTGGGTGGGAATGCAAGTTGTGAGGAGGATGCAAGGAGGCTTCAAGGGGTTATAGACAGGCTAAGTGAGTGGGCAAGAACATGGCAAATGGAATATAATGAGGAGAAATGTGAAGTTATCCACTTTGGTAGGAAAAATAAAAAAGCAGAGTATTTTTAAATGGTGAGAGATTGGGAAATGTTGGTGTTCAGAGGGACCTGGGTGTCCTTGTACACGAATCACTGAAAGTTAAGATGCAGGTCCAGCAAGCAATTAGGAAAGCAAATGGTATGTTGGCCTTTATTACAGGAGGATTTGAGTATAAGAGTAAAGACGTCTTACTGCAATTATATAGGGCCCTGGTGAGACCACACCTGGAGTATTGTGTACAGTTTTGGTCTCCTTACCTGAGGAAGGATATACTTGCCATAGAGGGAGTGCAACGAAGGTTCACCAGACTGATTCCTGGGATGGGGGGATTGTCCTATGAGGACAGATTGAGTCGACTAGGCCTATATTCTCTAGAGTTTAGAAGAATGAGGTGATCTCATTGAAACATACAAAATTCTTACAGGGCTTGACAGGGTAGATGCAGGGAGGATGTTTCTCCTGGCTGGGGAGTCTAGAACCAAGGGTCACAGTGTCAGAATAAGGGGTCGGCCATTTAGGACGGAGATGAGGGTAAATTTCTTCACTCAGAGGGTGGTGAATCTTTGGAATTCTCTACCCCAGAGGGCTGTGGAGGCTCAGTCATTGAGTATATTCAAGACAGAGATCGATAGATTTTTGAATATTAAGGGAATCAAGGGATATGTGGATAGTGCAGGAAAGGAGATGAGGAAGAAGATCAGCCATGATCTTATTGAATGGCGGAGCAGGCTCAAAGGGCCAAATGGCCTACTCTTGCTCCTATTTCTTATGTTCTTATAGTTGGTTTACATACATTCTAAAAGGGTTACAACATGGAATACATCCTGGATTAAAACAAAACTTCAAAACATTCACTCTGCAGTAATAAAAAATTATGCAACATTGTACATTATAACACGCCAAGAATGCTTTACAGGAGACAATAAAAGCATGGCAAAGATAAATGTATATGGCCTGCTTAAGCCAAAGCCAGGAAGGGGAGGGGAACCGTATAAATACCTTTTGTATGTTCTGCAAGTGAAGGTAAGGGTGCAATGAAGATGAGGAAAACCGAAAATGTAATTCCCCTTAAAGGCCAAGTCCGGGAGTGCTCAGAATATCACCAGACGAAATAAAGCACAGCTGATGTTCACAGCACTCTACATATGGAGACTGAATATCCAGGAGCTCTCCTAATTTAAACTGGAAGGAGTACATTACCTTATAAATAGTTCACCTTGCAGAGAATGAAGGTCCCAGCCACATTGCTCAAGGCAGTTCTGCCCAGAAATAAATGACCTAACGGATTTCCAATAGTAAAACTGCACCAGAATCTTGGGGAATCGCCACAGGATTTTCAAAGAAATGGATCAGTATTCAATACAAAAGGATCTAACCTTCATACCGTCTCCTTATTGGTCTCAACATGTTAAAGTTTTGCGCTCAATTACATGTAAATATGCACCAGTCCAGACATAAGACTCATTCAACAATCTCTTCTACGCTCACTTCACGAACACCCTTTCTTCCCCAAAGATGGGAGTCGGGGGCGTCACCAGAATACCTACAGGAGGAGTCCTGCTTGCAGTCAACACAAAAGAATATGATTTCCTTCTAAATGCTGTGCATTATATTGTGTGCATTGTTTTCCAACAATTTCCTGCATATGACCAAAGCAAACACTGAAATGATTTGGAAAAAGTCACATTAAAAGTATGAAGAAAACGGAATAAATTATCAGTGCTAAATCCAGAATTGTATTCTAATGGCGTTATTGGAAGAACACAATTCTAGATTTAATACACTCACTGTGGGCACATTTAGTGTTTACAAGATAAATGGCATTAGCTTTTAGCCAATAAAGTACTTTCATCCCAACTCCCAGCTAATTTTTTTAAATCTCTCCCATTTCCCATTAACTTCAATAAAATCTACATTGCATAGTATTATAGATTGAAAGCAAATTTAAAGACATTAGCTTTTATTGTAGTATTGAACTTGTCGACACATTTGCAAATATTTGTTGCATTTCAACTGGTCATTATCAATTTTGTCAGCAAATGAAAGCAGGAACATCCTCAACTTAATGTTTACTTCACACTAAGTCATCCAAAACTGTCCAGTAACATGTTAACATCTTAGGTTGCAAGTAAAGTTGTTCAAATATTTGTTGTGCCAAATAACTTATCTAAAGACTTCTAGTCAAAAGCATCTAGAGGAAGTATGGAAAACTACAGCATGGTAAAAGTGCCAAAAATTACATGGAACGGAAAAAAAAAGACTTGCATTTATATAGCGCCTTTCGCGACCACCAGACGTCTCAAAGTGCTTTACAGCCAATGAAGTACTTTTTGAAGTGTAGTCACTGTTGTAATGTGGGAAACACGGCAGCCAATTTGCACACAACAAGGTCCCACAAACAGCAATGTGATAATGACCAGATAATCTGTTTTAGTGATGTTGGTTGAGGGATAAATATTGGCCAGGACACCGGGGATAACTCCCCTACTCTTCTTCGAAATAGTTCCATGGGATCTTTTACATCCACCTGAGAGCAGACGGGGCCTCAGTTTAACGTCTCATCCGAAAGACGGCACCTCCGACAGTGCAGCACTCCCTCAGCACTGCACTGGAGTGTCAGTCCAGATTTGTGCGCTCAAGTCCCCGGAGTGGGAACTTGAACCCACAACCTTCTGACTCAGAGGCAGGTGTGCTACCAACTGAGCCACAGCGGACACATAAAAGGACAACAGGAGGCAAGAAGTAGAAACTAAAGCAGTAAATGCACCAAGTGACAGAATACAGATTTCACACAGGTATAATCAAGTGCTCGACATTGTACTTGCACAAAAAAGTTGGCTTTCAGAAGAACCAAATGTTAAACATTTCCTAAAACCTACCAAGATAAAATGGGAGTGATAAAAACAGTCCCAAAAAAGTAGGGACAGCTTAGTTCTTGGAATTTTATTCATGCTCTCAGTGTGGAGAAGCATATCAAGGAAGAGAACGTAGGAAATTAACAGAGTATGAGGAGGAAGAGCACTCCAATCTTAAACCCGAAGATCCCCTGTGGTAAGCTGTTCTTAATTCCCCACAATGGGGCTTTCTGCAAAAGTACACAATATTGCAGAGATTTGACTTACTGGAAAGTTTTTTTTTTAAAGTTACAAAAAGCTAAACCTCCTTTGATCAACACTGCAGAATATTGGAAGAGCAATTATTAAACTCGTTTCCAATACCAACTCCAGCAAAAAGTGTGGAACGGCATAAGCAAGAGGTTGGGCAGAACGTCAGGATTCATATACAGTGATTACTGCAATTTAATTAGGCAATATCCGGCAAAGACAGTACTGTTCATTATATAGTCATTTACTAGACCCAACACTCGAAATGAACAGTGGCAGAGTCAAATTCATGTGAAGTCACATCAACATGCAATGGCTGGGTGAAAATCGTCAGCAGCCTGGAAACAAATCATCAATATACCATTGGGGAGACCAAACGCAGATTGGGTGACCGCTTTGCGGAACACCTCCGTTCA
This sequence comes from Squalus acanthias, assembly GCA_030390025.1. Taxonomy (NCBI): domain Eukaryota; kingdom Metazoa; phylum Chordata; class Chondrichthyes; order Squaliformes; family Squalidae; genus Squalus; species Squalus acanthias. Next base: position 68,494,411 of record CM059436.1, on the reverse strand, counting down.
GTCCGTAAGGGGGACCCCGAGCTCCCGGTGGCCTGTCACTTTAATTCACCGCTTCACTCCCACTCTGACCTCACCGTCCTCGGCCTATTACACTGTTCCACGGAAGCTCAGCGTAAGCTCGAGGAACAGCACCTCATCTTTCGTTTAGGCACGCTACAGCCCTCTGGACTCAATATAGAGTTCAACAATTTTAGATCATAACCTCAGCTCCAATCACATTTATATTTTATTTTATCCACCCTTTTATTTGTCCCCCCCCACCTTTTTTTTTCCTCCTAGAAGCTGGCAGCTGTCCTTCATTCTGCCAGTGGATTTCACACTTCATTCAGCCTTAATCTGTCACATTAACACCACCTCTAGCCTTGCATATCTCTTAATGTCTCTTAATGTCTCTTCATCTCCCCCTTTGTTCCTTTATCCCCTCCCCCTTTTCCCAGCTTTACCCTGGCCTTAAATCTATTTGATTTCCGGCTCTTCCCAGTTCTGATGAAAGGTCATCGACCTGAAACGTTACCTCTCTTTCTCTCTCCACGGATGCTGCCTGGCCTGCTGAGTTTTTCCAGCGTTTTCTGTTGTTATTTCGGATTTCCAGCATCCGCAGTATTTTGCTATCGCATCAATATACCATTTTGTGCATTGGAAGCGTAATCCTCATGGACACTAATGGGAGAGGGAGCAGGGATTTTAAAAAGGAGTACACGTATCTCTCAAAAGTATTGATACTAATGGATTTCTTATATTACTTATAGTAATGATGCGGAGATGCCGGCGTTGGACTGGGGTGGACAAAAATGAGAAGTCGCACAACACCAGGTTATAGTCCAACAGATTTATTTAAAATTACAAGCTTTTGGAGCTGTCGCCCCTTCCTCAGGTAAAGTTACAATGAGTGAATCTACAAATGAGTGAATCTACCATCTTCAGGACGGCCTCAATAGGGATATCGGGTTCATGTCACGCTACAGAACGTGACTTGACATCGTTGTCTGTCTTTCCAGTTTTTAAAAAACAAACCCAAAAAAAACCACTGCAGACAGCAGGATTTGACACGTTGGACCCCCTGTGACACATCTCATTGTCTTGGCTGTGCTCTTGGTGTGTCTTTGATGTAAGGACACCTTCCCTGAAAGATTGTATCTCTGCAGTTTCTGTGTTTATATTCTGTGAACTTTTGTAGATTCACTCATTGTAACTCTACCTGAGGAAGGGGCGATAGCTCCGAAAGCTTGTAATTTTAAATAAATCTGTTGGACTATAACCTGGTGTTGTGCGACTTCTCATACTTATAGTAAGGCACAGAGTATAATGTTGCGGAACATGATTCCACTAAATTGAAAGAACCATCCCTCCTGATCCCAGCATAACCAGAGAAGCCTAACCCAAAAACAGGGGTTCTCGCCCGGCACCACCACTCACTAGTGTTCGTATCTCCCTTTCCTCTTTCTCAGCTTCCACCAAACCAGAGTGTTTCCTCACTTAACAGGCTCTCTGTCCATGTCTCCATGCCCAAAAATCTCCTTTTGCCCTTCTCAACTCCCATATAGTCGTTTCCTACATTACAACAGTGACTACACTTCAAAAGTATTTCATTGGCTGCAAAGCGCTTTGGGTCGTCCTGAGGTCATGAAAGACGTTATATAAAATCCAAGTCTATCTTTGCATATAGTCTCTCGCTAAGCCCCCGACTCTTAGTTCCTCAATAGGGCCTCTACCCATTTCTCTTACTCAAATCAAGAAGATCGTGCCTTCCCTCAGCAACAGTAACTGTGTTTCTCTAATCTCCCGGTTCACTGGACTGCAACAATGCTGAAACAAGGTTGAGGGTATGTTCGGAGACTAACTCCAAAGCATGCACATACATAATTTTTCTCTAACCTCTCCGCCTTCATTTCCTTGGTTTTCTCCTCCTCTACTTCCAATTTATTTTAACGTTCTCTTTTACTCTCCTCTTAGTTTTGCTTTACCTCACGCCTATTTTTCTGCAACATTTTCTCCTCAGTACTGCACGGAATCTAGGCTGACATTTCAGTGCAGTAGAGAGCGCTGCACCGTCGCAGGGGCAGTACTGAGGGAGCGCTGCACCGTCGCAGGGGCAGTACTGAGGGAGCGCTGCACCGTCGCAGGGGCAGCACTGAGGGAGCGCTGCACCGGCGCAGGGGCAGTACTGAGGGAGCGTTGCACCATCGGAGGGGCACCGTCGCAGGGGCAGCACTGAGGGAGCACTGCACCATCGGAGGGGCACTACTGAGGGAGCGTTGCACCGTCGGAGGGGCACTACTGAGGGAGCGTTGCACCGTCGCAGGGGCACTACTGAGGGAGTGTTGCACCGTCGGAGGAGCACTACTGAGGGAGCGTTGCACCGTCGCAGGGGCACTACTGAGGGAGTGCTGCACTGTCAGAGGGGCAGTGCTGAGGGAGCGCTGCACTGTCGGAACCGCCATCTTTCAGATAACATTAAACCGAGGCCCAGTTTTTCCTCTCAGGTGGATATAAAAGATCACATGGCACTGGGCAAAATTGGTCTGTAATAGGAGCCCATCCATTGTTTATAACTGTTTAGAACAGTTCGAACATAATGTTAACACCAATTACTGGAACAGGATTGCTAACACAGTGGGATATCTACTGGCAATTTGCGAGGCATTTAATTCCTTGTTAGTTCTTTCTGGCTGTACCCTACTGCTAATCAGAAAATACATGTTCATGTTTAGCATCCTGACAGAGTTCTGTGCACTAGGAGTACATATTGGGAATCTGGACATTCAGTCGCTGTGCAGCTCCCCCAATATTATGTGCATTCATTTAACGGCTGGAAAATCACGGGAGCCTCAAGTCCTGCATGTGCCCAGGTTCCTGATACACACTCCTGGCAGTGTGAAGCTCTGTACCTGGAGTGCTAAAGACTAAAAAAATCCTCCATTGTACAGAAACTTTACAAAATTGACAGTTCCTTTCACTTATCTGCAATCAGTCCCATTATCATCAGTGTTTTACAACAAAGAGAATTCCTTGTCCAATAGCATTCACATCTGTCCCAGCCATTAAAATGGTTTAAAATAACATTTTATAGGAAAAGTTCTTGCATTCTTCCCTCAACTAATAAACACAAAAGTTATAAACAACTGACGCTTATGGTTAAGTATAATTCTGGAACTTGCGCATAATTGCTCATCAATCTGCAGAACTCACCATTGGCTCAACTTTCTATCTTTGTTTCTTCTTGTAAAAGTGTATATTTGGGAGTGAATGACAGTGGGCAGCCATAGAACTGCTCAGCTGTAAAATAAATGACCAGTTAATTTCTTTCTTGGTGGCATTGGTTGAGTGAGGCCAGAATACCAGGAGATCTTTCCCCTCCTCTTCCGATAGTGCGATGGGATCTCTTGATTTCCACCGGAACAAACAGGCTCTGCTCTCCTCGCGTCTCAATCTCATCTGGAGGATGGAGTGAATGACAGTGGGCAGCCATAGAACTGCTCAAGTCCCATTTAGGAAAGGAAGGGACAGAAGGGAAGAATGCTGGAAGCAATTGTGATCAGGATGGCCAGCACTTGGTGTTCTCCACACACATTCAGCCTTGTCAACTAAAGGCAGTTCAACGCTCCTGGACACTCTTATTCTTAGGCTCACAAAGACAAAAATATGCTTATCACAGTCTCTCCTCCTCCTCCCTGAAGGTCTGCCCTGGATCCGAAACATTGGGTTCTATAACCCTCTTGCTTGTTTTACTTAATTAGGGACACCTGTGGTGACATTGGGAGCCTAGCTGGCTGCTATCATCCACTCCCCATGGTCCTCGTGCCTTATAATAACAGGAGTAGATGTACACGTCATCACACAATCTACAGATATTTAGCCTCCACGTACAATTCACTGTTCTGTACAGCACAGTGGCAATGAAGAAGTGATAACCTGAACATCACAATGCCACATAGCTGAACTCCTGATTAAACAACTTCAACACCTTACCATTTCAGCTTGGCTACTATATAGTCAGAAGCTCATAAGTTCCAGAAATTTGAACACAATCTAAGCTGAGACACGGGTCCAGTACTGAGGGAGTGCTGCATTGTTGGAGGTGCCATCCTCCAGATGAGATTGTAAAGTGCGAATTCCATATAGGCTGAATGGGCTGAAAACCAATAAATACACTGGGGAGGATGAAGAATACCCCATGGTACTTAGAAAGACAAGGGGGTAGAGGGGAGGAGATTTGTAAAGCATCAATGGCCAGTTTGAAAGAGTCAGTGGATACTGAGGAGCTTCTGATCAACTGTCTATTTCCAGTTATAGTTCCCATATTGAGGAAGGGCCACAAAGCCATAACTCGCTGGACAGGCCCACTGCAGTGACCTCAATAACACAAAAACTCACAATCAAGCAAAATGGAGTTGCTTTGGGGAGGTGACATCCTAAATATTAGAGGGGGGGAGGGGGGGAGGTAGAGAAGAACTATATGACAATAAGCACCTAGATTTCAAAGGCCTTTGACATCCCAAAGGTGTAGTCCATGTGGAGTATATAGGATAAGGTCTGAAGTTACTGAATCCAATGTTCAGACCACAGGGCAACCGAGTGCGGGGGAGAAAGGAGATACTGTGTCTGAAGGTTGTGTTGAGCTGGGTCTTCAGCAATACAAGAGGTCAAACAGAGAGGCGAGAATGGGAATGGGAGAGGGGGCCAAAGCAGGGAGTGACACTGATGACAAAATAGTCATGAAATCTGCAACTGGTCTTCCCAATGTAGAGGAACCCTCACCAGGAACATTCAATTCAGTAGAACAGACTTGAAGTATATGTAAACTACTAACGCTTACAAAAACCAACTCTTGGGGCCCTGGACACTATTGTGGAAAGAGGTGAATGGGTAAGATGTAACTGCTGCAATTGCATGGAAAGGTGCCAAGGGAAGAGCATTCGATGTTGGGAGAATGAACACATTTTTCCAGGAGGAGGCAGTCCCATCAGAGAATCTACGGGGGAGAGGAGAAATAAAATGTGCTTGGTGGTAGGATCATGTTGTAAGTGGTGGAACTGGTGGAAGATAGTTTGGTAGAGGCTGTGAAGGTGAGGACCTTGTTGTCATTGTAAGGAAAGGGGCTTGAGCAGATGCACCAGAAACAGGGCGGGTATGTTCTAGGGCTCCACGAGAACCTATGCTGAGGAAAAAGGACATTTCAGAAGCTCTGGAGGAGAAAGTGGAGTCATCAGAGCAGATGCAACAAAGAAGTGGGAGTCTTTACCAGGTGGAAAGTAGTATAATCCAGGTAGTTATAGGAATCTGTGGGCTTGTAATATGGATCTGTGGATTGCCCACTGGAGAGAAACCAGTCCAGAAAGGGAAGAATCAGAGATGGACTACACATAGATGAGGGAAGGGGCATGGTGAAAATTAGAATGACGGTTAATGAAATTCTCAAGATCAGAGTGAGAAGAGGAAGTGGCAGAAACACATACATCACCATAATGGAGAAAGAGGTTATAGAGGACCAACCAAGCTGAATATTCTACATATATTCTACAAAATACAGATACAGCAGGGAACCCACACAAGTTTCCACAGTAACAATTTAAATCTGAAAGAAGTGAGCGAGTTCAGGTTCTCTGGCTCCAACTGTTCTCTTTTCATCATGGACGCAAAATCTCTTGTATTCCTCACTGAGGCAGTGCCTGGGCCCTTCACTCCTTTCTTCAACAGCCCAACAAGGTCCCGTCCACCAACACTCTCCTCTGCCTGGCTAAACATCTCACCCGCAACAATGAATGAACTTGAATTTTTATAACTTCTTTCACGACCTCAAAGCACTTCACAGCCAATGATGAGCTTTTGAAGTGTAGTCATTGTTGTCTTGACACAGCAGGCAATTTTCCCAAAGCAAGGCCCCACCAACAGAAATAAGTGAATAAATATTCTGCTATATTTTAAGATGGTGGTAATTAAGTGTTGGCCATGATACCTGCTCTTCTTTGAAACGTGCCATGGGATTTTATACATCCACCTGAGGGGGCAGATTGGGTTGAACATCTGATCTCAAAGTCTGAGCTGCCAGTAATAACTACCACAATTATAAATGCTAGAACTGGTTCATTAATATATAGCCACATTAGAAAAATTGTGCAAACAATTACAGAATTGACAAGAACATTCAAGTACATATCCATCACTTAACATTAAGAGAATCAAAATGAAGATACCTAAACTGAAAGTCGCAAGTGCTTCCTTTTTATGACTCCATCTTAAAATGTAATTAATTAACAGGAAAGGTATTAAATGTACAAAAGCAAAATACTGCTGGAAATCTGAAATAAAAACAGAAAATGCTGGAAATACTCAGCAGGTCAGGCAGCATCTGTGAAGAGAGAGAAACAGAGTTAACGTTTCAGGTCTGACGAAGGGTCATCGATCTGAAACGTTAACTCTGTTTCTCTCTCTACAGATGCTGCCTGACCTGCTGAGTATTTCCAGCATTTTCTGTTTTTATTTAAGGTATTAAATGTGGTTACTTGTGGAATAAACATAAAAATTCTACTCATGCGAAGTATTAGCACAGAAATACATTTTTCATTTTATTTCAATGAATTTACAAAGTGATTGCGTGAAGTTTTAACTGTTCCCTAAACTCCTGAATACCCAACTTCCCTTCCTGTCCCCCAATTAGTGTGAACATTCCCTGTCCTCAGTCTCATCCTCCACCCCAAGACCCTCAATCTCTGTCCTTGCAAACTACAATTTCCAAAGTACGAGAAAGTATTCTTGCCTCCCCAATCTGCACTCTGATTCCAAACCGGTTTCTGCCCCTCCAACAGCGCTTGAACAGCCTTAACCAAGGCACAAATGACATTCGCTGTGCTTGTGGTGCATTATTCCTCCTTGTCCTCTCTGCAGCTTTTGACCTGGTTGATCATATGAACCTCCCGTCACCCAGCTCCACTGGACTGCCCTTGATTGGTTACACTCTTACCTACTCAGTCATGGCCAGGGGATCTCCAGGAATGGCTTCTCTTTCCACACCATCACATTGGGAGTTCCCCAAGGATCCATCCTGGGCCCACTCTTCTTCCTCATCTATATGCTGTCACTTGGTGACATCATCCAAAGCCACAAGGTCTGCTTTCACACGTATACCAAAGACACCAGATCTACCTCTCCACTACCTCTCTTGTCCCCTCCACGGCGAATATACAATCAGACTGATTGTTCAACAAACTAACTTGGATAACATAAGAAATAGGAGCAGGAGTAGACCATTCGGCCCCTCGAGCCTGCTCTGCCATTCAATAAGATCATGGCTGATCTTCTCTCTCAACTCCACTTTCCTGCACTATCCCCATATCCCTGATTCCCTTAATATCCAAAAATCTATCGAACTCTGTCTTGAATATACTTAACGACTGAGCCTTCACAGCGTTCTGGAGTAGAGAATTCCAAAGATTCACCACCCTCTGAGTGAAGAAATTTCTCCTCATCTCAGTCCTAAATGGCCAACCCCTTATTCTGAGACTGTGACCCCCTGGTTCTAGACTCCCCAGCCAGGGGAAACATCCTCCTTGCATCTACCCTGTCAAGCCCTGTAAGAATTTTGTATGTTTCAATGAGATCACCTCTCATTCTTCTAAACCAGAGAATATAGGCCTAGTTTACTCAATCTGTCCTCCTAGGACTATCCCCCGCCCATCCCAGGAACCAGTCTGGTGAACCTTCGTTGCACTCCCTCTATGGCAAGTATATCCTTCCTTAGGTAAGGAGACCAAAACTGCACACAATACTCCAGGTGTGGTCTCACCAGGGTCCTATATAATTGCAGTAAGATGTCTTTACTCTTATACTCAAATCCTCTTGTAATAAAGACCAACGTACCATTTGCTTTCTAATTGCTTGCTGTACTTGCATGTTAACTTTCAGTGATTCGTGTACAAGGACACCCAGGTCCCTCTGAACACCAACATTTCCCAATCTCTCACCATTTAAAATATACTCTGCTTTTCTATTTTCCTACCAAAGTGGAAAGCTTCACATTTCTCCACATTATATTCCATTTGCCATGTTCTTGCCCACTCAGTTAGCCTGTCTATATCCCCTTGAAGCCTCTTTGCATCCTCCTCACAACTTACATTCCCACCCAGCTTTGTATCATCAGCAAACTTGGATATATTACATTTGGTCCCCTCATCCAAATCTTTGATTATAGATTGTGAATAGCTGAGGCCCAAGCACTGATCCTTGCGGTACCCCACTAGTTACAGCCTGCCAACCCGAAAATGATCCGTTTATTCCTACTCTGTTTTCTGTCCATTAACCAATCCTCAATCCATGCTAGTATATTACCTCCAATCCCATGAGCCCTAATTTTGTTTAATAACTTCTTGTGTGGCACCTTATCGAATGCCTTCTGAAAATCCAAATACACCACTGGTTCCCCCTTATCTATTCTGCTAGTTACAACCTCAAAAAACTCGAACAGATTTGTCAAACGCGATTTCCCTTTCATAGATACGTGTTGACTCTGCTCAATCCTATTATTATTTTCTAAGTGCCCTGTTACCACGTCCTTAATAATAGATTCTAGCATTTTCCCTACTACTGATGTCAGGCTAACTGGTCTGTAGTTCCCCGTTTTCTCTCTCCCTCCTTTCTTAAATAGTGGGGTTACATAAGCTGTAACATCTTCTATCTAAACACTGTGAAGAGCAAAGCCACGGTCTTCAGCCCCTGCCACAAATTACATACCCTTGCCACCAACATCATCCTCCTCCCTGGCCATTGTCTTAGGCTGAACCAGACTGTTCGCAACTTCAGCATCCTGTTCAACTCCAAGGCTGAGCTCCTGGTCTCATACCTTATCCATCATAAAGACTCCCTACTTCTGCCTCTGTAACATTGCCCACCTCCTCCCCACTTCAGCATATCTGCCGTTGAAACCATCACCCATGCCTTTGTCACCTCCATACTATTACTCCAATGCTCTCCCAATAGCCTGCCCTATTCCATAAACTGCAAAACTCGGATACCTGTATTCTATCGCAAACCAACATTTAAAAGTCTCATTGTATTTGAATCACTCCATAGATTCACATTTCCATATCAATAACCCCCCCCCCCCCCACAAAACGCCCCGAATTCTCCATTCCTCCAATTTTGGTATATATTCCTGTCCTCTCCCCCACTTCCCTTTGTCCCATCATTGGTAGCTGTGCCTTTAGCTGTCTAGGCCCAACACTGGAATTCCCTCACTAAAACCTTTGCCTATCCACCTTCAAGACCCTACTTAAAACGCACCTCTTTACCCATGCTTTTGGTCACTATTCCTAATCTCTCCTCCTTTGGCTCCATGAAGCACCTTGGGGGAAGTTTTCCTATGTTAAAAAGGTGATATACAAGTTGTTGTGCTCCGATGTACAAATGGACACTTCAGCCACTTGCTGTTGGGAGCATGGGATGACTCGGAGCTTGACAACAATCATTTGAGCACAAATTCTCACGGCTTCTTTGTGCTCTGCATCTGGGAGACGGGGTGAAATCCAGCCACCATGTTGAGAACAAAGCTTCTTCTTTCTCTTTAGGTCATAAGAGTCATTTGAAATGAGCTTGAACAATCTCTAGCCAGCTTGTATTAGCCACAAGTTATTAAATTAATGTCACTCAGAGGCCACAATGATAGCAGGTGTGGGGTGGACAAACGTCATGGAAGTAGTTGGGCTGTCCTCCCAAGGCTGAGGTTATCGTCTACTGCAGTGAAAGAAAATTACTAGACAGGAAATCAAGCTATACCTATTCCCTCCAGAGAAGCAACATATCGTTAGCACCTCTATTGTCACTCTCCTTCTGCCAATGCAAGAGTAACATGGCATGGAAGTAACTATCATACACATCAGGTCAGGTCAGGGCTGGGGGGGGGGGGTGGGGGGGGAAGGAACAAAGAGGTTTGGCATGGTGTGCAAGGAGGAAGGAGGAGGAAAGACCAGAGGCAGAATCACAGAAACTTATAGCACAGAAGGAGGCCATTCGGCCCATTGTGCCTGTGCTGGCTCTTTGAAAGAGCAGTCGTGCTTAGTCCTATAGCCCTGCTTTTGTCTGTAACCCATCTCAAGCACCTGTCCAACTCCCTTTTAAAATTATTTATGGAATCAGCTTCCACCAGCTTTTCAGGTAGAGTATTCCAGATCCCAACAACTCAGTGAAAAAAATTCTCTGCTTCCCTCTATATCTTTTGCCAATGATTTTAAATCTATGACCTCTGGTTATCGATCCACTCACCAGAAGTAATATTCTTTATCTACTCCATCAAAACCTCTCATCATCTTGAAAACCTGTATTAGGTCACCTCCTTGTTCTTCCAAGGAGAACAGTCCTAACTTTTCCAACCTCTCCTCATAACTGAAGTCCCTCATTCCTGGTAAAACTCCTCTGTACCCTTTCTAAGGTAGTTGAAGAATGTTCTCTATCTTTGTGACAAAGAAGTCTGTGAACTCCTCACACTTGTTGGAGGTGAGGCTGGAGGGGTCAAAGGAGAACGGTTCAAGGAGATGTTTGGTAGTGGAGAAAAGTCTGGGGTTATCTTTGCTCTCCAGGGTGATCCTGGAGTAATGTGTAGTTTTGACAGAGGAGTGTCTTTACCCTGTCTCCGTTTTGGAAGAGGAGTCATATTTACTGCTCTTGTCCTCTGGCACAATTCTGGGAAATTAGAGTTCGACCCTTTGCTATTTCTTGCCTTATCTGCCTCAGATGTAAATCATCAGGACCTGATGATGTCAAAATTAAACTACTTAAAAAAAAATACAGAATTCAATTAGTATTTCAGTGTTAAATCATGTGAACAATATTTAGCTCCCTCTTTAAATTACTATCTGGCAGATACTGCTTGAAGTACACGTATGTAGCTGCGGTGATAACTCTCCAATAGTGGAATAGCCGGCTGACAGTGAGAAGCAAAAGCTAAACAAAGGAAGCATGGAACAAGGGGAAGTGAAACTGAAACAAACTGAGCAAAGTGAAGTGAAATTGCTGGCCCTAACTGGCAGGCTCCGGTGAAGATTTTTTTTTAAATTCATTCATTCACGGGATGTGGTTTAGAGATGGACAATAAATGCTGGCCTTGCCAGCGACGCCCACATCAAGTAAATATTGCCTTTGAGAAGGTGGTGGTGAGCCGCCTTCTTGAACCGCTGCAGTTCGTGTGGTGAAGGTACTCCCACAGTGCTGTTAGGGAGGGAGTTCCAGGATTTTGACCCAGTGATGACGAAGGAACAGCCGATATATTTCCAAATCAGGATGGGGAACTTGGAGGTGGTGGTGATCCCATGCGCATGCTGCCCTCGTCCTTCTAGGTGGAAGAGGTCGCGGGTTTGGGAGGTGCTGCCGAAGAAGCCTTGGCGAGTTGCTGCAGTGCATCTTGTAGATGGTACACACTGCAGCCACGGTACGTCGGTGGTGGAGGGAGTGAATGTTTAAGGTGGAGGATGAGGTGGCGATCAAGCGGGATGCTTTGTCCTGGATGGCATCAAGCTTCTTGTGTATTGTTGGAGCTGCACTCATCCAGACAAGTAGAGATTATTCCACCACACTCCTGACGTGCCTTGTAGGTGGTGGAAAGGCGTTGGGGAGTCAGGAGGTGAGACACTCGCTGCAGAATACCCAGCCTCTGACCTGCTCTTGTTGCCACAGTATTTATGCAGCTGGTCCAGTTAAGTTTCTGGTCAATGGTGACCCCCAGGATGTTGATGGTGGGAGATTCTACGATGGTAAGGCCATTGAATATCAAGGGCAAGTGGTTAGACTCTCTTGTTGGAGATGGTTATTATCTGGCAATTGTGTGGCGTGAATGTTACCTGCCACTTATCTGCTCAAGCCTGAATGTTGTCCAGGTCTTGCTGCATGTGGGCATGGACTGCTTCATTATCTGAGGAATTGCAAATGGAACTGAACACTCCAATCATCAGCGAACATCCCCACTTCTGACTTTATGATGGAGGGAAGGTCATTGATGAAGCAACTGAAGATGCTTGGGCCTGAGACACTGCCCTGAGGAACCCCTGGGGCTGAGATGATTGGCCTCCAACAACCACAACCATCTTCCTTTGTGCTGGGTATGACTCCAGCCAGTGGAGAGTTTTCCCCTGATCCCCAGTGACTTCAACTTTACTAGGGCTCCTTGATGTCATACTCGGTCAAATGCTACCTTGATGTCAAGGGCAGTCACTCTCACCTCACCTCTTGAATTCAGCTCTTTTGTTCATGTTTGGACCAATGCTGCAATGAGGTCTTGAGCCGAGTGGTCCTGGCGGAACCCAAACTGAGTATCGATAAGCAGGTTATTGGTGAGTAAGTGCCGCTTGATAGCAGTGTCGACGACACCTTCCATCACTTTGCTGATGATTTCTCACTTGGGAAATGTTCTGGAGAGCATTCAGTGCGTTTAACTGTACCTCAAAATGTTATTGGCCAAAAAAACACTGTACAAGTGGGAACTGCATTCCTTGTAATACATTTGTTTAATTACGAGGGAATACACAGCCTACATTATTAAGGCTGTTCCCTTTTTCAACATGTATAAAATTACAACAACCTGAGGATATTGGGAGTTCAAGTGGGAACAACGAAACGTACAAGATTTGTTTATGAATTAAAGTCATCAGATATCCCTGCTATTTCAGCCAATTGGGTCACTTGTTTAAATCCAGCCATCTAGTAATATGATCCAGTTAAACAATTTTAAAATGTATTGGATAATATTTCAGATGTTACACTCCCCATATTTCCCCCGTAACCTAGAGCCATACACTGTCTTCATCCCTCCTTCTAAATAGTTCCCCTGTTTTCACCCTGGAAAATAACTTCCTTTTCACTCATTGTTTCCCTTTTATTTTCAATTTTTATGTTTTTCCTTCATTCGCTTTACTTTCTCTGAGTCGCCCTCTCTCGATTGAGACACCGGTGAAAGCTGACAGTCAACGTGTAGTGGTTGCACTAAATCAGTTAAAACACATCAGCTAACCGGCAGTGTTGCCGACACCTCAGCAAACACACCCAGTCTCGTGACATTTAGAAACAGTTTCAACCAACTGAAACTTCAATTAGTTGCTCAAACCATTCGATTTTTAGATAATCCTTCCCCACAAATTGACAACATTTGCACAATATAGGCAGAGAGTAACTCGTGCAACAGTTCAATGCAATGTGCTGCAGCCATGCAGCTCTGAAGATTAATCCTGGGTCAATGGCAAATCAGTTGATCTAATTCAGGACAGTGGTAAACAAACTTCAGTTGGCCTCAAAGATCCCTAGGCTTTTTTTGGTGGGAGGATGGGGGAAGAGGGAATTAAAATCAGCGAGGGATCTCACTCCTGATTATTTTCCAACAATTCCTGCCTAAAAGTGTACATCTCCAGAGATTGGGGGAGGGCAAGATCAGGCTTGGCTATGATCTCCCTTCCTCCATTTCCCCCCCTCGCCTCCCTTCCCCAATCCCCTCTAGATTTTCTCCAGCTCTTCCCCAGCCAATTTCTGTGGATTTGGAGCAGACAGAGGCAGAAAGCAACTTGGGAACATTCTCCGCTACAATATCGTCTCCGCACTGTTCTCTGGTCCCATCATGGATATTTGCTCCTACCATTTTCACTCTTCAAACATCTGATGCTTGGGAGAGGGGTGGGGTCAGGCGCTATCGCCAGAGGTTGGTGTCGGGAACACTCGGGGCAAAAAGTGAAGAGGGATCTGTGGAACCCATTCAGATATATATATATATCCTCTGCATGACAAACTGCAGCTGTTTCCAGCAGCCACTCATCTCTCTCTGCTCTCCCTTCACACTAAATGCAAATCCTCGTCTCTCTCTTTCATTTCAGGTGCTGTGAAATGCTAGTTGCACTAGGCAGCCTAACAGCCAGCTTGTGCACAATGGCACAGAGCATGGAGATCATTCTGTCCAACATGGAGCGAGCGGTCAGCTCCATGGACACGACAGTGATGGCACTGCTGTGTGATCACATTCGAGGCTAAAGACACTAACACTACATTCTATCAGAGATGCAAAACTGAATAGCAATTACTCCTAGAAGGCACGGATGAATTATAATCTGTTTATAGGCCTTATGTATATGTACGTACTGATGACAAAAGTATTGTTAACAAGCAGAGATTATATATATATATATATATATATTTATTTTATGTGTGTATTTAAGACCGGCCACAATAAATTCTATGAATCTGTCAGGATCAAGACATTAAAGTTTGGTGTAACAGAAAAGCAGAAAGTTATTGAACTACTTATAGCTGCACTTGTGATATAAACAAAAAGCCAGTTGAACAAATCGTTGCACCTCTACAATTATAAATAGAGTTTTCTTCCTTGTGCCAAAACACTGTCCTCTCTGACTCCACTGCAAGTACCAGAACTGCGACTTAAATCAAGATGCCAAACTGTTAGAATTCTCAGACTATGGTGTTCGGTCTGTTTTATTGGAACAAGTTCAGAGAAAGTAATACAAGGGACATTAACAGCACAAACTACAAATTGATAATGATCCAATTTGCTGGCTGCCTGATCGCCTCAAGCTACATAGCCATTAGAATTAGGGTTCAAACCACCACATAACAAAAGCACAGATTGTCACTTCCCACTGACAGTCATTCTAAGAGGCAGGAACGATGCAAGCTATGGTCACCCGTCTCTGCAATAAAACTAAACACTGTGCGTGTGAACAGATAACATTCTACAGTAAAGGGATTTAGAAGGTTGTGGGTTCAAGCTCCACTCCAGAGACTTGAGCAAAAAATCTAGAATGACACTCCAGTACTGAAGGAGTGCTGTACTGTCAGAGGTGCTGTCTTTCGGACGAGATGTTAAACTGAGGCCCATTTAACCGAGGCCCCCGTCTGGTCTCTCAGGTGGATGTAATAGATCCCATGGCACTATTTCAAAGAAGAGCAGGGGAGTTATCCTCGATGCCCTGGCCAATATTTATCTCTCAATTAACATCACTAAAACAGATTATCTGGTCATTATCACATTGCTGTTTGGGGGAGCTTGCTGTATACCGCCCACAAATACTGCTCCGCGAAAATTGCTTCTAATCAGCGCTTGAGTGCTAAACCTGCAGGTGTCTGTTTTAGCTCCTCCAGGCAAGTTCAAATTATGGCAATCAGCAATTAGGACCAAAATTTCTTGCTAAATCCAAACTTTCAAACAGGTGCGTCTTATTAGCACAGCACCCATTTAGCACCTGTTCTCAACCCTTTGGCCAAAATAACCACATGTATTTTTAAAACCTTCATTTATTTTTTTACTCAAAGAAAGTCATAGAAAGAGTCCTCAAAAGTACAATCTCAAGAGTTTGTATAAATGCTGAGATCTGCCAAAAGTGCAGAGGCTTTGGTCAGAACTTGTGCAGCTAAATGAAGAGGAATTAAATTCCTGATCCAAGTTATCATGCTTTCCAGACGAGACTGTACTTCCTAAACTCAAAAAATGATCATCTGTTTTAAACCAGCATGTTTAAGCTCCACATGAGCCTCCACTTACTCTATTTACTTCATCTCACCCCATCAACATATTCTTATATTCCTTTCTCCCTTATGCACTGGTCTAGGAGCGGGGAGTATATATATTGCCATGCACAAGCCATTGCTGTTGTGTGGGACAGGCTGGATGGATCAGAGCGTCTTTACTTGTCCGTCATTGCTGTATGTTCGTAAATCATGCAATGTATTTTTAAAGAAAACAGATGGAGTATTTATTATCGAGCAATCACTCATTTCAGGCACAGGCAGTATTTCAGTTGTGTCCATATTAATTATCGTTTTGACGGCTGTATGGATTCCTCCCTTAATGAGGCATTTCAATGTAATACACTTATTTTAAACAGCTCGCTACATTACTCCATCAACAATCACTCTGTGTGTGGGACACACACCTGCAGTGCTCCAAATTATAATCTGGTGTTTCAAAATTCTGTTAGATGCAGGAGATGGTTCTGTGATAGTAGATAGTAGATTGGCGGTTAGGATCAGATCAGCCATGATCTTATTGAATGGCGGAGCAGGCTCGAGGGGCCGATTGGCCTACTCCTGCTCCTATTTCTTATGTTCTTATGTTAAAAAATCCCCCATTTCTGTGATAAAATTCCAAATCAGAATGTTAGTTTTTTTTTAAACTACATCGCAGGGTGGTCTTAACTTCTGAATAAAAAGTATCTTCCACAAGGTTGGTTCTGGGGAAAACCTCAGATAAAATGTCACAGTCACCATGACTGTGCGGACAGACAGTAACTCAAGGTCTGCTACTCCTGTGTTCGATAAATCTCCAGAGCCTGTCCCATTGCACCAGCTTCCTTTGACTTGTAGGTAAATGGACGACCAAATCCCAGACACCCAAAATCCTACAGCCCTGGTATGAGGGGGTGAGAGTTGGGTAGGACTGTGATACGTGGAAGATTCATTTCAGTATCCTCTACACAGCAAATAAATCAAAGTCACACAATTTGGAGGGGGTGGGAGAATGGGGAAGGGGCAAGAAAATAAGAAATAGGAGCAGGAGTAGGCCATTTGGCCCTTTGAGCCTGCTCCGCCATTCAATAAGATCGTGGCTGATCTTCCACCTCATCTCCACTTTCCTGAACTATCCCCATATCCCTTGATTCCCTTAATATTCAAAAATCTATCGATCGCGGTCTTGAATATACTCAACAACTGAGCCTCCACAGCCCTCTGGGGTAGAGAATTCCAAAGATTCACCACCCTCTGAGTGAAGAAATTTCTCTTCATCTCAGTCCTAAATGGCCGACCCCTTATTCTGAGATTGTGACCCCTGGTTCTAGACTCCCCAGCCAGGGAATCATCCTCCCTGCATCTACGCTGTCAAGCCCTGTAAGAATTTTGTATGTTTCAATGAGATCACCTCTCATTCTTCTAAACTCTAGAGAATATAGTCCTAGTCTACTCAATCTCTCCTCATAGGACAATCCCCCCATCCCAGGAACCAGTCTGGTGAACCTTGCACTCCCTCTATGGCAAGTATATCCTTCCTTATGTAAGGAGACCAAAACTGTACACAATACTCCAGGTGTGGTCTCACCAGGGCCCTATATAATTGCAATAAGACATCTTTACTCTTATACTCAAATCTTCTTGTAATAAAGGCCAACATACCATTTGCTTTCCTAATTGCTTGCTGTACCTACATGTTAAGTTTTAGTGATTCGTGTACAAGGACACCCAGGTCCCTCTGAACACCAACATTTCCCAATCTCTCACTATTTAAAAAATACTCTGCTTTTCTATTTTCCTACCAAAGTGGAAAACATTTGCCATGTTCTTGCCCACTCATTTAGCCTGTCTATATTGCCTTGAAGCCTCCTTGCATCCTCCTCACAACTTACATTCCCACCCAGCAAACATGGATATATTACATTTGGTCCCCTCATCCAAATCATTGATGTAGAATAGCTGAGGTCCAAGCACTGATCCTTGCGGTACACCACTAGTTACAGCCTGCCAGCCAGAAAATGACCCATTTATTCCTACTCTGTTTTCTGTCCGTTAACCAATCCTCAATCCATGCTAGTATATTACCCCCAATCCCATGAGCCCTAATCTTGTTTAATAACTTCTTGTGTGGCACCTTACCAAATGCCTTCTGAAAATCCAAATACACCAAATCCACTGGTTCCCCCTTATCCATTCTGTTATTTACAACCTCAAAAAACTTGAACAGATTTGTCAAACACGATTTCCCTTTCATAAATCCGTGTTGACTCTGCCTAATCCTATTATTATTTTCCAAGTGCCCTGTTACCACATCCTTAATAATAGATTCTAGCATTTTCCCTACTACTGATGACAGGCTAACTGGTCCGTAGTTCCCCGTTTTCTCTCTCCCTCCTTTCTTAAATAGTGGGGTTACATTTGCTACCTTCCAATCTGCGGGAACCGTTCCAGATACTATGGAATTTTGGAAAATGACAACCAATGCTTCTTCTTAGGCAGTCCCTCGGAACCGAAGATGACTTGCTTCCACATTAAAAATGAGTTCTCAGGTGACTGATGAGTCCAATGCGGGACCAACAGTCTCTGTCACAGGTGGGGCAGACGGTGGTTGAAGGGGCGGGTGGGTGGGGTGCTTGGGTTGATGTGCGCTCCTTGCGCTTGGCTTCCGCTTGCTCCCGGCGAAGAGACTTGGTGTTCGGCGCCTTCCCGAATGCTTCTCCTCCACTTTGTGCGGTCTTGGGCCAGGGATTCCCAGGTGTCGGTGGGGATGTTACACTTTTTCAAGGAGGCTTTGAGGGTGTCCTTGAAGCGTTTCCTCTGCCCACCTGGGGCTCTCTTGCCGTGCCGGAGCTCCGAGTAGAGCGCTGGTTTTGGGAGTCTCGTATCGGGCATGCGGACAATGTGACCCGTCCATCGGAGCTAATCGAGCGTGGTCAAAGCTTCGATGCTGGGGATGTTGGCCTGAGCAAGAACACTGACGTCGACAACCAATGACAATTGACAACCAATGCATCCACTATCTCTATAGCCAACTCTTGCATAACTGCATAACAAGTCCTCCCAGGACAGATCTGCTGAAGATATTGTTGTGCAACGCAGTCAAACGTAGACAATAATGGTAGCAATGTTGTGCGGATTACGCCATGGCAATCTAATTTGAGAAATGCCTGTAAAGCAGTTCTGGAATAGCTGGAATGATCTTAAACCTGCCTCTGGGTTTAATTCGTCAAAGATGACAGCAATGCTAAATTCACTCGCGTCCAACTTGCCATCAGCTTGGTAACGGTCACTGACTTTGTACTGGTAGCTTTGCCCCATAAAAAAAAATTGGAGAAACTTATGGTACTAGATACGGTGACTCGGAGGTCTAAGCCTGCTAGTCATCAGGTTCCTTGGGCTTGCTACCTCAGCGATCGGAGGCACTTGACTACCTTGAACAACCAGTGTAAAACCTTCAGGTGAGGTACTGAATGGAATACCCTCAGTTTTAGGACATCACAAAATATCTCAAGTGAAATCCTGCTCTCTCCTGCTTAGCACAAAATCATTCAATTGCACCCGATGCTAATAATGTGATCACAGCACACAAGACTATCAGAATAAATAATCTAGATTACTATACATGCTCATGAAATTAGCAGATAGGCTTGTCCAAAAATATCCAAAATCCCAACATTTATATAAAGTCTCTCACATTTTCCCACAAATTTCTGCAATTGACCTCCAGCTGGTTTCTTGGCTACGAGGCCCAGACCCATCAGACAGGCCACCCAGAACCCCCACCCACCACCACTCCTGTACCCCCACACCCCAACCCAGACCCCCACACTCCCTCCACCCCCCACCCCAGACTGCTGAGTCACCAGATCGAGTGCCATAAAAAGTTTCTTCAATTTTTAATTAAAAAAAAAACTTTTTCTTCGTCTCTTTTTTCTGTCTTAATCCAATCTTTCTTTCCTTCTCTTTATTTCTCTTTCTGTACCTTATTTGACATTGAATTCACCCACTCTAATTTACACTTCCTTCTCAGTCCTTGAGCCGTTAGTTTCTCAGTCCTTCAATCTGATTAGTTAAGGAGATACGGCGTTGCCTGCCCTGTTCACTCGGGTCCCGGATACCCGGTTTCCCTCGCTGCGCCATTATCACCTCGCACTTTCAGCAAACTTACCATGCAAAAAATTTCAAAACCTAAACATGCAAGGGCAAGTCTAACTAATGGCAGATGCTGTTAGAGATTCACTCCTACAGCAGAATCTGGCTCATTGTAGCATTGTGTGCATACCTGTATTGTATAATAATTGTGTGAACTGAAACAATAATACATGAAAGGATGTTTAAAATAGCACAAGATAAACATGGAAACTATAGACTGGACTTTACGCAAGGGCTGTTTAATGATAGCATTCCTACTCCAAGTCTGCAATACTGATCCTCTCTCTGTGCTACATGTATTGTCATCGACATCTGCCCTTGTTGACAGTAGGCTCCCGAGTTATGGAAAGTGATCCACGTTGCCCAAGGCCTTGTCATGTATTTTGATAATCGGTGGGCAGTACTGTGTGGTGGGGGCAGGTTGGTAGAGGACCTTTGTCTTACGGATGTTTAGTGTAACGCCCATGCTCTTGTACGCTTCGGTGAAGGTGTTAATGAAACAAGCGCTCTACTTGGAGCTCCGATACGGCAAGAGAGTCCCAGGTGGGCAGAGGAAACGCTTCAAGGACACCCTCAAAGCCTCCTTGAAAAAGTGTAACATCCCCACCGACACCTGGGAATCCCTGGCCCAAGACCGCACAAAGTGGAGGAGAAGCATCCGGGAAGGCGCCGAACACCTCGAGTCACTTCACCGGGAGCAAGCGGAAGCCAAGCACAAGTAGCGCACGTCAACCCGCGCACGTCAACCCAAGCACCCCACCCACCCGCCCCTTCAACCACCGTCTGCCCCACCTGTGACAGAGACTGTAGGTCCCGCATTGGACTCAACAGTCACCTGAGAACTCATTTTTAATGTGGAAGCAAGTCATCCTCGGTTCCGAGGGACTGCCTAAGAAGAAGAGACATGTATTGTAACAGCAAACAAGTATCATTTTACACTTCAAACGTTCGTTGGCTTTGGAAAATCCAGAGGATGTGAAAGACACGAAGTAAATACAAGTTTATTTCTTCTTTATTGACCATCACAGTGGTGTGACAGATCACTCACATACAACATACATCAGGAGAAATATCTTCAATCCTCTCTCTCACATATACACAGAGTCAACCTTGGCTCGGATACCACCATCGTTGCTGACAGTTGCTACACAGCCTCACACAAGAACTGACTATTTTGGCAAGGTAACAGAGGAATGGCAACACTCAGTAAATCAGACTCCAGCCCAAGTCAACCACTTCAGGAAAGATGGGAAGAAAAAGGGAGTAGATTAGAGGGGGGGGGGGGGGAATCACAATAAATCGAACTCTTTCACATTCCTGAAAACAGTGAGATTGTTCCCTTTGTCCTCAGTCATTCTTCATTTAGGAGCCTGAACTGAGAATGTTGGTAAGATATCAACTGCAAGAGCAATGTTCCCTTTAAGCTGCGTGGCTGCGCAGTGCTCCAGCGGTCTCACGCAGCCAGTGAGCTGGCTTTTAATTTTTAAAAAGTGCATATGTGGAATTTTGAATGGGCCGCATGGCCCCAAAAAAATTACAGAGAACATTGCACAGGAGTCACCTTCAAGCACTTGAGAGCGCGGACTAACCTCTCCACTCGCCGGCAGATACTGCATCAACCCATTACCACACTCGCAGAAACAAAAGTGCTGGCTGAGCTTGTGTCACTCGTTCCCACAAGGTGCATTTACACAATGAGAAATTTCACATGCCATCTACACTTTATTAACTGAAGCTAAGTGGGAAATATGAGGAAAACTCCCACATTTATCCATCTAAGCTAAACTAGGCCCAGATTGAATACTTTTAGGATCACAACATTCAATGCAAAGACCAAGCTGGCTCTTACACTTCAATAAAGGCAAACCTCAGTCAAGAAAACCATCACAAGACAGTTGTAGCGACAACTTGCATTTAGATAGTTCCTTTGACATTCGAAAAGGATCACCAGGTGCTTCATAGAGACATAATCAGACAAAACAGGACAGCGAGACAAAGGAGGAGACGTTGGGAGGGGTGACCAGAGGCCACAGTCAGGGAACAGAGAGTTCAAGGGTGGTTTGTAGGGAAGGTGAGGCTATAAAGGGACTTAAAAATGAGAATGAGAATTTTGAATTGGAGCGTTGCGGGGCTGGGAGTGATGGGGGAGTGGGACGGTGTAGGACACCGTGTTAACATTCAGCTGAGTACTGACCATATTTAATAGAAATAAAAAGAAATCAGCAATTTAAAGTGTAATTTATATTTAAAAATCAACTTTATTACAATCTGTTCATTATACAGTCAGTCTCTAAACTAAGGAAGGTGGTTTGAATTCTTCACTTCTATAAGTGCCCATCTTAATTAGAAAAAGAAACATTTTGCAGAAAGAACTTCAACGAATAATTAGGTTGGAATTGGAGCCAGACACCCAATCCGTGTTTAGAGTTCAGGGGTTTTGTGTCTTTAGCCACTAGCTTCCACCGATTTACACCATAAGCAACAATAGAAATCTAGAAGACAGTAGATTTATTTTTATTCATTCATTCATTGAGGAAGTGGGCGTCGCTGGAGAGACCAGGAAATGCTGTGGTCACCCTTCTCTACAACCAAGTGCCAGTCAGTTGAGTTGGTGTGGGACTGGAGTCATATATTGGCCAGACTAGATAAGGACATTATTGAACCAGGACAATCCAACAGCTTCATGGTCACTTTCATTGAGACCAGCTTTTTATTTCCAGATTTTTTTCAAACTGAATTCAAATTCTCAAAACTGCAATGGTGGGATTTGAACTTATAACCAGGCCTCAGGATTACTGGTCCAGTAACATGTCCAGAATACAACCGTACCCATATTCTGCTCTTCCCTAGCCCATTGCTTTACTTTGGAAATCAAGCTCAGCACTCATGTATAAAAATGCTAATATGCACATGCATAGCATCACCGCACTTGATTTTGGTACTTTAAAAATGCATTAATTCTGAAGTCAAACAAGCATTAGAGTTTACCTGAAATGTTAAAAGGACTGAAGCCTGAGTGCATATCATGTACTATCACACTGCAAAAATAGCCTAAAATAAGGAACAAAACTATCCACAGAGCAGACTAAAGTCTCAGTGAGGCATTCAACACAAATGAAAGCGATTATATTGACTCTGTAAAGGACAAGGATTTTGTTAATTTAACTGTCTTAAGGAGCAGTCAGACAATACTCATTATAATTCACAACTTGGGAGCAAAGCTTGTAACAAAGTATGTAGCACAATCGAGATACTGTATTACAATTTGAGGCTTCGTTGGATACTTTATATTGTGTTCAATACAAAAGTCAGCATCGAGGTGCAATTACAGCCTGCTAGCAATTGAAACTTGATCTAATGTGCAAGGTATCGAGAATAAGGGGCCCACTACTGGGTCAAACATCTTACCACTGAGGTTTTCACTGGGAATAGTACAGAACACTGGCGTACACCCAATCCCTTTGGAGGATAAAAACCACACTGACTGACAGTTACATCAGAGACAAACTACTAATTCTTGTTTATTAATATTAAACAGAAGCAAAAGCAAAATAGCAGATGAGTTATAGTACTTAACTTAACGCTGTAAAAAAAAAAGTTCCAAAGTTCTCTCCTGTTTCCTGACAGGCATTAAGCAATCAACACAGAGGGGAATCATCCTCCCCACTTTGAAACGGAAATCCCTACACTAGACAGGGACTTGCCAGATTTAAATATGCTTACTTTATTTCTCACTCCCACACAGAACAAGTAGGGTCCCAGCTTTGAATCTGTGCCAGTTGTAGCCACTTTAAAATTGTCACTGTTTTATTTCAAATTCTGGGAGACTTGGGTCTATTGGCCGACTCCACACATTTCCACAACTAAACCTGGCTCCCTTATGCTGGCAGCGAACCCTTTGACCCAATATTTTCGTGGGCTGTGATTTTGCCACTGGAGTAAGGAAGCCAGATTTAGCAATATCAACATTGAGACCCAACTGGTCTCCTCTGTGGCCTCACCTTATCCTGTCTCTCTAAGCACCTCCAGCCTGTGGCCCCCAACTCTGGCCTTCTCTACATCCCCACCCTCCTTTTGTACTACCATTGGTTGCAAAGCCTTCTGGAACTTTCTGCCTAAACCCGTCTGCCTCTCCTCTTCTAAAAACCTTCTCAAAATTCATCTTTTTGCCAAACTTTTGCTCACCTGTCCTAACTCTTGCCTTGGGACTTGATGTCTACTCCATTACTCCTTTTATCTATCTTTCCCCCTGCATAAACCATCTTGGAATGTTTATTATATTAAAGATGTTATAGTAATGGAAGTTGTTACATATTTATCACAGGATAGTGGTGAATTAGCAGGTTATACAGGAGCATCAATACACAGCACTCTGGAATAAAGGGTTCCAGGCCCTTCACTCCAAGGTGCAAATTTCAGCTCCCTCACGATGGGGAAATACGAGTGCCTTCAGTGTCTCTACACCAGAACAAGAGAATGTCAGGATACATTGTGCATCTCCTAATAGTGCACTGAATAATATCATTGGCAGAGGTCCAGAAACAGGATCAGTCAATCTCTCAGCAACTTGGGCCAACAAAACTTGCAGGAGGGGGGGGGAAATAAGATGATTTTTGTACTTTCCAAAAAAGGCAAATAGCTTGCACCAGATTACAAAGCAGTCATTTAATCAAGTGATTTTAAAGACTACTTGAACTAAAATTGATGTTTTATAATCAGAAGGACCAAGATTACTGCCTTAAACTCAATGCAGGCTGCTGTTCATGTATTGCATACACTGTACAGGCTGGATAAACAATAATTTGAAGGTTTATGGCATCCTAAACTGGTACTGGGTACAGCATGAAGAATTGTTATCAGCATTGATTTATGTATTATAGTGTTATCAGCATAAAACGGTAATAAAGGTGGGCAGGTGAAATTCTCATTTTGCTGCACAGTCGACAACAACAGGTTTCTGGTTAAGATTCTGCCCAACTTAATTTCCTGTTTGTAGCACTCAACTGGAGATTTGCAATTCATATTTAATACTGTATACATGGATTGAATGTAGAAACTGAGTAGATCCGCATTATAAATGCACCCCAAGCAATTTACCTCAAATACATGCGAGAGCCAATGCACCCTTGTACAACAGAAGGAACCCATTTCAGATCTTTGGGGCCAGCAAGTGAAACCAGTATCTACAAAATGAACCCTTGTGGTGAAGCTACAACTCCTAGTTATTGAAGCCATTCCCTTAAACCAGGATCCGCAATGGACACAAATAAAACTGCTAGGCTTGATCTCAGTAGCAACCAACTACCCCAAAGCAGGTCTCCAAACCTCACAGGTCCGGTGAACCAAAGTCCTTCAGCACTCCAAATAATTTAATGCCCCTCTGAAGAAACCCAACTGGGATATCCCTGAACCCCTAGCTCAATACAAGAGGACAGCGTCTTCTATCCGCGAAGCCCAAGACACAATAAACGGTGCTTGACTCAATCCCCAGATGATAGATGCATTACTCACAAATCCAATGCCCCAGCACAACCAGCAGTATTAACAGCCTCACACATGTCCAGGATTAGTCACAACCTGGGACTTTTTACATTTGATTGACCACAGCTGATTCATGATTTTTCCAAAAATTAGAATAGATTTTGTTTTTCCAAACTTTGGCTGTCTGGAGAGAGTTGTGTGGAACAAAGTGAAGTACTGCTTGTGAAAATCTCTTGACAACATGGATATATCCTGTCCGTAGAGCACGCAATACATTTTCATCTTAAATTATACTGCGATAATTTCTAAACCAAAAATGTTTATTAGATTGGGCAGTCGAGTAAAATTCTGACAAGGTGAGAAACAGCTTTTCCTGGGACAAATTTACAGGATAATTCTTGGTCATGTGAAATTGTGGAACTTGCTTATAATGCATATATTCAACTATTAGGTATTAAAGAAGGTTCACAACAATTAGTGAAGTATGCGGGCTCAGTTTAAATCACATCATTTTACCATTCACCAGATGCAAGTAAGCATTATATTTCAATTATATACTACTCAGATAATGCTGAAAAAAGGATCACAACTAAAATTGTATACACAAAATATTAAATTAAAATTATAACAAATCACTCCTATAAATCCAAGTATCCCATGCTGCTTCATCAAGGTTTTCCATTTGCAACTGAAAACCTGCGATGCAAACACTGGCTTCTCCAAGGGCAGGTAGAAGATGTGGGAAATCCCAATTATTCTTAAACTAAAGCTCTCAATGATCAGAATTAAACACAAAAACATCACATCCATCGTTCTTGCTCTACTCCCTAATCCACCAATCTCAAAGTAAACAATCCCTTCAGGACACAGAACAAATTGACTTGTTCTTTGGGCAACATGAGTCTTTACATTAACCTTGAAGCTTATTTTTCTTCTATTTGCTTCTTTTAATCCTTTCCTCAAAATGTAACTCCCTTACAGCAGGGAAGGCAACGCTTGGAAACGGCCGTGCAATTAGTCACTGGTAGGCTCAAGCACAAACTGGGTTTATTTGACAATATTTGCTCTCCCATCTCCACTCCCGTCCCCACCCCAATAAAACCCAAGGGTAAATAAAAGCAGGGGCAAATAAAACCCCGGGGTAACTAAAACCGGGGGTAAATTGCCCCGAGCCCTGGGTCTAGGTCTGGGTGGTGAACCAGGCGGGGTTCAGTGTAACCACTTCGCCTCCCCGTCATTTTAAAGCGTGAAAAGTTCTGTTTAGAGCCGGATTATTGATCATTGATATTAATATTGATCACTGATATTGATTATTAACATTAATACTGATCACCGTTATTGATCATTGATATAGATATGAATATTGATCATTGCTGAGCCACGGGTTCAGTTGCTGTGAAGCCGATGTTAGGACTGCGCAAAGTGCCGCTTCCGGCTGCGAGTCTCGAAAATTAAAATGTTTCCAGAAAATAAACAATCGCGGAAACTCCGAGAGCGTTTCACCCGGAGCCCGCAATCCCGGCCCGCAGAGCCAACCCGAGCCCGGATCGGGCGAGCCGCAGTCCCCGAGCCCGAGCCTGTTACTCAGCGGGAATCCGGACACGTCTCCCGGGTGAAGACGCTGATTTCGCGGCGGGGTGAAACCACCTACCTGCCGACTGCAGCACCAGGTCCCGCCGCGGTTCCGGCCTCCTGTCCCGGAGAAAGCTCAAAGGTTCCGAAATGAGAGCGAGTCTGAGAGATGGGGCGGGGCCTGGGCAGAGGGGCGGGGGCCTGGGAGAGGGGAGAGGGGGCGGGGCCTGGGAGAGGGGGGATGGGAGAGGGGGCGGGGCCTGGGAGGGGGGATTGGGGAGGGGATGGGAGGGGCGGGGCCTGGGAGAAGGGGCGGTACCTGAGAGAGGGGCGGGTCCTGAGGAGGGGAGGGACCAGGGGGAGGGGCGGGATCTGGGAGAAGGGGGATGGGAGAGGGGGCGGGGCCTGGGAGGGGGGGATGGGACGGGGTGGGGCCTGGGAGAGGGGACAGGGAGAAGGGGCGGTGCCTGAGAGAGGGGGCGGGTCCTGGGAGAGGGGTTGGGGCCTGGGGAGATGGGTGGGGCCTGGGGAGAGTCAGCGGCCTCGGCAGGGGGCGGGGGGGGGGGGGGGCCTGGGGAGGGGTGGGGCCTGGGAGAGGGGGCGGGGCGGATCTGGGGAGAGTCATGGGCCTGTGCAGAGGGGCAGGGCCAGTGGAGAGGGGGCGTGGCATATGGAGAGGGTGTGGAGCCTGAGGAGAGTGGGACTGCATTTATAGAGCGTCTTTCCAAAGCACTTTACAGTCAGTGAAGTACTTTTTGAAATGTAGTCAGTTGTAATGTAGGAAACGCGTCAGCAAATTCGCACACAGCAAGCTCCCACAAACAGCAATGTGATCATGACCAGAAAATCTGTTTTAGTGATGTTAATCAAAATAGTGCCATGGGATCGTTTGCGTCCACCTGGGAGAGCAGATGGAGACCTCGGTTTAATGTCTTATCCAAAAGACAGCACCTCCGATAGTGCAGCACTCCACTGGAGTGTCAGCTTAGATTTTTGTGCTCAATTATCTGGAGTGGGACTTGAACCCACAACCTTCTGACTCAGAGACTAGGATGCTACCACTGAAGGTCTGGAGGGAGGGGCAGGGCCTGGTGAGAGGATTGAGGATCCTGGGGAGAGGCCTGGGAAAGGGGCAGGGCCTGGGGAGGGACAGGACCTGGGGAAGAGGAGGGGCCTGGGGAGAGGGGCGTGGCCTTTGGAGAGGGGCGGGGCCTGGCGAGGGGAGGTGACAGGGCCTGGGGAGAGGAGGAGGAGCCTGGGGAGAGGAGGAGGAGCCTGGTGAGTGTCGCAGGACCTCGAGAGTGGGGCGGGGCCTTGGGAGAAGGGCAGGGGCGGGGCCTGTGGAGAGGAGCGGGGCCTGTGACTCTCCCCTCAGGCCCCTCCCCCAGCCTAGGCACTTGCTCAAGCCCGCGGCCCGCGGTTCGCCGTCATCTCTGCACATGCGAACTCCGTGAACGTCTGTCTGACAGCTGCTGCGCCTGCGCATTCTTGCCCTGTACCTTGTCAAGTTCCGGGAATTGCCGCCTTTACGCATGTGCAGTACCCACACCTGCTGCAGTCCCGGGCGGCGCACTGACTGCGGCCACATTACACCGACATTGCGCCAGGGCAGCAGCCCGTCCGCCGGTCCATTCCGGAAACTGCTGGTTGCACGGATCAGCTTCTTGTAATTGCGGAACAGGATGGAGGGGTTGAACCGTTTGCAGTCGCTCCGCCCCGGATTGTGATTTGCAAAGAATGCTCCGCAATACGCGCCGGGTTCGCAGCTTCCGCTGGTTCGGAATTCCATATTTGGTGAAACACCCAAACACATTAACACCAAAGTCCAGGGGCTGCCACGTGTCTGACTTTTAAAAATAAGCAAAGCTCCTTTTATAAAAAAAGTCGCTTTGCAATTTGGCTCTTGCTGATTTATATTAATTTCACTTAGGTGGTGACAGTTGTATTATATTAATTTTTTTAGGAGGATAAGAAGGAATAGCAGCCTGATAGGAGTCACTGAGGATGTTATTGATGATTCTGAGCAGAGCAGGGAAAGGGGACTGAAGGTTGGAAGTTGAGGGGGAGGTGGAACAAAGCTGGGTGACAATGACGTAAGTGAGGTCCTTAGAGGGGAAACAGAAGTTGGAGGTCAGGTGGTAGTGGTTGAAGCGAATAGTATAGATGCATTTAAGGGGAGGCTAGACAAGCATATGAGGGAGAAGGGAATAGAGGGTTATGCTGATAGTTTTAGATGAGGAAAGACGGGAGGAGGCTCGAGTGGAGCATAAACACCGGCATGGACTTGTTGGGCTGAATGGCCTGTTTCTGTGCTGTATATCCTATGTAATCCACGCAGTTGGAAAGGACAGTGAGGTCCTTAAGAGAAGGAGACTCCCCGTCAATATTTCGCAATCGCTGATTTATCACATACCTTGAGCATTACGTTAGAAGTTGATCACTCAGTAAGTGTGGGAACTGGCTTGATAGAAGGGCCCTGTTCAAAACGAAGAAAGTCTTGCATTTCTGTAGTGCCTTTCATGACCTCAGGACGTTCCAAAGCACTTTACAGTCAATGAAGTACTTTTTGAAGTGTAGTCGCTGTTGTAGGAAACGCGGCAGCCAATTTGCGCACAGCAAGCTCCCACAAACAGCAATGTGATAATGGTTTGGTGACAGACTCGTGATGCTGTCAATTTTATACAGCAAGCAGATTTGAGAATACGAGCTGATAAATATTTAAAAGCTGTCATTTGCAACTTCTCAATGTTGTCTGGTGCATTTATATTGCAGTATTGACTGCTATTGGTAGTGATGGGAAAACAGCCTTTTGAAAGAGACAGTCTTGCATTTATATAGCGCCTTTCGTGACTTCATGACGTCATGACTTTATAGCCAATGAAGTGCTTCTGAAGTGTACTCACAATTGTTATGTAGGAAATGCGGCAGCCAAAAATTGCGCACAGCAAGCTCTCTCAAACAGCAATGTGATGATGACCAGGTAATCTGTTTTAGTGATGTTAGTTGAGAGATAAATATTGGCCAGGGCACTGGGGAAAGCCCCCTGCACTTCTTCAAAATAGTGCCATGGAATCTTTTCTGTCCACCTGAGAGAGCAGACAGGGCCTCGTTTTAACGTCTTATCTGAAAGACTGCACCTCTGACAGTGCATCACTCCCTCAGTACTGCACTGGAGTGTCAGCCTAGATTTTTGTGGTCAAGTGCAAGGAGTGGGACTTGAAACCAACAACCTTCTGACTCAGAGGCAAGAGAGCTAACCACTGAGCCACGGCTGACAAACACAATGCTTGTGCACAGGGTTCTATCTTCAATGTAAAAGACATCTGTTGCCATGAGCATTGCACAAGCTTGCATTGTGTAACTACTGCAGTAGAAGTTGATCAATCAGTAAGTGTGGGAACAAAAAGCTCAGCAAAGGCAGGTTCCACAGATAAAGGAGGTCTGGGCATGTGTGCAGTTCACATGCCTCAACTATTTCATTTGCAGCTGATATGAGTATTTCTCTGTCAAGCTAGAATCTGTCTCTCACTAAAACTCCTTCAAGCGACTTGGATATTGGAATACTGAGTAGAATTTCTAAATTTGCCAATGACACCAAACTTGGGGGGATGTCAAACAGTGAAGATGATACCAATCGACTGCAACAGAACATAGATAGGCTAGCAGAATGGGCAGACAAGTGGCAGATGGAAATAATACGGAGAAGTGTGAGGTGATGCATTTTGGCAAAAGGAAGAGAGAGAGGAAATATACACTTAATGGCACAGTTTTAAAGAGTGTGCAGGGACAGAGGGACCTGGGAGTTAATGTGCATAGGTCCCTGAAGGTGGCAGGACATATTGAGAGAATGGTTAGAAAAGCATATGGGATCTTGGGCTTCATAAATAGAGGTATTGAGTACAAAAGTAGAGAAGTTATGCTGAACTTTTATAAAGCGCTGGTTAGGCCAGAAATGGAGTATTGCATCCAGTTCTGGTCACCACACTTTAGGAAGGATGTGAAGGACCGTGAGATGGTGCAGAGGAGATTTACCAGAATGGTTCTGGGGATGGGAGATCTTAGCTAAAGGACAGGTTGGAGAAGCTGGATTTGTTTTCATTAGAGCAAAGGAGGTTGAGGGGTGATTTGATAGAGGTGTACAAAATTATGACGGGTTTGGATAGGTTAGACGGAGAAAGGCTGTTCCCACTAGTTGATGGTACAAGGACTAGGGGACACAGATTTAAGGTTTTGGGCAAGAGATAGAGGGGGGATGTGAGGAAAAACTTTTTTACGCAGCGAGTGGTGAGGACCTGGAACTCGCTGCCGACGGAAGTGGTGGAAGTGGAGACAATCAATGTTTTCAAGGGGAGACTGGATAGGCACGAGGGGGAAATAAACTTGCAGGGCTATGGGGATAGAGCGGGGGAATGGGACTGACTGGATTGCTCTGCAGTGAGCCGGCACGGACTCGATGGGACAAATGACCTCCTTTTGTGCAGTTATGACTCTGGGGGAAAAATTCGGTTGATTAGCAAAGCAACTAGCGCCCGGGCTCGGCGATGTTTGCGCCGCTCGCGAAATTGACCAGAGTTTTTGTGGCGGCGCTAAACTCTACCGCCACGATCTCCTGCGCCCACAGATCGTGACGTCAGTCGAGCGTGCAATGCCCCGATAGCGCCCCGGACCGGATATTGAGTGGCGCCCCCTTCCTTTCCGCCTGCCGCTAGCAACGACAGGGAGAGAGGCTGGGGGAGCGCTATTTAAAGGTGGCCTCTTCCTGCCTTTTTTTGTCGGAGACATTTTTGCCCCACGCATTCTGAGAGAGAGAGAGAGATTCTGAGAGAGAGAGAGAGAGAGAGATTCTGAGAGAGAGAGACTTCTGGAGAGATTCAACGCTGTGTGAAGGAGTTTTGGCTACTGAGCAGCACTTTGCAGGTTCTTTTTGATTTGACTTTCCTTGCATCGATTTAGAAGAGACTATGGGGGCTGCACTGATTCAGGGCGTCGTCCTGCACCTGCAGAATTGGAGGCATCAGAGACGCAGAGAGAGAGTGGCAAACATGGCCAGAGGGAGGAGGGCCAACAGGCCTCTGCACGAGACCTTACCCTCTCAAGGTATTCCGGGAACAATTCTCCTACATTCATTTGTCTGAGGAGCAGTGTTTGCGCAGGCTGTGCTTCAGCAAGGAGGTGATCACTGAGCTCTGCCACCTGCTGCAACCAGATCTGCAGCCTCAACTGAGGACCAGGACGTCTCTGTTGGTGGCAGTGAAGGTGACAGTGGCTCTGAATTTTTATGCCACCGGCTCATTTCACGCAGCTACTGGGGACATCGCCAATATCTCCCAGTTCGCTGTATCCGGGAAGTGACAAATGCCCTCTACAAAAGGAGATGCCAGTACATCTCTTTCCCCATGACCCGGGCCAAACAGAATGAACGCGCATGTGGCTTTGCTAGGATAGCGGGCTTCCCCATGGTGCAGGGCGCCATTGACTGCACGCATGTGGCATTGCGGGCACCGCATGAAAATGCAGAGGTTTTCCAAAACCGCAAGGGCTACCACACCTTAAATGTACAGTTGGTCTGTGACCACAGACAGCTGATACTCGCCATCAATGCCCGCTATCCTGGCAGCAGCCACAATGCTTTCATCCTGCGCCAGACTGGTGTGCCAGACCTTTTCCAGGCACTGCATCAGCCAAGTGGTTGGCTCCTCAGGGACAAGGGTTATCCACTCTGCACCTGGCTGATGACACCACTCCATAACCCCAACACCCCTGTCGAGCTGCGGTATAATGAGAGCCATATCGCCACCAGGAACATAATTGAGCAGACGATCGGCATACTCAAGCAACAGTTCCACTGTCTGGACCACTCAGGAGGAGCCCTGCAGTACTCTCCTGAGTGAGTCTCCCTCTTCATAGTTGTATGCTGCATGCTTCACAACCTGGCAATCCTGAGGACCCAGCCAATGTCACCAGGGATTGGTGCACCACCGGAGGAGGAGGAGGAGGAAGAGGAGGAGGAGGAGGATCAGCAGCAGCACCAAGGTGGGAGGGAGGCCCACAATGTTGACACTGCAAGGGCCATTCGTCAACGGCTGATAACAAGCCGCTTCTAGGCCCCTACTCAGAAGATGGCTTCTGGCATGGAGAACATCATGGAAAGCAACCCGCAACCCCTATAGCGGCCAAAGCAGCAATGATACAAAGGCCAAACATGTACATTTTGAATACAACAACTTTTTTATTTAACAAACTCTGTGTGTGTCATTTATTCATGACAAACTAATAGAAACAAACACAACAAATCATTAATTAACATAACTGGTTCTCACAAGCTGGAGATAAAGGCCGAAACACTAAACAAAAGTTATCAGACGAACCTCGGCCTTTAATAAAAACATTCCCACCATTTCTTTAGACCTCCTACTTTTTGCCCTTCGAGGGTGATCTCCATCCCTTGCGCACTTCCCCCCTTCCCACCCTACTGCTCCTCCGTAATGGAGCCCCAGTGGCTGCAGCAAGGCTGGTGGAAGACTGCTGAATGTCAGATGCTGTGACTACAGAAGCCCTTGAAGGACGCCCTCAACCAGCTCTGGGCCTGGAGGCCCCGGCTGCAGACTGCACCAACTCTGCATGGGCGGCAGCAGTCTGGGCTGGCTGTGTTGCAGGCAGTGGCAAGTGCAATGGGGGAAGTGACAGTGGCGGAAGCAGGAATGCTGTCATCCTGAGAGAGGACAGCACCTTCCTGCTCGACAGACACACTGGCACTCCCACGGGGCAGCACCTCTACTCGGAGCAATGTGCTCGAGCACAGATTGCTGGCCTGCTGCGGCGCGGTGAGAGCCCCGGGGCAATGTGTCCGAACCAGCGACAATGGCAGCAGTCAGTGCTTGCGTTACCTCAATCTGAGACTCCATGAGAGCAGTCTGAGATTGGATCGCTGCAGCCAGTGACTGAATTGCAGCACTAAGCCATTGTGTTGCAATGGCCTGTGCTGCAGCAGAGTGCTCCACACTCCTTGCCAGTCCATCAATGCTTTCGGGCACCCTTCCCATTGCACCCATGAGCTGAGTGTGCATGTTCACCGCCTGGATGTTGATTTGCGTGATGAGCCGCTCCTCCTCTGCGTCCAGTGCAGCAGGACTCGCTGGCCTACTCTCCCTCCAGGGAGAAGGCCCCCGAGCTTCCCTACCCCCATGGCTTAGCTGTGGCTTGCTAGGT
Source organism: Squalus acanthias (assembly GCA_030390025.1). Classification (NCBI taxonomy): domain Eukaryota; kingdom Metazoa; phylum Chordata; class Chondrichthyes; order Squaliformes; family Squalidae; genus Squalus; species Squalus acanthias. The sequence continues at coordinate 68,460,514 of CM059436.1, read as the reverse complement.
CCCGGAGCTTCACCCTCATCAGACCCTTCCCTCCTGCTCCCCTCCAGGGAAGACGTGGTCCCAGTGTGGGCATGGGCTCCCTCGGAAGACGCTGACGCTGAGGCTCCGGCTTCCTCTTCCTCCTCGCCTGCGGCATCGCTCCCACTGGTTGGTTGAGGGCCAGGCTCCTGAGCTGGTGGTTCACCATCTGAAAGCAGGGAGGTACAAGAGTGGCTTTAGCGTCAGGACAGGGGGGCAGTAAGGGAGCAAGGACTGGAGAGATTTAGTAAGTTGGATTGAAAGCGTAAAAGGCTGATGTTGTGAGGGACAAGTGGAATGAGGGAGAAGAGAAAGCTGATAAGAACATAAGAACATAAGAACATAAGAAATAGGAGCAGGAGTAGGCCAATCGGCCCCTCAAGCCTGCTCCGCCATTCAATAAGATCATGGCTGATCTGATCCTAACCGCCAATCTACTATCTATCACAGAACCATCTCCTGCATCTAACAGAATTGCACACACGAAATAGGAGCAGAATCAGGCTACAAGGTCCCTGGGCCCGCTCCACTACCCACAGGGCCATGACCGATCCGAACCTAGACTCATGTCCAAATTCCTGCCCGCTCCCCGTAACCCTTAATGCCCTTTACTTCTAGGAAACTGTCTATTTCTGTTTTAAATTTATTTAATGATGTAGCTTCTACAGCTTTTTGTGGCAGCATATTCCATGGACCTACCACCCTCTGAGTGAAGTAGTTCCTCCTCATCTCAGTTTTGAAAGAGCCGCCCCTTATTCTAAGACTATGTCCCCTAGTTCTAGTCTCACCCGTCATCGGGAACATCCTCCCCGCATCCACCCGATCCAACCCCTTCACAATCTTATATGTTTCAATAAGATCGCCTCTCATTCTTCTGAACTCCAATGAGTAGAGTCCCAATCTACCCAACCTCTCCTCATATGACCACCCCCTCATCCCCGGGATTAACCGAGTGAGCCTTTATTGCACTGCCTCGAGAGCAAGGATGTCTTTCCTTAAGTAAGGACACCAAAACTGTATGCAGTATTCCAGGTGCGGTCTCACCAATACCTTGTACAACTGAAGCAATACCTCCCTATTTTTATATTCTATCCCCCTAGCAATGAAAGCCAACATTCCATTTGCCTTCTTAATCACTTGCTGCACCTGCATACTAACCTTTTGAGTTTCGTGCACCAGGACCCCCAGATCCCTTTGCACTTCAGTACTCTCCAGTTTCTTGCCATTAAGATAATAAATTGCTCTACTATTTTTCCTGCCAAAGTGCATCACCTCACACTTTCCAGTGTTGTATTCCATCTGCCAAATCTCTGCCCACTTACTTAGCCTGTCTATGTCCCCTTGCAGGTTTTTTATGTCCTCCTCACTCACTACTTTCCCTCCCATCTTTGTATCATCTGCAAATTTTGATATGTTACACTTGGTCCCTTCCTCTAAATCGTTAATATAGATTGTAAAGAGTTGGGGACCCAGCACTGACCCCTGTGGAACACCACTAGTTACTGACTGCCAGTCTGAGAATGAACCATTTATCCCAACTCTTTGCTTTCTGTTAGATAGCCAATCCTCTATCCATGCCAGAATATTACCCCCAATCCCGTGATTTTTTACCTTAAGCAATAATCTTTTGTGTGGCACCTTGTCAAATGCCTTTTGGAAGTCTAAATACACTACGTCCACTGGTTCCCCTTTATCCACTCTATATGTTACTTCCTCAAAGAACTCCAGCAAATTTGTCAAACATGACTTCCCCTTCGTAAAACCATGCTGACTTTGTCCTATTAAATTATGATTATCCAAATGTCCTGTTACTGTTTCCTTAATAATGGACTCCAAAATTTTACCTACCACAGATGTTAGGCTAACCGGTCTATAGTTACCAGCCTTCTGTCTACTGCCCTTTTTAAATAAGGGTGTTACATTAGCAGTTTTCCAGTCTGCCGGGACCTTAGCGGAATCCAGGGAGTTTTGAAAATTATTACCAATGCATCTACAATCCCTACCGCCACTTCCTTCAAGACTCTAGGATGTAAGCCATCAGGTCCAGGTGATTTATCCGCCTTGAGTCCCATTATTTTACCGAGTACCACTTCCTTAGTGATTTTGATCGTGTTTAGCTCCTCTCCCCCTATAGCCCCCTGTTTGTCCAGTGTTGGGATATTCTTAGTGTCCTCTACTGTAAAGACTGATACAAAATATTCATTGTGTTTTTGCCATCTCCATATTTCCCACCATTAATTTCTCGGTCTCATCCTCTAAGGGACCAACATTTACTTTAGCGACCCTTTTTCTTTTTATATAACTATAAAAACTCTTACTATCTGTTTTTATATTTTTTGCTAATTTACTTTCATAATCTATCTTCCCTTTCTTAATCAATCTTTTTGTTATTTTTTGCTGCCTTTTAAAGTTTTCCCAATCCTCTGTCCTCCCACTAGATTTCGCTACCTTATATGCCCTTGTTTTTAGTCGAATACTATCCTTAATTTCTTTACTTAGCCACGGATGACTGTCCTTTCTTTTACACCCTTTTCTTTTCAGTGGAATATATATATATATTTTTTTGGAAGTTGTAAAATAAAATATATTCCACAGTATTGCAGGCCTTCCTCCCCTTCTTAAAGGGGAGGGGTATTGCGCAGCGTGACCTGGGGCCCAGGTCACCAAAAAGATGAACTTACCATTGCTGTGCCCAAGGGGGTCAACCTCTCCAGCAGCCACGAGACCTATCACCTGGCTTGCAATGATCCTGTGGACGTGCGCCTCCAGATCGCGGAGGGTCTGCAGCTGAGGCGGCCCTCCACCCATCCGTTGCTGCTGCCGCCGCCTATTATGAGATAGCTTGGCCATCAAGAAAAAGGACGGCAATAGCCCTTAATGTATGCAAGGTATGGAATGTGCGTGTGATTTTTATGAGATGGCCATAGGTCTTGGATGAATGTTGGGCATTTGGGGTTTTTACACCCTCTGGCTACAGAGTGAGGTGGAGATGGAGGGACGGAGAGGTATTGAAAAGCAGCCATTCCCCCTGACCACCCGAGTGAGGTCATTGAACTTCTTCCGACATTGTGTGGGGGTCTTGGGCACCATGCTCCTGGAGGAGACGTGCTGAGCCAGCTCCCTCCACACTCTTCTATAGTCGTGGGGCAACGGCCTCCTGCCACTCTGTGGGTAGAGTATTGATCTTCGGTGCTCCACTGCCCCAACCAGAGCCACCAAGGCCCGGTCGCTGAAGTGCTGAGCTTGTTCCCTGGGCCTCTCCATTGATCTTTGCAGCAGATTTGAAGTTGAGGTCTGTCCAGGCCGAGATTCAAGGCTGCAATGAGCAGGGTGTGGCTGGAGAGCAAGATCGACCCTCCCCTTTAAGAATTGGCCGGCGCCAGTGTGTCTGTGTTCCATTGCTAACTGACATCACCTGAGCTTCGCCAGTGCTCTGAGTTAGCGCCTCGCTCCTCGGCGTTAGCACCTTAAGAAAGGTGTGTAGCGCCTGATTTAGCGCTCCAATCACCTCCAGGGGTGATAGAAGCCAAGTTTGCAGTCGGAGGCGATAATTTGCGCCATGCCGATAATTGTGCCCCAAATGGGGCGATACCGAATTTCTCCCCCCTATGACTCTATAAGCCACCTTAGGTCAGTTGATGTATCAAATCTGTCATGGTTCAGGATTCTTTAGCCATTTTTCCACAGAAAGGAGGCTAGATATGAGTTACTTTAAAATGTTCATTAAGTTAAAGTATGCTTTAAAGGGGTTCAATTCAGAGGAAACCAGGGCTGGCAGGTACATACTGAAGTTTCAGACAGGGTGCCTGAAACCGGACATCCTGAGCTCAATGAAATATAATTTGACATTCCAGCAACAATTCACACTCATTCTTGCTGCAACAATCCAATTCATTTGAACTCAGCAGAGGTCAATGCCAAGTTAGGCTGGTGGATCCTCTTGGGGGGTGGGTGGGAGTCAGTTTTGCCTTCTCAATGGTGGCACCATAGTCAGGCTTTTAAGAGAAGAGACACAGACACGAAGAGTCAGTCAAAGCGAAGGGAGTGAACTGTCCTGGACAGTACGGCAGGGTACCGGCCAGTCTGGGGACGGGGGAACCCCACTTGTGGTCTCAGCCCACTAAAGGCATGGATATAATGGCACCTGCTCCTGACCCCGTGAACTTTGGTGAGGTCAATGTCGGGCACATTTTAGCACTGGTGACATGCTGCCTCGTGGATTGTCAGGGCCCACATATGCTAAAGCCCAACACCTCGAGTCTCTTCGCCGGGAGCAAGCGGAAGCCAAGTGCAAGCAGCGCAAGGAGCGCAAGATCCAAGCACCCCACCCACCCGCCCCTTCAACCACCGTCTGTCCCACCTGTGACAGAGACTGTAGGTCCCGCATTGGACTCATCGTCACCTGAGAATTCATTTTTAATGTGAAAGCAAGTCATCCTCGGTTCCGAGGGACTGCCTAAGAGAGAGAAGATACTAAAGCTAGTTATTATAATGAGAGTCTTGGCTCAGATTAAGCCAAGGTGTAAACTGGAACAAAATATTTGGGTCAGAGAAGTGCGCATAATGCCTGGAGGAAGATAAGAATCAAAGAGGAATGAAGAAAGAATAATAACAGGGAGAGGCGGTTTGGCAGCATTACAGATGCTCCCCCACCCACCAAGTATGTTCAGATGGAGGAGAGGCAGGACTGATAAATTTCTCCTGAACCTCCGCACCAACAAAACTATCTCAGAGCAGATCCAAGGATTGATGCTATCCGCCCCTTCTTCCTGTGTGGTAATTCAAAAAGATTTGAGGAATGATGTGGGAAATGTAGCATCTTCTGGCGTACTGAGTGATTTAGATCTGATCCCTGATCTGTGCAGATATGGGGTGGAAATGCTACCATTGACCCTGTTTCCATTTCCAATTTTGTGCTTTTGAAATTTCAATCACTTTTACTCACACATGTACTATCATACTTTGATTCAAATTGTTTAGAATTTACAGCCTTCAGTCTATGCTGTATTTGGAAAATAAGCCAGGATAGACTGAGTTCAAGCATTACCTGGCTTACCAACTTAGGGCGCAGCTGTGCTGCCATTTTTGCATTGCTGCAGCATTAGGTCCTGTTATGACTCTGGGATATTATCCCCGGTGTCTTGGCCAATATTTAGTTTTTAAATGGTGAGAAACTATTAAATGTTGGTGTTCAGAGAGATTTAGGTGTCCTCGTACAGGAAACACAGTAAGTTAGCATGCAGATACAGCAAGCAATTAGGAAGGCAAATGGCATGTTGACCTTTATTGTAAGGGGTTGGAGTCCAAGAGTAAGGAAGTCTTACCACAATTGTACAGGGCTTTGGTGAGACCACACCTAGAGTACTGTGCACAGTTTTAGTCTCCTTATCTGAGAAAGGACATATATGCTTTAGAGGCGGTGCAACGAAGGTTCACTAGATTGATCCCTGGAGATTGATTAGATTGGGCCTATACTCTCTGGAGTTTAGAAGAATGAGAGGTGATCTCATTGAAACATATAAGATTCTGAAAGGGATTGACAGGGTCGATGCTGAGAGGTTGTTTTCCCTGGCTGGAGTGTCTAGAACTAGGGGGCATAGTCTCAGGATAAGGGGTCGGCCATTTAAGACTGAGATGAGGAGAAATTTCTTCACTCAAAGGTTTGTGAATCTTTGGAATTCTCTACCCCAAAGGGCTGTGGATGCTGCGTCATTGAGTATATTGCATGAGGGCTGAGATAGATAGATTTTTGGACTCATGGGGAATCAAGGGATATGGAGATCGGGCGGGAAAGTGGATTTGAGGTTGAAGATCAGCCATGATCAGCAGGCTCGAAGGGCCGTATGGCCTACTCCTGCTCCTAATTCTTATGTGCTTATATCCCTCAATCAACATCACTAAAACAGATTATCTGGTCATTATCACATTGCTGTTTGTGGGAGCTTGCTGTGCGCAAATTGTCTGCCGTGTTTCCCACATTGCAACAGTGACTACACTTCAAAAAGCACTTCATTGGCTGTAAAGCGCTTTGGGACGTCCGATGGTTGTGAAAGGCGCTATATAAATGCAAGTCTTTTTTTCCCTTTTCAAGGGCATGTAAACTGCTAAGGCTGTAGGAGAGCTAAGGAAAAGGCAAGAAAATAGGGCAAATGGAGAACAGAAAACCTGTGGACCAGGTTTAACCACTTCCTTAATGTCTCTGTTTTAAGGCAGCTCTAAAAAGCACAGCTGTATTTATTTACAGGTAGATCATCATTGTGAGAAATTCTGTTATCAGGTAGAGTTAGGGTGACTACCTTCACCACTACTAAAATGCATCAGTAGTATAAATGAAACAAAGGATTCCTTATTAATTGTGACACAATGAAAGCTAATTGAATAAAACGCAAGTCAGAACCACTAGTTTTGAAACAAAAAAGATAATTTATGTTTTGATTATTTCACTGATGCCAAAAAAATTCCAGAAGCAGAAAGGCACACACAAACCAAATAAAGGCAGAACTTTCAACTTATTTAACATTTAACGTTTCCACCCCTGCCACAGTACCAAAACGGCTCTCAAGTCACAAATTACATCCTTTGTGACTGTGAAAAAAGTAAACTATCCCTCCTTGTCCTTCTCGACCTGTCTGCAGCCTTTGACACGGTTGTGAGAAGTCGCACAACACCAGGTTATAGTCCAACAGCTTTATTTGAAATCACAAGCTTTCGGAGCGGCTGCTCCTTCGTCAGGTGAAGTGAAGAGATGCATATAGGCACAGCATATATAGTCAGAGAACACAGCCAGATGATTACAGTTAATCTTTCCAACTGCCCTTTATCACACCTCGGCAGAGAGATAATCACGGCAATCAAAGGTGTGGATGGTGTCCAAACAGGTCAGTCAGCAAAACATTACATCAAAGACAATGGGGCAGATGCTGGGGTCTGTATGGAAAACAAAAAACTTATTTTGCTGGAAATCACAGCAGGTTCGGCCGCATCTGTGTAGAGAGAACAAGCCAACAACGACTCTACGTCAGGTGGGGTTACATGTAGCGTGACATGAACCCAAGATCCCAGTTGAGGACGTCCTCATGGGTGCAGAACTTGGCTATCAGTTTCTGCTCGACGATTTTGCGTTGTCGTGTGTATAACCTGGTGTTGTGCGACTTCTCACATTTGTCCACCCCAGTCCAACACCGGCATCTCCACATTTTGACACGGTTGACCACTCCATCCTCCTCCAAAGCCTCTCCACCGTCGTCCAGCTGGGTGGGACTGCACTCGCCTGGTTCCATTCTTATCTATCTAATCGTAGCCAGAAAATCACCTGCAACGGCTTCTCTTCCCGCTCCCGCATCGTTACCTCTGCAGTCCCCCAAGGATCTATCCTTGGCCCCCTTATTTCTCATCTATATGCTGCCCCTTGGCGACATCATCCAAAAACACGGCATCAGTTTCCACATGTATGCTGACGACACCCAGCTCTACCTCAGCACCACTTCTCGCGACCTCTCCACAGTCTCTAAATTGACACACTGCTTGTCCAACATCCAGTACTGGATGAGCAGAAATTTTCTCCAATTAAATATTGGGATGATCAAAGCCACTGTCTTTGGACCCCGCCACACACTCCGTTCCCTAGCCACCAATTCCATCCCTCTCCCTAGCATCTGTCTGAGGCTGAACCAGACTGTTCGCAACCTTGGTGTTATATTTGACCCTGAAATAAGCTTCCGACCACATATCCATGGCATAACTAAGACTGCCTATTTCCACCTCCGTAACATTGCCTGTCTCCGCCCCTGCCTCAGCTCATCTGTTGCTGAAACCCTCATCCATGCCTTTGTTACCTCTAGACTTGACTATTCCAACGCACTCCTGGCTGGCCTCACACATTCTACCCTACGTAAACTTGAGGTCATCCAAAACTCAGCTGCCTGTGTCCCAACTCGCACCAAGTCCCGTTCACCCATCACCCCTGTGCTCGCTGACCTACATTGCCTCCCGGTTAAGCAACGACTCGATTTCAAAATTCTCATCCTTGTTTTCCAATCCCTCCATGGCCTCGCCCCTCCCCATCTCTGTAATCTCCTTCAACCTCACAACCCCCCCTCCCCCACCCCGAGATATCTGCGCTCCTCAAATTCTGCCCTCTTCAGCATCCCTGATTATAATTGCTCAACCATTGGTGGCCGTGCCTTCAGCTACCTAGGCCCTAAGCTCTGGAACTCCCTCTCTAAACCTCTCCGCCTCTTTACCTCTCCTTCCTCCTTTAAGACGCTCCTTAAAACCTACCTCTTTGACCAAGCTTTTGGTCACCTGCCCTAATTTCTTATGTGGCTCGGTGTCAATTTTTTGGTCTTGTAACACTCCTGTGAAGCGCCTTGGGACATTTGACTACGTTAAAGGCGGTATATAAATACAAGCTGTTATAAAATTCCAGGTAAATACCAGGACACAGCACTGGATATGGAATAATCCAGGGAAAGGGGGGGGGGGGGGGCGGAAACTAAAGGAAATCCTGAGCTTTAAATTCAGCATCAGGGACACCGGGAAACCGGTTGAGCTGCAAACCATTTCTCTCCAGTAACCTTTATAGAATCATAGAATGATACAGCACAGAAGGAGGCCATTCGGCCCATCATGCCTGTGCCGGCTCTTTGAAAGAGCTATCCAATTAGTCCCATCCCCCACTCTTTGTCCATAACCCTGCATTTTTTCCCGTTCAAATATTTATCCGATTCCCTTTTGAAAGTTATTATTGAATCTGCTTCCACCACCCTTTCAGGCAGTGCATTCCAGATCACAACTCAATGTGTAAAAAAATTCTCATGTCGCCTCTGGTTCTTTCACCAATCACCTTAAATCTGTGTCCTCTGGTTACTGACCCTTCTGCCACTGGAAACAGTTTCTCCTTATTTACTTTATTAAAACCCTTCACGATTTTGAACACCTCTATCAAATCTCCCCTTAATCTTCTCTGCTCTAAAGAGAACAATCCCAGCTTCTCCAATCTCTCCACATAACTGAAGTCCTGCATCCCTGGTACCATTCTAGTAAATCTCCTCTGTACCCTCTCTAATAATGCAGCTAAAGTTTAGATTTATATATATTTAAATAAATTTCATCTATGAGGTGATTTGATCACTACATTACAAGCAACACAAATACAGTTTCTGCTCTACTTCACCTATAGCTCATAAATCTGACTCCTGCTAATGTGCTGTTACCATTGTGCTTTTGAATGGTAAGAGCTGGTGGGAGTTTCTTGCTGGAAGTTGGAATATTGGCAGGAATGGTGCAATGATTAATACTTTAATACAAGAGTTTAATGATTTGTACTTGATACCACAGCTAAACATTGTTTTTACAAGTCAACTCATAACAGCTACGCAAGTTCCAGTTTTTGTGGTTACGGGGGAGGTAAAGTTTAGGGATAACTTTTTATTTCAAAGTACTCAAACATTTTTTCTGGATAAAGTAATATCTCCACTAGAATTTTTTGCAGATTTTGTAAAAATATCAATTTGTTGTTTGCTTGGAAACCCTTGAGCCAGTCTCTGTCCTCGATGAGCTGCTCCAATAACACGAATAGTGGGAGCTGAGCCCATCAATCCTAGGGCAGTCTCATAGCAAACTGCAGGGTCCAAAAACCTCAGACCAGCCCAACAGCCACTCCTGAGGCATCTGACTCCAGAAAATCAGGCTATAGTCTGGGATCCAGTGTCATTATTTTATTACACAATGAACCCAATAGAATGCATTGCATCATTATTTTCTTCCAATTTTATTCCCTACATTCCTGCAAGTGCAGACTCATCCTGGGGTGTGGTTCCACTCGCATCCCTGTTACCTTGACCAAGAGGCCATTCTTCATGTGCAAGCCTACACAGCAATTGTCAGCAGAGTATTTAATCAAGGAGAGCAGCAGAACTGATCCCAGTACAATCCTTACCTGATACGAACACACCTGCACGTTCCAACAGTAATCACACTGCAGTGATCAAGATCAGAACCAATAGCCATTTTCCCATCTTCCCTCACCTTGAGGCACTGTGACCAATTGAACCATCCCAATCACTGCCAGGAGATTAGTTAATTCAGCACAGGCTGGGATCGAACACTGGGGAATGCCTCAACTCATTGGGAAACTCTTCCATATTTTAAAGTTTATTCCAGCAAATTGATAGCACAAAATCACTAGATTACACAGAGATCATAGATTCAGTATATAGCTTAGGCTGATACATCCTCGTTTCCCTCACCATCTACATCCTCAACCTGTTTCAAACCCCACTTCCTTCTGTGCGCGTCTCTGGAAAAACTCTTCCTCAAATCATTTACAACTGCAGTTCCTAAATCCCAACTGTCTAACCTTTGCCCTCCATTCGCCACAATACTTCTGCAGCTGTCAATCTGCTTAACCACTCCCTCACATTCACCTCAGGTGTCCTTGTCCCCAGTAAAACCTTTACTCTCTCCTATGCTGGTCGATCCCCATGGTATGGTACCCATCCTCACTCCCTTAAGTCCAAGGGGGGCACACTTTATCCATTCATCACTAAATCGGTCTGAATCACATCAAGCACAAGTTCTCTGCCAAAACCGCCCACTACTCCAGGATCATCCTGAAGAGCAAAGATAACCCCAGCTTATTTTCTCCACTACCAAATGTCTCCTTAAACCTTTCTCCCCTGATCCCACCACCGTCACATCTAATAAGTGCAAGAAACTCATGGACTTCATTACCATTAAGCCTGAGACCATCCGTTCAGCTGCCGCTGTTGCTTCCCCTCGTCCACCAAGCCAAACCTCCCCAGACTCCCCCTGCCCTAGCATCGAGCCCACATCTTTCTCCAGTTTCTCTCTTACCTCGCCTCATGCCCTCTCTGAGCTCATCTTGTCCATGAGACCCACTCACGCCCTCTCTGAGCTCATCTTGTCCATGAGACCCACTCACGCCCTCTCTGAGCTCATCTTGTCCATGAGACCCACTCACGCCCTCTCTGAGCTCATCTTGTCCATGAGACCCACCTCCTGCTCTCTCGACCCTATTTCCACTAAAAACTGAACACCCAACTTCCCTTCCTGGTCCTCATCCTAGCTGATATTGTAAACGGTTGTCCGATATCCAGTCTTGGATGAGCTGCAATTTCCTTCAGTTAAATATTGGGAAAACCAAAGGAATTTCCTCCCTAAACCCCTCTGCCTCTCCTCCTCCCTCTCCTCCTTTAAGACCTTCCTTAAAACCCATTGTTAGACCAAGATTATGGTCACTCCTCCTAATATATCCACTCTTTGGAAAAATAAATGAGGTATATTTGGACTTTTAATATGAGCACAAAGACCACACTCCAAACCATGAAACAAACTACATTATTTTGTCATTTGCTGTATTTACCAGTAACAGAAACAATTCTATTTTTACTTGACCACTGGTATTACATAGCTCCATGGGGAAAAAGACTAAATTTAGAGTTATGGTGAGTCAGGAAATGGAATGTTTTGTATTTGTCAAGTGCTGTGTTACTTAAAACGAATGAGTGGTGTTTTTGGCACAAGATGGACTTTTCCTTTCTGGGAGATAAATATTTTGTCTGGATTACAATCAAAAAGTTTCTTTGCAGACTCACCCACTTTCATCTTTACATTCTTTTGTTAATTTTGTTAATAATACTGTTAGTATTTTTTTCAACTTATTGCTTTGTGAAAAGGTTTTAAATCCTTTTTGTTAAAGTTCTATATTTAAATACCAGCTTTCATGAAGTTGAGCAGCTAATACTTTGGAGAATGGTGATATCACCTTCTGAAAGAACTCATGACAGTTGGTTTAGACACTGCACAGCCAAAGGAAGTTTAGCTGCTTCTATCCTTTGAACAATATTAAGAGTCGTATAAAAATCAACAATCTGATAGCTTTAGTTAGAGTAAAAAAAAAAGCAACCTTTCCCTTTTCCAGTATCACCTCCTTTCACCCTCTGACACACTACTTTCCTCTAACTGGATGGATGGGACAGTCAATTCTACTCTGTAACCAGACAGGAGATTCATTTGAGAGAGCAGAACTGCTTCTAAACAGTTTTACTTCCGCACAAGAGCCGTCGACTATCACTAACCAGCTCTGACTTTCCACCACCTCTTGTGAATCCACCACCACTTACGTGCTGTGTGACTGCCTGTCTAATATCAAATCCTCTATTAGTCAGTTTACCTCAGCTGAATATCATTTCCAGTTCCCCCATAAACTTTGCTCCCCTGCCACCTACTCTATTCCTGGTAATGCTCAAGCTGATCAAAACCACGTGCAACCCAGGCATCATCTTCTACACTGAGCTGAGCTTCATACCTCGCATACTTTCCACCACAAACATCGCTTACTTCCACCTCCACAATGCCTATACTCCTACCTCAAAACCCTGGCCACTAAAACCCAAATCAATGCTTTCATTATCTCCAGACTCAGTTACTCAGTGTCTTCCTTGACCTCTCTGCAGTCCTTACACCATTTGCCTCCAACGCATTCCCCCCACCCCCCTTGTCCAGCTCAGTGGGACTGTCCCCTGGCATGGTTCTGTGCTTTTTAAAATTCATTCTTGGGATGTGGACTATGCAAGACTGGGATTTATTGCCCATCCATAATTACACTCAGAAGGCAGTGATACAACTGAGTGGCTTGCTAGTCTACTTCAGAGGGCAGTTAAGAGTCAACTACGTTGGTATGGGGCTGGAGTTACATCTCGGCCAGACCAGGTAAGGACGGCAGGTTTCCTTCCCTAAAGGACATTAGTGAACCAGTTGGGTTTTTATGATGATCCGACAGCTTCATGGTCACTTTATTTTTTTATTTTAAAATTTTTTTTTTTTTTTTTTTAACTGATAACAGCTTTTGATTTTCAAAATAAAAAAAAAAACGGAATTTAAATTCTCAAACTGCCATGGTGCAATTTCAACCCATATTTTCTGGATTATTGGTCCAGACTGTTGGATTAGTAGTCTAGCAACATAACCACGAAACACTCCGTATGCCCTACAACCTCCCTCTCCCCGAAATCGCCATTCCTTTGACTCTGGACTCGTACATTCTCTCTCTTCATCCTACCACTGGCAACCGTGCCTTCAGCCATCTAGGCCCTACATTGTGGAATTCCCTCCCTAAACCCCTCCGCCGCTCCACCTTCTTCTTTTCCTTTAAGACATTCCTTAGAACTCACCTTTTCAACCAAGCCTTTGATCACCTTCTATGGTTCAACATTCATTTTTTCCTTACATCCCTGGAGTGTCTTGGGACATTGTTTAATACAGTAATGGTGTTTAGAAATACAAGTTGTTTTTGAAAAAAATCAAGAAACCCATGAGCTGTTTGCACTTAGTATTGGAGGCGAGAGTGGTGTGGGGAAAGGTGTTTGAGGAGGTAGAAGAGGGAATGGGCCTCTTTTCATAAACTTGTCACTTTGAAGTGTGACATCAGAAGTTGATGGACTTTAAACTGTCATTGACAGAATTTTTTTAAAAACCTTTAATCTCACCCAGTGAGGCACTTCATGTAGAAAATTGAAAGAGTAACCCTGATGAAGTTGGGGCTGTTGTTGAGGATGGGGGTTAAAGCATATTGTTGGCATAGAGTTTTACTCTCTAACTGGCCTTCAGAATAAGGGTGCCAACATTTAAAACTGTTTTATTCTGAGCTGTCACATCCTCTCCTTCGATGGGCACAAATTGAAAACTGAAAAAAAAAATCAAAAATGACCTGAAAATTTAAAAATTACAAGATATTTAAAGAAACAAAGGAGGAGAGTAGGAAAAGGAGGTCAGGTTACATCATTGGTAAAAGAGGCTACCTGTTAACTGTGTGCGTGGGTTGAAAGCTGGTAACTTCAGCACAATAACTTAGGGCAACGATGTCCTAATAGCAGTAATCTCTGTGATCCACATGTAGCTTAAATTTATTTTTCTTGAAGCATGAAAAGAGCAGTGATGGCTAGAAGCAACATAGTTTCTGCAACAAACTTAATGTTCTGTCCCTTGTTCAGAGAGAAATAATGTGAGTTGAAACAGTACCAAGGGGTCATTTAGTGAAGAGATTTAGGTTTGCCTCAAACCATTTATTTTAGTAACTGCAACAGAAGTGCAATTAAAAGTGCATGCTCTTCATGGAAAAAGTGGTAAATCATTTGTATTTGCTTGCACACACAGGATGTAAATGACATTAAAACGTGATTGTATCACTGTCACGGTTAATTAATTCTTATCTACCAATTAAACATATTTCCATGAAAACAATGTTCTTAAAAAGTTTTGCTGAAAAACTGATCAGCACAAAAACAATTGAAATGTAATAAGTTGGGGGGGAAAACTCCTTAATTTAAATGCATGTGTTTGCCAACCAGTGCTTCACTTCAGATAGTTGATGAGGTGAACATTTTCAGAGTTGTTTAATTGATGTCCCAGCAATGTTTCAGGCTCAGTAACAATAGATATAAAACACTAGTAAAATTCAGTTGTTTAACTGACACAATTTGAAACATCACTATACCAATTAAAGTTATTCAAAAGAGCAAAAAATGTCAACCATCCAGTTTAACAACAGAAAATGCTGGAATTACACAGCAAGAATGTGGAGTATAACATTTACCTTAGACATTCTCCGTAATGTTCAATAGTTCTTTGATGCTTTGTAAAGAAAGCAGGACAGGTTAATGTCTTGGGTGTGTCATCAGACCTTGTGATTCTCTGTTTTATTTCAGATTCCCAGCATTTGCATTTTGTTTCTTTTTATTGATATTGGGAACTGTTTAACTCAATGAAACAACAGAATACTTCTAAGGATTATATAAACTCTTACTTTCCTTCTAATCTGTAAAGTTGTACATACAAAACCTATTTATAGCAAAAAGTTACCACAATAAAAGACAGCTGCACTTGTCTTGTAGGACAGTACAAGCCTTCCATAACAAGAACTGCGAATCCTCCTGTCGGAACAGCCACGTACCAGGGCAGACCGACAGAAAACTCGCCTAAAAGAAACAATTAAAATGTTACCATAAAATTGAAACAATATATGTATATATATTCTAAACAATATTGAATGCGAAGAATGATTAAAATGTTGCAGGCTAATTAAAGAGTTTCAAAATAATTTTAACCACTTTTTTCTTCCTGCAGTTTGGTTTATCAAACCAGTTCCCCAATCAGATTATGGTCTGGAAATCACAATGAGGAATCTAATTATATTGTATTAGAGTATAACATTTACCTTAGACATTCTCTGTAATGTTCAATAGTTCTTTGATGCTTTGTATATCTCCAACACCCATGAAAACATACGATCAAAGCTCAAATAACTTAGCTGGACTCTTTCTCTGCCCTTCTACCCCGCATATGTGACAAAGAGCTCAGGTTAGGGACGTGCCCCCTGGTTTCTGCAATGCCACATTATACTAGCTGTAAAGAATTACATGGGAAGGGCCCACAGTGACCAGCCCAGTGCCTCACGACCACAGTACCACTGACATCAGGAAATTACTGTGGGTCAAATCCACCTGCTAAAACTGCATGGCACAACACACTTCAAATCTGCTAAAGACTGGCATTAAACCACACTAAACTGGCTGAACATCCTTAAGTCATGTGTTCATGTTTAACTACTTTAGATTTTTTAATAGTCTATTGTTAGAGACTTAGAAATAATCCCTTTTGACTGATAGTTATCTCACTTTCCATTCACCTTCCTCCCTTTAAGTGGTGTGGAGAAATCAAAAGTGTGTTTTTAAAAAAAAAGCACTCTGCCTTGGCAACAAGTAATCTTGTGCACATGTGGCCTGGGTTCCAGTTCAGTTGAATAGTCTACTCCTTTGTCCTTGCAGTGCTTTTATAACCGCTGTGTTAGGCTTAATCTAGGATTGAATTATTTAGTGCTGGAGTGCTGTAGATGCTGGAGTTAATTTACAGGGACTAGACGTTTAATGTCAGGTTGAAGTTAAATACAGGCAGTTTGTTTTTTGAAAAGTGCTGGAAGCTGGAGCAAGCTTCATTTTATTCCAGTTTCAGATCAGGCCCAGTCACCGAATTCAAACTGCATTTACACTATAACTCTGGTATCAGTGCAGTAGTAAACACGTTTTAATCCAGTACCTGAGCCCAACTTGATGATGGACTGAAGCAAAGGGAGATGCCACATAAGACGGAGTCTTTATATGCCTTACTAAGTTCGGGCCTTAACACCCCAAATTTAGTGTTCATGTAAAGTGCTTTTGGCTTCACTCTGATGCTAAACTGGAGTGTGAATGTACTGTTGGTTAGTCTCTGGTATAGTAAATAGGCCAAATATCTTCTTCACAATGTAACTTAGCGTTTTGTGGGATCTGGACCATTTATTGTGCGCTATATGGAAAAACGTGTTTGAAATAATTATTCTGGTGTACAGCTTTACTGTAGGAACAGATAAACTGTTCAAATAATTAGCGTACACTGCTCAAGGCACTAACAGACTAGATATACAGTGCATTATTTGGAGAGGTGATAAGGTGGCTCACATTACAGCACAAATTTAACTCAATTGTGAAAATTACTTTTCAATAAAACTTTGTCTTCCTGCCCCTTGATGGTGACAGGAGCGGATCTACTGGAGAACACGGACAGGGAGCGGATCGACTGGAGAACACGGACAGGGAGCGGATCGACTGGAGAACACGGACAGGGAGCGGATCGACTGGAGAACCCCGGACAAGGAGCGGATCTACTGGAGAACCCCGGACAGGGAGCGGATCTACTGGAGAACCCCGGACAGGGAGCGGATCTACTCGAGATCCCCGGACAGGGAGCGGATCTACTCGAGATCCCCGGACAGGGAGCAGATCTACTGGAGAACCCCGGACAGGGAGCGGATCTACTGGAGAACCCCGGACAGGGAGCAGATCGACTGGAGAACCCCGGACAAGGAGCGGATCTACTGGAGAACACGGACAGGGAGCGGATCTACTGGAGAATACGGACAGGGAGCGGATCTACTGGAGAATACGGACAGGGAGCGGATCAACTGGAGAACCCCGGACAGGGAGCGGATCTACTGGAGAACACGGACAGGGAGCGGATCTACTGGAGAACACGGACAGGGAGCGGATCTACTGGAGAACCCCGGACAGGGAGCGGATCTACTGGAGAACCCCGGACAGGGAGCGGATCTACTGGAGAACCCCGGACAGGGAGCGGATCTACTGGAGAACCCCGGACAGGGAGCGGATCTACTGGAGAACCCCGGACAGGGAGCGGATCTACTGGAGAACCCCGGACAGGGAGCGGATCTACTGGAGAACCCCAGAGAGTGAGCGGATCTACTGGAGAACATGGACAGGGAGCGGATCTACTGGAGAACCCCAGAGAGTGAGCGGATCTACTGGAGAACATGGACAGGGAGCGGATCTACTGGAGAACCCGGACAGGGAGCGGATCTACTGGAGAACCCCAGAGAGTGAGCGGATCTACTGGAGAACATGGACAGGGAGCGGATCTACTGGAGAACCCCGGACAGGGAGCAGATCTACTGGAGAACCCGGACAGGGAGCGGATCTACTGGAGAACCCCGGACAGGGAGCGGATCTACTGGAGAACACGGACAAGGAGCGGATCTACTGGAGAACCCCGGACAGGGAGCGGATCTACTGGAGAACACGGACAAGGAGCAGATCTACTGGAGAACCCCGGACAGGCAGCGGATCTACTGGAGAACCCCGGACAGGGAGCGGATCTACTGGAGAACACGGACAAGGAGCGGATCTACTGGAGAACACGGACAGGGAGCGGATCTACTGGAGAACCCCGGATAGGGAGCGGATCTACTGGAGAACCCCGGACAGGCAGCGGATCTACTGGAGAACCCCGGACAGGGAGCGGATCTACTGGAGAACCCAGACAGGGAGCGGATCTACTGGAGAACCCCGGAGCGGGAGCGGATCTACTGGAGAACCCCAGACAGGGAGCGGATCTACTGGAGAACACAGACAGGGAGCGGATCTACTGGAGAACCCGGATAGGGAGCGGATCTACTGGAGAACCCGGACAGGGAGCGGATCAACTGGAGAACCTGGACAGGGAGCGGATCTACCGGAGAACCCGGACAGGGAGCGGATCTACCGGAGAACACGGACAGGGAGCGGATCTACCGGAGAACACGGACAGGGAGCGGATCTACCGGAGAACACGGACAGGGAGTGGATCTACTGGAGAACCCAGACAGGGAGTGGATCTACTGGAGAACCCGGACAGGGAGCGGATCTACTGGAGAACCCGGACAGGGAGCTGATCTACTGGAGAACCCTGTTATCCTGTTAAGGGATGCAAATAAACTGATCAACTTCAAAGGCTATTGCATCATTGCAGGTAGAAAATCCAATTTAACTTCTACAAACAAACCCCCACCCAAAAAAAATAGAAATTATTGTCTGAACAAAAGCAAAAACATTTAATCAAGAAACTTAGAAGTCCTCCTGGAACTGTGCGGCCAATAGTAGCACCACCTAGTTGCAGAGGTGTGACCTTCAACAAGTAACATATGCAACGTTTACAAAATATGTTCCAGAGTCAAAACCACGACTAAATAAACTGAGCATGATTGATGAGGAAAAATAAGTAAATTAGAACTCCTGTTTCTGAACCATATCCAGTGACCTCTGCTGGAGAGTCCACCTGTGTAGGTGTTTGATGAGGAAAGATTCAACCCAACTGCGAGTGTGATGAGAATTGACAAAGTTGATTCAGGTTGGTGAAAGGTTCAAATATCAAGGGACACAAGTTAAAAATTGGTAATTTAGGATTAAGAAGGGAAGCCAGGTGAAACATTTTCTGGCACAAAGGGTAAAGGCTTGTGCAACAAATTACTCAGGAAAACAAACAGTATATCTACAAGGTTCAAGAGGCATTTAGATTTATTTCTGGGAAGAAAAGGAATGGATGGATAGGATCAGAAAGTGTGCAGATATCAAAAGAGGACAGGTTTAAACAGATATTTTCTGTTCCTAAAAATTCTAAAAGAAAAATGTATTGAAGGGAACCAAGGGATATGGGGATAGTTCAGGAAAGTGGAGTTGAGGTCGAAGATCAGCCATGATCTTATTGAATGGCGGAGCAGATTCAAAGGGCCGAATGGCCTACTCCTGCTCCTGTTTCTTATGTTCTTATTCACTGCCTTCAAGAAAAGAAACTGGAATGAATAACAACAAATTGACCTGCTGAAGCTGCAGAAGCATTTTGTAGAAAACATGTTAAAGAGATTTATTTAACAAGAGCATTAACTCAGTTGTTGATTAATTGCCCTGACATTTCACAGGGTTTTCTTAATAGACAGGACCAGATAAAGGGAACATTCTGTTTGACAGAGTGTCTGCGCTGACACTTTGCTGGGAAAGTTCTGTATTTTCTTCAGAATGCATTCTTGTGAACAACAACAACTTGTATTTATATAGCGCCTTTAACATAGTAAAACATCCCAAGGCGCTTCACAGGAGTGTCATAAAACAAAATTTGACACCGAGCCACACAAGGAGAAATTAGGGCAGATGACCAAAAGCTTGGTCAAAGAGGTAGGTTTTAAGGAGCGTCTTAAAGGAGGAAAGAGGTGTAGAGAGGCGGAGAGGTTTAGGGAGGGAATTCCAGATCTTAGGGCCAAGGCAACTGAAGGCACGGCCACCAATGGTCAAGCGATTAATATCAGGGATGTGCAAAAGGCCAGAATTGGAGGAGCGTAGATATCTTGGGCGTTGTGGGGCTGGAGGAGATTACAGAGATAGGGAGGGGCGAGGCCATGGAGGAATTTGAAAACAAGGATGAGAATTTCAAAATCGAGGCACTGCTTAACCGGGAGGCAATGTAGGTCAGCGAGCACAGGGGTGATGGGTGAACGGGACTTGGTGCGAGTTAGGACATGGGCAGCAGAGTTTTGGATGACCTCAAGTTTATGTAGGGTAGAATGTGCGTTGGAATAGTCAAGTCTAGAGGTAATAAAGGCACGGATAAGGGTTTCAGCAGCAGATGAGCTGAGGCACGGGTGGAGACGGACAATGTTAGGGAGGTGGAAATAGGCGGTCTTAGTTATGCCGTGGATATGTGGCAAGAAACTCATTTCAGGGTCAAATATGACACACCAAGGTTGCGAACAGTCTGGTTCAGCCTCATACAGATGCTAGGGAGAGGGATGGAGTCGGTGCCTGGGGAACCGACTGACGGGGACCGAAGACAATGGCTTTGGTCTTCCCAATATTTAATTGGATTGATTACGTAGATCATTCAGAATTATGTGCGACTGTTAGAATAGACAAGGTTAAGCCATCTTCGTTCAGTTGTTATTTCTTTCTCTTCCTCGCCAGTGAATCTATTTTCCTATGCTTTGTTCGCTAGTTGTGACCATTTTCACCTCTGTTTTCAATTCCATTCCCATGCTATGCAGTTCATTGACAGTTATTGCTGCTATTCCAGGGGTCACAACAGTTGCTTCAACTTCATGGCTACTATATTGCCACTTAACAAAAGAAACATTTCATCCAGCATACTCCTCACCCAGGATGTCAAGACTGTAACCTAGTAGCCTGCAGGCGCATCATAGAAGCGTAATCAGACAAAAGTTTACACCAAAGGAGATATTAGGAGGGGTGACCAAAGGCTTGGTCAGAGATAGATTTTTAATGAGGGTCTTAAAGGAGGAGAGAGGTGGAGAGGTTTAGGGAGGAAATTCCAGAATTTAGGGTCTAAATAGCTGAAGGCACGGCTGTGAATGGGGGGGGGGGGGGAGGGGTGCAAAGGGAATCGGGAATGTGCAGAGTTGGAAGAACATAGAGTTCTCAAAAGTTTGTATGGCTGGAGGAGGTTACCGAGATAGGGAGGAGCGAGGTCATGGAGGGATTTGAACACAAGAATTTTTAAATTGAAGCATTGTTTGACTGGGTGTTTTATGAGCCATAAAAGCCTTAAATTGACTGAATACTTTCATTAAATGATGAATAGTCCCACGATTCGGACCTATCTTAAAACAGCATCCATGCACTGTGGATATATTTCCTATTTCTATGTGCATTACCATACATTTATCCACATTAAAATCTAACACACTTTGGGAAATTTGCTTAACTGGTTGTGATCCCCTGTAGTGCTGGGCATGTTGCTTGATCTTACCAGCAAATGTTGTAATATTAGAAGTACCTCCCTCCATGTTATTAATATCCAAGCAGCAGTGAACACAGAATGGACTACTGCAGAACTGCACTAACCACAACTTCTGCCAATCCAGACAAAAAGCTTCCCATTTATCATTACTTTCTGCTTTCTACTGTAAGCCTGTTCATTGTCTAACTAATTTACTATTACTTCCATAAGTCCAAAAAGTCATCGCGTCATAACGGCACAGAAGGAGGCCATTTAGCTCATCGAGTCCATGCCGGCTCTCTGTAGAGCAATCCAGTCAGTCCCATTCCCCCGCTCTATCCCCATAGCCCTGCAAGTTTATTTCCCTCAAGTGCCTATTCAGTCTCCCCTTGAAAACATTTTGTGTCCGCTTCCACCACTTCCGTCGGCAGCGAGTTCCAGGTCCTCACCACTCGCTGCATAAAAAAGTTTTCCCTCACATCCCCCCTGTATCTCTTGCCCAAAACCTTAAATTTGTGTCCCCTAGTCCTTGTACCATCATCTAGTGGGAACAGCCTTTCCCCGTCTAGCCTATCCAAACCCGTCATAATCTTGTACACCAAATCACCCCTCAACCTCCTTTGCTCTAATGAAAACAAATCCAGCTTCTCTAACCCGTCCTTGTAGCTAAGATCCCCCATCCCTGGAACCATTCTGGTAAATCTCCTCTGCACTTCTCAAGGGCCTTCACATCCTTCCTAAAAAGTGTGGTGACCAGAACTGGACGCAATATTCCAGTTGTGGCCTAACCAGCGCTTTATAAAGGTTCAGCACAACTTCTCTACTTTTGTACTCAATACCTCTATTTATGAAGCCCAAGATCCCATATGCTTTGCTAACCACTCTCTCAATATGTCCCGCCACCTTCAGGGACCTATGCACATTAACTCTCAGGACCCTCTGTCCCTGCACACTCTTTAAAACTGTGCCATTAAGTGTATATTGCCTCTCCCTGCTCCTTCTGCAAATGCATCACCTCACACTTCTACGTTTTAAATTCCATCTGCCACTTGTCTGCCCATTCTGCTAGCCATTCTATGTCCTGTTGCAGTCGATTGTTATCCTCCTCATTGTTTGAAACACCAAGTTTGGTGTCATCGGCAAATTTAGAAATTCTACTCTGTATTGCAATATCCGGGTCATTTATACACATCAAAAAAAGTAGTGGCCCCAGCACTGACCCTTGGAGGAACACCACTGTCTACCATCTTCCAGTCTGAAAAACAGCCATTTACCACAACTCGTTGTTTTCTGTCCTTAAACCAATTCCTTATCCAAGCTGCCACTGACCAACCTATTCCATGAGCCTCAATTTTGTAAACCAGCCTTCTGAATGTGGTACTTTGTCAAACGCCTTCCTAAAATCCATGTAGACAACATCCATTGCATTCCCTTCATCAATCCTCTGTTACTTCATCAAAAAACTCAATTAGATTAGTAAAACACGATCTGCCTTTTACAAATCCGTGTTGGCTCTCCTTAATTAGCTTAAACCTCTCCAAGTGCCCATTACTTTTTTCCTTGATTATGGTTTCTAAAACTTTACCCACCACTGACAATAAACTGACCGTCATACATGTCGTTTATCAAGTGCCTTCTGAAAATAAATTAGTACATTTTAATCCAGTGGACACAGATTTCCACAAACTTTGTTACCTCTTCAAAGAATTCCAGTAGATTTGTGAGCCATGACCTATTACTTCTAATACCAGGCTGACCACTTCTTACACTCTGCTTTTTCAATAAGCCTGTAAAGTGATTTCAAGCAACTACTAAGGTTAGATTAACTGGCGTATAATTATCCAGTACATGTCACATTCATTTTTTATCAGGATAACATTTTTGATTGTCAGGTACAGCCCCTGTATTTTTGGAGCTCCTAAAATTATTAAAGAGCATTTATTTCCTTCCTCATCTGTTCCAGCTCAATAACCAAGAACAAATTGGTAACTGCTCGACGAGGAAATCATTTACACAAACCCACATCAGTTCACTCCATGACACAATGCATTTGTGATAACTCAAAGCAACGCCATCAAAAGAGCACAGGAGCCTCATGATGGCTAATTTCATCCCACTACAGGAGAACTGCTATTGGCAGATTAACAAACTTCTTTAGTTAAGTTTAAATTTATTTATTAGCCTTAGGAACAAAACCAGTATTCAGGGAAGGCTCACAAATGTGACTTCTGTGGGAATTTCCTTTGTGAGGCTTTCTTGAAAAACTTGAACAAGAAACAAAAGGAAAACTGAGAATCTGAAATAAAAACATAAAATGCTAAATTGGTTGTTCGACACCTGTAGGGTGAAAGCAGGTTAATATTTCAGGGAGACCTATGATGGATTGAAGAGGAGTTCAGCATCATGTCAAGCTTGCTTTTATTTCTCAATAAATGTTTCTGGTCCCTTCTCCTTGCTGAGGTTTATTTCCACTCGCGGGTCACCCGGCAGGCATCATGTTAAAGCCTTGCCAAAAATGTCGGCAGAATATTTAATCAAGCGGGACTTCACAACAACGCTCGATTCTATCTTTCCTCAACATCTACAGAACGTTGATCAGAAGTAGCACCTCTAGCTGACTGTTCCCAACCTCACCCAGGAAAGTGGTGCCAAATGCGGAGCCCCTCATTCCTGCCCAATCAGCTCACTCGGGATAGACCCAAGAAACGCGAATCAAATCTGGGATCCTCCTGATGCAAAAGGTTCAGCAATTCACTGGATAAACTCACTGAGCCATTGGAGGAGCTCAATTATTCCAACGTTTAATATTATTGCATTAATGATGAAGGCATCTGAATTACAAAAAATAGATGTACACTTAATCTTTGACACTGCAAGTTCCTCACTGAGGGTCGCCCTTTCAACTCCATTACACATATTATATATATATATTTAAAAATTATGAAAGTTTTTTTTCCAATCCTAAAATGTTAAAATAGTAACTGTTAATCCCTGTGCTTCTTGTCCTCCTGACCGTACACACACCTGGAGTACTGTGTACAGTTGAGGTCTCCTTACCTAAGGAAGGATATACTAACCTTAGAGGGAGTGCAACAAAGATTCACTAGACTGATTCCTGGTATGGGGGGGATTGTCCTATGAGGAGAGATTGAGTAGACTAGGCCTATATTCCCTAGAGTTTAGAATAATGAGAGGTGATCTCATTAAAATGTATAAAATTCTTAAGGGGCTTGACATGGTAGATGCTGGAAGGATGTTTCCCCTGCCTGGGGAGTCTAGAACTAGGGGTCACAGTCTCAGGATAAGGGGTCGGCCATTTAGGACTGAGATAAGGAGAAATTTCTTCACT
This sequence comes from Squalus acanthias, assembly GCA_030390025.1. Taxonomy (NCBI): domain Eukaryota; kingdom Metazoa; phylum Chordata; class Chondrichthyes; order Squaliformes; family Squalidae; genus Squalus; species Squalus acanthias. The sequence goes on along the minus strand of CM059436.1, from coordinate 68,436,033 downwards.
CAAAGGGTTGTGAATCTTTGGAATTCTCTACCCCAGAGGGCTGTGGAGGCTCAGTCATTGAGTATATTCAAGACTGAGATCGACAGATTTTTGGGCACTAAGGGAACCAAGGGATATAGAGATCGGGCGGGAAAGTGGAGTTGAGGTAGAAAATCAGCCATGATCTTACTGAATGGCGGAGCAGGCTCGAAGGGCCTACTCCTGCTCCTATTTCTTATACAGTAGTGGCACTGCCAGTGACTCATTTTACTTTTTTGTTTTTAAGAAATTGATCTCATTTACAGATTTCTTTTATAATCCCTCTGGTGAAGATAACGGGCTGTGGGAGAATCTCACTTTTGTGAAAACAAGGTAGTCTGTAAACCATTTATAACTATTATTCTGAAGTTCATATCAGTTTGCAGTGTAACAATGACTGTGGGCAATGAGCTTTGAACAACCTTTGTGTTGACGACTCTTGAATCAAAGATTGAGACGGTTATTAGGCAGATGTTTCCATGTAGAATTTTGGCTGACAAAAATGGATTTGACCGAACCTGAGTAAAGAACAATTAGGACCCCCAATATGCTCATTTTTGCAGAAATTATTTGCTGCTTTGTAGACACTTCCAAAATAAATCTGAACAGGTCAATGTTTTGTAGTCGTATTATGAGATACAATACTTTATATTCAGTTAAGTGATTTCACTGCAAGTACAAATATCAGATCATTAGGTCTACAGGTATCTCGGATTTAAACTAAGCACTTGAGAATACAACAAATCCCATCCATTTGTTAATATCAAGGCAAGAAACATACATAACATAAGAACATAAGAAATAGGAGCAGGAGTAGGCCAATTGGCCCCTCGAGCCTGCTCCGCCATTCAATAAGATCATGGCTGATCTGATCCTAACCGCCAATCTACTATCACAGAACCATCTCCTGAACCTAACAGAATTGGACACACGAAATAGGAGCAGGATCAGGCTACACGGCCCCTGGGCCCGCTACGCTACCCACAGGGCCATGACCGATCCGAACCTAGACTCATGTCCAAATTCCTGCCTGCTCCCCGTAACCCTTAATTCCCTTTACTTCCAGGAAACTGTCTATTTCTGTTTTAAATTTAAGTAATGATGTAGCTTCTACAGCTTTTTGGGGCAGCATATTCCATGGACCTACCACCCTCTGAGTGAAGTAGTTCCTTTTCATCTCAGTTTTGAAAGAGCAGCCCCTTATTCTAAGACTATGCCCCCTAGTTCTAGTTTCACCCATCATCGGGAACATCCTCCCCGCATCTGCCCGATCCAACCCCTTCACAATCTTATATGTTTCAATAAGATCGCCTCTCGTTCTTCTGAACTCCAATGAGTAGAGTCCCAATCTACCCAACCTCTCCTCATATGTCCATCTCCTCATCCCTGGGATTAACCGAGTGAACCTTCTTTGTACTGACTCGAGAGCAAGTATGTCTTTTCTTAAGTATGGACACCAAAACTGTATGCAGTATTCCAGGTGCGGTCTCACCAATACCTTGTACAACTGAAGCAATACCTCCCTGTTTTTATATTCTATCCCCCTAGCAATGAAAGCCAACATTCCATTGACCTTCTTAATCACTTGCTGCACCTGCATACTAACCTTTTGAGTTTCGTGCACCAGGACCCCCAGATCCCTTTGTACTTCAGTACTTTCCAGTTTCTTGCCATTAAGATAATAACTTGCTCTACTATTTTTCCTGCCAAAGTGCATAACCTCACACTTTCCAGTATTGTATTCCATCTGCCAAATCTCTGCCCACTTACTTAGCCTGTCTATGTCCCCTTGCAGATTTTTTATGTCCTCCTCACTCACTACTTTCCCTCCCATCTTAGTATCATCTGCAAACTTTGATATGTTACACTCGGTCCCCTCCTCCAAATCGTTAATATAGATTGTAAAGAGTTGGGGACCCAGCACTGACCCCTGCGGAACACCACTAGTTACTGATTGCCAGTCTGAGAATGAACCATTTATCCCAACTCTCTGCCTTCTGTTAGAAAGCCAATCCTCTATCCATGCCAGAATATTACCCCCAATCCCGTGATTTTTTATCTTAAGCAATAATCTTTTGTGTGGCACCTTGTCAAATGCCTTTTGGAAGTCTAAATACACCACATCCACTGGTTCCCCTTTATCCACCCTGTATGTTACTTCCTCAAAGAACTCCAGCAAATTTGTCAAACATGACTTCCCCTTCATAAAACCATGCTGACTTTGTCCTATTAAATTATGATTATCCAAATGTCCCATTATTGTCTCCTTAATAATGGACTCCAAAATTTTACCTACCACAGATGTTAGGCTAACTGGTCTATAGTTTCCAGCCTTCTGTCTACTGCCCCTTTTAAATAAGGGTGTTACATTAGCAGTTTTCCAGTCTGCCGGGATCTTTGCTGAGTCCAGGGAGTTTTGGAAAATTATTACCAATGCATTCACAATCCCTACCGCCACTTCCCTCAAGACCCTAGGATGTAAGCCATCAGGTCCAGGTGATTTATCCGCCTTGAGTCCCATTGTTTTACCGAGTACCACTTCCTTAGTGATTTTGATCGTGTTTAGCTCCTCCCCCCCTATAGCCCCCTGTTTGTCCAGTGTTGGGATATTCTTAGTGTCCTCTACTGTAAAGACTGATACAAAATATTCATTCAGTGTATTTGCCATCTCCATATTTCCCACCATTAATTTCCCGGTCTCATCCTCTAAGGGACCAACATTTACTTTAGCCACCCTTTTTCTTTTTACATAACTATAAAAACTCTTACTATCTGTTTTTATATTTTTTGCTAATTTACTTTCATAATCTATCTTCCCTTTCTTAATCAATCTTTTTGTTATTTTTTGCTGTCTTTTAAAGTTTTCCCAATCCTCTATCCTCCCACTAGATTTGGCTACCTTATAAGCCCTTGTTTTTAGTCGAATACTATCCTTAATTTCTTTACTTAGCCACGGAAGACTGTCTTTTCTTTTACACCCTTTTCTTCTCAGTGGAATATATTTTTTTTGGAAGTTGTAAAATAACTCCTTAAATGTACACCACTGATCATGTATCGTCTTACCCTTTAATCTATTTTCCCAATCCACTCTACTCAATTCCACTCGCATACCTTCATAGTCTCCTTTATTCAAGCTTAGCACGCTTGTTTGAGATCCAACCTTCTCACCCTCTAATTGAATATGGAATTCAACCATGTTATGGTCACTCATTCCAAGGGGATCCTTTACTAGGACATTTTTAATTAATCCTGTCTCGTTACACAGGACCAGATCTAAGGTTGCTTGCCCCCTGGTCGGTTCAGTTACATACTGCTCAAGAAACCCATCCCTAATACACTCAATGAACTCATCCTCAAGGCAGCCCTGCCCAATTTGATTTGTCCAATTAATATGATAGTTAAAATCCCCCATAATTATAGATGTTCCCTTATTACAAGCCTCAACTATTTCCTAATTTATACTCCGTCCAACAGAGTTGCAACTATTCGGAGGCCTATAGACTACGCCCACTAGTGTTTTTTTCCCCTTTTTATTCCTTATCTCCACCCAAACTGTTTCATTATCCTGATCTTTTGACCCAATATCATTTCTCTGTATTACAGTGATTCCTTCCTTTATTAACATAGCCACCCCACCTCCCCTTCCTTCCTGCCTGTCCTTCCTGATCGTTAAATAACCTGGTATGTTTAATTCCCAGGCATTGTCACCCTGCAGCCATGTTTCTGTAAGGCCACAAGATCATACCCATATGTAGTTATTTGTGCCATTAACTCGTCTATTTTGTTACGAATGCTACGTGCATTCAGATAGAGAACTTTCAAATATGTTTTGTGACACTTAGTTCCTGCTTTTGCCCTTTTTATTACTTTACCTTTTACTCCATACCTTCTGCCCCTTCCTGACACACTCTGGTTTTTAATTTCCCCACTGCTACCTAAGTCTATGACCTTCTCTGTTGTCATTTTTATTATTTGCTCTCTAGGAACCTCCCCCCCACATTCATGGACTATTTTCTGAAGGCTCTTGGCTTCGAACTGAATTCAAGGGAACTACTTGTTATACAAGGTCAGGTGGAAAAGGAATTATAAAATTTTATTAATTCTACTTGATTCCATACTAAAGCTGGAACCTCCTGGTCCGTATGGCTCTATATTAAATGACAGTGCATTTGCGTAGTATATCCATAACCTAATAAAGTTATGATGCGGACCACGACACCACACAACCCTGCCACGGCAACCTCTGCAAGACATGCCAGATCATGAACACAGATACCGTCATCACACGCGAGGACACTACCCACCAGGTACATGGTACATACTCATGTGACTCGGCCAACGTTGTCTACCTGATACGTTGCAGGAAAGGATGCCCCAGAGCATGGTACATCGGCGAGACCAAGCAGACACTGAGACAACGTATGAACGGACACCGCGCAACAATTGCCAGGCAGGATGGTTGCCTCCCAGTCAAGGAACACTTCAGCAGTCAAGGGCATTCAGCCTCGGATCTGCGGGTTAGCGTTCTCCAAGGCGGCCTTCGAGACACACGACAACGCAAAATCATCGAGCAGAAACTGATAGCCAAGTTCCGCACTCATGACGACGGCCTCAATAGGGATATCGGGTTCATGTCACGCTACAGAACGTGACTTGACATCGTTGTCTGTCTTTCCAGTTTTAAAAAAACAAACACAAAAAACAAACCCCAAAAAAGACGGAGAGAGAGGAAGGGATATGGAGAGAGATCTGCTACAGACAGCAGGATTTGACACGTTGGACCCCCTGGGACACATCTCATTGTCTTGGCTGTGCTCTTGGTGTGTCTTTGATGTAAGGAAAGATTGTATCTCTGCATTTTCTGTGTTTATATTCTGTGAACTTTTGTAGATTCACTCATTGTAACTGTACCTGAAGAAGGGGCGATAGCTCCGAAAGCTTGTAATTTTAAATAAATCTGTTGGACTATAACCTGGTGTTGTGCGACTTCTCACTAATAAAGTTAAACACCATAAAATTGTAGATCAAATTATGAAATGGTTATTTAAGTTGATTCAGGATAAGCAATACAATTAAAAGATTATGGTATTTTGTATGCCTTTATTCAGATCATATACATGGCAGAATAATTGAAATACTGTAAATACAGGGCATTGAAACTTTTTTTTTGAAAAACCCCCAACAAGAAATCATGAAAATGATATATTCTCATGGCAAAACAATTTTCCTTCATTATTGTGCCTCTGTCATAAACGATGTCTAGTAATATCAAGTGCTTCTTGTAAACGCCAATCGACAGCTTCATGAGGGCCATCAACTCACAGCACTGGATTTGTGGGGAGTGGTAATGAGGGAAATGTGATTTTTGGACTTGGCTCAATATCAAGTATCCTTGGACCAGATGCAGAGTCAATCACTATCTACACTGCCCCAACATGCATTAATCCCAGTTCAGAGGACCACCCTCTTCCACACCAGTGTAATATTCCTCAAACTCTTGTAGCCATCCTGAGCGAGACTATCCAATTAATGTCAATTTTGTCCGAGTTTTTCCACGAGGAAATGGGTTGAGACTGTCTAAACTGATTTTACTTCAGACCCTTTGCAACAGGGAAGGGAAAGAAAGCCTACATTTCCAATCTGAGCTGAATGCAATCTCAGGTTCTAAACAAGATCCCTGGCCTATGATTTTTAAAGGCTGTAGGAGAAAAATCACATTAAAAACCGTATGCTGAACACACAATTTATAACAAAAAAAACAACAGATGGTGAGGAGGAAATTAGTGAGGCAGACATTGTAAGTTTTGGGCTTGTGTAGATCAAAGGCTTTCACTAAGTCAGAATTGCATTGCACTTCCAACCACTCTACGACCAATGCATACATTACATAATTCACTGGGCTTTCTTGTGCTCTAGTTGGTTATTGACACCGACATCTGTTCAGCTTCATTATCTCCCATCGATATCAGTTGGTGTAACTGAGTGCACGGATGCTCTCTTCAATTTCTGTTAATTTTTTCAGCAGTTGGTTCACTTTGGTCTCATCCAACTCCAAGCAGAGAAATTCCGATTCCTAAGACAAATAAAACAGAATTCTTCAAACTCAAATAAAAACAAATAGTTTTTTTTAAATTATTTTTTGAAACAGAAGCATCACTGGAGGTTTATTCCCTTTGCATCTTTCATCATTTATGCTGGAGTCACACATAGCACTAGCTTTCTGATATCTCATTCTTATGAGTTTAGACTATCACAGGCAAATCAAATTCTGCCCACACCCAACAACGACTCACACAAATTTCCATCAGAATCACTGGATAAGTAGCACAAACCCTGGACACGGTTTCTCTCCCTAGCCTGGACACTGAAAATTGACACTTGGCTGGTTTTTCATACAAACCCAGCCTGCTTTTTAAAAAAAAATCAAATTGTCACTCTTTTGAAGGCTACACTTTGTTTTAAATGTGACTGCTATATTGCCAATTGAAGTCGTCAAGCAACAAACACCAAGTGAGCCACTAGCAAGATGACAAGTCTACTGACACTGAGGTGTAGTGCACCATCCTCACCACCTCAAGAATTATTGAACATATATATATATATACACACATCTATCACCTTTAATAGAGTAAAAGCGAGGCACAATCAGACAAAATCCAGACCGAGCAAAAGGAAATATTAGGAGGTTCTGAAGAAAGGTCATTGACCTGAAACGCAAACTCTGTTTCTCTCTTCACAGATGCTGCCTGACCTGCTGAGTATTTCCAGCATTTTCTGTTTTTATTCCGGATTTCCAGCATCTGCAGTATTTTTGCCTTTGAGATATTAGGAGGGGAGGTGGGTTTTAAGGAAGGTATTAAAGGAGGAGAGGAAAGGGTCGAGGGATGAAATTCCAGAGTGTGGGGCTTTGACAGCTGAAGGCACGCTCGCCAATGGTGGGGCTAAGGAAGAGGGAGACCAAAAGGGCAGAATCAGAGGTGGAGAGAGTTCAGGGCCTGCAAAAATCTGAACGATATTTCCCAACACAAGCATCACACAGCTGTTGCGAAAAGTGCTTCCATGTTTGCAATCAGGGTTTATCATATAATGCGTTTTTGGACAAAAGCGGTTTTATATTTGCAATAAATCAGCAGGGATTCCTTAGTTTACAGAATGTGGTGGCTAGTGCGCAAAGTCCAGTACATAGATTAAAAATAACAGATTTGTACTTTTGAAACTGTTATTAGCTACAAATGCCCTACACGTTGTTTGAAATGAGCCTAAAAAGATTCAAGGGACATGTTTCAACGACAACTTGCATTTATATTGGGCCTTTAACAAAGAAAAGTGTCCCAAGGCGTTTGAAGGTATAATCAGAAAAAAATGGACACTGAGCCAAAAGTGGTATTAGGAGGGGCGATTAAAAGCTTGGTCAAAGAGGTGGGTTTAAGGAGGGTCTGAAAGGGGGAGATGGTGTAGAGTTTCGCAATTATCGCGATTCAAAATAACATGAGAGAAGCAGATTCAATTGATCAGTTTTATTAAACGAAATGCTGTCCTGACAAAATGTGTGGGTTAGGTTGATTTGGCTATGATAAATTGACCCTTAGTGTTAGGGGGGATTAAATATGTGGGGTTACGGGGATAGGATGGGATATGTTAGGGGGAATTAAATACGTGGGGTTACGGGGGTAGGGTGGGATATGTGTACTGTGGGGATTAAAGCAGGGACAGGGTACTGGATTTGGATGATCAGCCATGATCGTATTGAATGGCGGAGCAGGCTCGACGGGCCGAATGGCCTACTCCTGCTCCTAGATTCTATGTTTCTATGACACAGAAGCCTGTAAAATGGCCGCCGCGCATCGTGGCAGAAGTTTCCAGAGACACAGTGGGCAGACAAGATGGCGTCGAATATACATTCAGTATGAGATTGGATCATACTCGGTACACATTGATAAAGACAGGATGCAACCCGTTTGTATTTTGAACAATAGCAATGATATAAGTGCTGGAATCGTTTTCCTATGCACAGTAAGGATCATTGAACTGGGCCATCGAGAACCCATCTCGACACATCAATACACAAATACCCCCCCCCCGGCTCAACAATGAGAGAGACATTGGCGGGTGATTAAGCCAGTATTCGGGGAGGCCCCAAAACCAGTCGAGGAGATGATTCATACACATCCTGGCTGGCTCAACAATGGAGAAGGCATTAACGGATAGTTGGCCAGTTTCAGGTGCTACCGAAACCCGTTAAGAAGATAATCGCCCCATGCTGGGAGTTTTGAGCGCCAATATCACACAAAGGATAACATTTAGATTTGAGCGGGAGATAAGGCCGACAAAACGGTATAACTATAGAGGACAAATGTCCATCGCTCTCTTGTATCTCTCTCCTGGACTGTCAGCCTCTTGATTTTGCTCTGGACTCTCTTGACTCTTGGCCAGGCTGGTCGGTTATTCGAGTGTTGGGTGGAGCTCAATCGGAACGAGCCGCCTCGACAAGGGCAAGTAACAGGGTACACCATCCCGAGTGTCGGTAAACGGTGTCCGGACCCGGAGGCCCGAGTGACGAGAAGACGGACGAGAAGAAAGACGAGAGGAAATTCCACGTGCCGCCACGGTCAGTAAACCCCGACCGCGCCCGAAAATATAACGACAGAATTACCGACTTCTACATGTACCGTAATACAGGAAGATTCTTCTTTGAATTCTAAGACGGTTTGAGTCCATCGACTGCTTCATGACATCAGGGAGTCTGGCTTGCCTTTCGCGGCAGCGAGAGTAAACAAGTGGGGTGCAGAAACCCTTCCAAACACGTGACAGTCAGGCGCTGCAGCGAAACGAGCTGAGTGCCTCACTTTAAAATTTCCGAAGTAAGCCGAGTGGTGAGCATGTTTTTCGATCCTACAAATCCAGATGTAGTTTAGGTATTGTTAAGGGAGGGTGGTTTTTATAAGGTTATGGTATAATGTGTTCCCCTTTTTACGATGTGCCGTGTGTTCTCCATTTCCATAGACCAAGTTTTATGAACGTGTGTATACTTGTACTCTCTTTGATCTGTGCCTATGACATGTATTTCATGATTTTAGACGCCATGCAATAAAGATATTCATTTCGTGCTATTCAACCGGGTCTATTTGAGTTTTTCTCTGCATTACTGCTCCTTGCATCTAAGTCCAGGTGTCAGAACCGTAAGGGCGAGTGGGTCGAACCACTCACAGGTGCTTATTGCAAAAAGGCTGGCCGGAGACCAGAGCAAGCAATAGTATAGGCAACGAAGGCCTAACCTCGCACCAGCACCGTTTGAGACACGCCCCCTTACAATGGAGGTGATCAGAGAAGTTTGGGGAGGGAATCCCAAGGCATGGGGCTGAAGTAGACACAGCCACTGTTGGTAAAGCGATGGGGGTTGCACAAGACACTAGAGTTGGAGGAACGGAGAGTTTGGCGAGGGGCTGGAGGAAGTTAAAGTGATAGGGTGGGGTAAGGATATAATGGATTTAAACAAGAGAATGAGGATTTTTAATTGGACGCATTGGGGAACATAGGCCGAGGAGGATGGGGTGATGTGTGAGCAGGACAATGCAGGATAGGGTACAAGCAGCAGAACTTCGGATGAGCTGAAGATTCAATTGTAAAACACTCCCAAACCCGTCAAAACTTTCTGTGTTCATGTTTCCAATAAAACTGTAAATATTTTTTCCTGAAATTTCATACAACAGGGTAACGTTTTCCCCAGGATCATTCACACAGATATTTTAGTTAAGACTGTTTAATAAAGCTTTCACTCTACGGAATGGATGGATATTTAAGGACAAGAATATTTTAAAGATTCAAATCTAGTATCTACAGCAATAAAGAGTGTGTAATACTTTTTGTTGGGGATGTTTGTCCATTTCCAATAAAACTATTAGTAAATCATCAGATGTCTTACTTGTATTGTGATCAGGGGATTTAGCTGCTCCATCATGAATTGTGTTCTTATATACAGACAGCTACAACACATCAAGCTTCATTTGAAGTGATGTTAAAATCTTATTCCCTAGTGTTGTTAACATGTTTCCCACTATGTGAAGGAGAACAATTTTATCAGATGCAGGATGTTATTCAGTTTGCATCTCACTGTCTGTGTTTATGATGAGAGGCAATAATGTATGATGCAATATTGTGGAATAAAACTGCTATGTGCAGCACTGACAAACCTGGGGTAAGTGACGAGTTATTTTACACAATCTATGCCCCAGTACTACACACTATATTTTTTCATATATAAAAAGACTGCATTTATTTTGTATTCTATTCCTTCTATTGGTGTCTAACTTTTAGGCTGCATAGTGGTGCTCTCAAAAATGCCTGTACCAAGGATCTCACCTCTGATCGCGATAATATGCACCTGCCGAATCTGAACAGAAAAATGCAAAAACTGGAGAAAGAAATATGCTCAGAAATTCTGTTTGAGGCAAACTTTACTCAATCAAAATTGCTCTGGGTTTAAAATAAAATGTTAATTTTAACACATCAACAGGTGCTTGGAATGAATCTGCATGTTCAGAGCCACGGTCAGGTTCTACACTCGGGACGCTGATATGTGAATGGGTTCTTTGGCCAATCGGATAATGGCTTTGCAGCAACTGGTCGTGCTCTGGCTCACACTCCAGATGTAATAACCTGGAGAAAAATACTGACAAAGAGGTAGAACAACTGAGCAATATTTAAAAGGAGTTCAACAGAGTTCAGGAGAAATAGATTCCACTAAACAATAAGAATAAATTAGCCACAAGTGAGATGCCATGGCTAAACAAAAAAGGCAAATAAGTATAAAATTGAATCTAAAGAAAAAGGCATAAACAAAGTACATACACAAAGGAGAGGATAACAAAAGGGAACAGGATGAGCTTAAGAAAATTAGGAAGTCAAAGAGGAAATATGAAATGAAAATATCAAAGAGTATAAAAAGAAATAAAGTATTCTATAGGCACAGAACTCTCAAAAGGAAATAGACCAGCATAGACCAGTTGGACCGAATGGCCTGTTACTGTGCTGTAGATTCAATGTAATTCAAAATCATCCTGTAAAATCGGGACACAACAAATAATTAAACATTATATTAAAACCAGTAAACTTCATCCTTACACTAAAATTGAGGAGCTACCTTTTGGCACCAGTTTATTGTTTGTGTGTCTTATGGAATGGCCCGGATTTTGCGGTCAGCGCCGAAGTGACGTCGCTCGCTGCTGACCTCGAAGAAAGCTGCCCACAAAGATCTAGCGATCTCTGTGGCGTGGATTTCACTTTCCCCAACGTTAATTTAATTATGGCGTCACTTATAGGGCATCTCCAACGTCCAGCAACAGTGATGTTATTAAGCAGGCTAAGCAGCCAATCACATTGAAGAATTCTCACAGACAGCAAACCAGGAAATAAAATGCACTGATTTTCCTTCACTTTTTTATCATTTTGCAGAGAGCGAAATAAAGATTGGGACCTACACATGGGATTAAGGTTGTAGCTGAAATATCAAACAAACTTAAAAAAAAATATTAAAAACCTATAGAATCATAATAATGGAGAAATTTGACATTCCACAGATATAAAATTAGTTTTTCTGGGCCTCAGGGGTTGTTCAGTAGTAGTTATGACTTAGTACGCCGTTAACAACCCAGTTACACCTCATTCAAAAGGCTTAACTTTTTGGGGGGTTTTTACAGCGAGATTAGAGCACAAAAAAATGGAAGTTCACGTCAAATCAAGTGATTTGTAAAGATTTCCGTCAGCAGGGACTTCAACAGTGCACCTTGTGGAGGAGCAGGTTATCACCGACAGCAACTTCTGGATTTCCGCGTTCAACTGCAAGTTGCTGTCAGTTTCACAGGGTAATGATGGCAAACGCTGACAGTTTCGCCATCATCACAACCGCAAGCTCCGGGCCAATATTGTTTAGTAACTACAATGTCAAAATGTTACGAGAAGTGTTGCAAGCAATACTGTATCAAATTAAACCTGATTTTTTACTTTACTCAGGGCTGTCACTAGCACATAGGCATCCAACTGTAGAATCAGTCTTTGCGGATCACAGTGAGCAAGGTGTTCTGCTATGATTAGTCTTGGCTGCGGGCTCATTTGTGCTTTTTTAAGCACTAAGCATTTAGCTTAAATTGCTCACAGGACTATTAATGATTTTGCACAGTAGTTATATTGTTTGAGTCACATGGAAAGATCCTATGATTAAAATGAATGTGACTATTAGCACCATCATTGCTTTGTTTGGTACTGATGCGATACTGGTGCTAACATGTTCTTAACTTGTTCATCTCCCATGGTATAATTACTGAAAATAGAATGGCCTCTCCCTTCCTGTAATGGTGTCCATCCATCTCTATTTTTTCCTGTTTGTGTCTCTCAGTATGCCTCCAATTTTCACGGTTATCTCTATATTTCTGTCCATCTGATTTTTCAGTCTTCTATTTCCTCTCTTCATGTCTCACTCGATATCTACCCCTTGCAGATTTTCTCTACTTGTCTCCCACTTTGTTCATTTCATGCACGTGTCACACTTTCTGTAGTCTTTCCCTCATTTTCTATGTATATCTCAGCCTCTCCTTTTCCTCTTGCCTCCCACTGGAGTCCGACTTGAAGCTTTAGCCCTCTATCAACGATCTTGCTTCTCCTTAGGCATGAAGCTATAGCTTTCCTCTTTATCGTAATCCTCAAACTCCCTTCTGAAGATTCCAACCACCGCGGAAATACCTGGGAGGGATCAGGCAGGAGAGGAGCTCAGATACATAGTTGGGCTGGAAGCATGGGAATGAAATCCCGGTAGTCATGTGACTTATTATACAATTTAAAAACAAAAGATCTGGAAATATTCAGCCGGTCAGGCAGCATCTGTGGAGCGACAGAAGTTAGCCAGTCAAAGCCTCAGGTCTAAGACCCTTCCTCAGGACTCTGTTGGACCTGAAACGTTGACGGACTGATGTCTGTTTCTGCACAAACCTTGCCTGAGCTGTTGAGTAGTTCCAGACGCTTCTGGTTTTGTTTTAAGATTTCAGCACCCGCAGTATTTTCCTTTGTGTTTACATTAAACAGTTTAATCATTCATGAGGTGGATTCAGAAGTAAGAGATCTGATGCACGAGACAGAATTAATTTAAACAAATGCAACTGGGTTGGGTGAGCAGTACACATTTCTCAGTTTTTCCCCTCCTGTAATCTATTTTTCCTGTACTTTTCCAGTTGTCTTCATTTTTTTTCCTTATTGCTTTCTGTTTCTCCTAATTCTTCGAGACTATTTCCCGTTATACAGTTTCTCCCTACTTATTTTCCCAAATATCTATTTATTCCCCATTATTAATTTGCTTCTTTTAGTTTTCTGTTAAGTAGGATAGAAACAGGAGGCATACTGTCTTGGGTTGAAATTGCAGTTCCCTCACAAGCTCTCTATAGTTGTCAGTTTTGTAGACTCTAATTTGAAGTCTCCTCTTTCAGAGTACTTCAAATGCAAGTAAAAGCTGTCAGGTGGGCAGTGGGACAGGCAGGCATGGTGCAGAGACCAAGGGAGTGGCTGAGAGAGCGAGTGGAGCTGCGAGAGTGAGTGGAGCTGCGAGGAAGTGGTAAGGGAATGGGAACAGAGTGAGCACAAGTGTGTGAAAATAGCCCCCGTTAACCACATGACTGCCTTTGCTACTTGAAACAAGTTGAACTTAATCTTTCCTACAATCCACGTGTAGCAAATGGAAATGTTCACAGTAGCTATAACAGTTTTTAAATCATGACATGATCTTCTGAAGAACATGAGGAACACTTTGTAAACCTCAACTTTCGGCATGTGTGCTGGAGCCAAGCTTGCCTGTTGGGTCTGGATGGAGTTACTGGCAGGATCTGAATCCAACACAAACGGACTGGGAGTATATGCTAATAATATCCTCTACTTTACGAGTAAGCTAATACAACACTAGAAGAAATGCTGCTACCAAACCAGAGAGTGCCTGAAGACATCGAATTGCATTGAAAGCCCCATTCCAACTCTGTTTTTACAGCTGACTGTAATTGCACACAGGTCTTCACCATACAAATCATGCCCGGCAGTGTGGGAATGGAGTTGCCACACAATCCACTGATGTACATGGGCAGATTCCCAACAGACAAGAACAAAATATAGGCACTTGGAGCAGTAATTGAGAAAAGCAAGAAGAGAAAGAGAGGATAAAAGACAAAAGTCTAAAGATCCACAACAGAATATATAATAAGTCATAATTAGGAGAAAAAATTGCATGCAAGTTGTTTACCAGACAGAAGAAGAAACAAAATCAGACAAATACAAAATCATTTATTTTAAGATGAGAATGAGTTAGGTTACAACTTTGGAATTACTAATTGTACTACAAAGCTATTGTACAGAGTTTAAGGTACTGGCATCTAGGCAACGTGATGGAGACAGTAGAGTATTACACCACAGTGTTGGCACTGTCAGAACATTCTGCACATTGATTAGCGAGTTTAATGTGCGCTCAGTGTGGGACAGCCTGTTCCCACCATATATTCAAATCAAGGAATATGGGAAACCTTCCCATTTGCATCGAGCACTCATTGTATCATTGAATGGTTACAGCACAGAAGGAGGCCAGTCGGCCCATGCCGGCTCTCTGCGAGAGCACTTCAGCTCATCCCACTCCCCCGTCCTTCCTCGTATCCCAGCAAATTTTTTTCCTTCAGGTTCTTGTCCAATTCCCTTTTGAAAGCCACGATTGAATCTGCCTCCACCACCCTTTCAGGCAGTGCATTCCAGATCCTAACCACTTGCTGAGTAAAAAAGTTTTTCCTCATGTCGCCTTTGGTTCTTTTGCCAATCACCTTGAATCTGTGTCCTCTGGTTCTCGACCCTTTCGCCAATGGGAAGTTTCTCTCTATCGACTCTGTCTAGACCCCTCATGATTTTGAACACCTCTATCAAATCTCCTCTCAACCTTCTCTGCTCTAAGAAGAACAACCCCAGCTTCTCCAGTCTATCCACGTAACTGAAGTCCCTCATCGCTGGAATCATTCTCACAAATCTTTTCTGCATCCTCTCTAAGGCCTTCACATCCTTCCTAAGGTGCGGTGCCCAGAATTGGACACAATACTCCAGTTGAGGCCGAACCAGTGTTTTAAAGGTTCATCATAACTTCCTTGTACTCTACGCCTCTATTTATGAAGCCCAGTATCCCATATACTTTTTTAACCGCTTTCTAAACTTGCCTTGCCACCTTCAACGATTTGTGCACACATACCCTCAGGTCTCTGTGTTCGTGCACCCCCTTTAGGATTGTACCCTTTAGTTTATATTGCCTCTCCTCGTTCTTCCTACCAAAATGTATCACTTCGCACTTCTCTGTATTAAATTTCATCTGCCACATGTCCGCCCATTTCACCAGCCTGTCTATGTCTTCTTGAAGTCTATCATTATCCTCCTCGCTGTTCACTATACTTCCAAGTTTTGTCTCATCTGCAAATTTTGAAATTGTGCCCTGTACACCCAAGTCAAAGTCATTAATATATATCAAGAAATGCAGTGGTCCTAGTACCGACCCCTGGGGTACACCACTGTATACCTTCCTCCAGTCTGATAAACAACCGTTCACCACCACTCTGTTTCCTGTCACTTAGTCAATTTTGTATCCATGCTGCCACGGTCTCTTTTATTCCATGGGCTTCAACTTTGCTGGCAAGTCTATTATGTGGCACTTTATCAAACACCTTTTGGAAGTCCATGTACACGTCAACCACATTGCCCTCATCAACCCTCTTACATCAAAAAACTTGAGCAAGTTAGTTAAACATGATTTGCCTTTAGCAAATCCGTGCTGACTTTCCTTAATTAATCCACACTTGTCCAAATGACTGTTAACTTTGTCCCTGATTATCATTTCTGAAAGCTTCCCCACTACCGAGGTTAAACTGACTTTTGAGGTTAAACTCATATGTATTTTTAACACCACAAACTTTTACAACAAAAAAAATGCCCTCAATAGATATTGCTATAAGGAAGGAAAATGTGTTGGTGTCTGCTAGAACTACCAGCGCAGTGGAATGGATGTGCTGACTGTCCTTTCAGCACTGGGACCTTGACTAAATTCAGTCCAGGATGACGCAGTGAAGATTGGCTGACTTTAGGGGTCCAGCTGAATTGAGTTTGGGCTCAATCCCGGCCCTCGTAGAAGCATACAACTGCCCACAATTCAGCACCAATTGACACTCTTATTCACAAGATGCCATAGAGGAAGCTGATCTGGGAAATAGACAGCTTCACATTGGTGCCCTGTAAGGCTAGTGTTAAGTTTCACGATGTTCGAACAGACCTGAAGGAGCTTTACACTACAGATGGCTGTGCTACACGGGACCTGCGAGCAGTAGCATAGTTAGGAATGGAAGTCTGGGTGGGCCCCAGCTTATTGTGGACGGGCAATGCTCTCACGTGAACAAAGATTTATCCTACACACACAGCGCTTTAATTTAAAACAACTTTCTATTTTTAAATCGCCAAATCTCTAAAATATAACTAAATTGGAGCCTCATCTTTCCAGCTGGAGTTATTTTAATGTCATTAACTCATTTGGCATTAAAATAATGTTGATTGGAAAACCTAAGCCCACACGATTATTTAGGGGCGATTTTAACCCTACCTGCGGGTGGCCACTTAAAATCGCCCAGATCAATTACCTGCTCGGGAGCCGACAGGTTCGTATTTTAACCTGCTCCTGGCGGTGGATGGCACGGTGTGCAGGCACTGACTCTGCACCAGGACAACGCCACCTGCCAAATGGGGTCCCAATGACGTCATCGGGACCAGACTGGAATTTTTATTTGGTGACCTGAAAGGGAAGTGGCAGAAAGTTTCCCAGCGAGTACCCAGATTAGGGCCGGAAGAGGTCCAAAAGGCGGAGTTTTAATTTTTTTTTAAACTTTCCTTGTGGGGCAAGGAGAAGCAAGCGGACCCCACGTGGAAAGCCTCACCCTCTCCTGTTACTATCTCCCCTGCCTCTGATGGTGTGGGGACCTGCCCCCCGCCAGGGACCCCCCGACCCCTGATGTTGAGCCCTGGCAGCTGATCCCCCCCCGGTTACCTGGGCTCGGTGGGCAGCCTCTGGGCCGCACCGCTTGCCTTGTTGAAAGGGTGTGAAGTTGGCCAGCAGGATGGAGGTGGGGCCGGGGGTTAAAATCCTGCCGGCCTCTTTCTTGCTACAGCGGGTGCGTTTGAACGGAATCCAAAACTCACCCGATGAAAACTGGTCCACGGTTAAAATCAGGCCTCACACTGTTGGTTGCTTTGATTTTAATTTGTGAACATTCAATTTAGTTTCCTATTGCAGATATTCTGACCTCATTTACATTCTGCTCTGTAATCGGCTAAAATGTCAGCAGTGTGGGGTCTACAAAAGTAAGTAGTGTTGAAACGGCAATTGTTTTATAACACTTTAATTTTAACTGCAGAATAGTGACCGACAATTCAGAAGATTATCTAATTAAAGGCTAATCACTTTGCAGATATTTAACTAACTGACTTCTTGGTCTGCACAATTAGAAAGGAATCCAATGCAAGTTAAGAATGGCAGCCAATATCTCGTAGCTCGATCACAAACAGTTTCATAATAAAAATGAAAGCAGATACAATGAAAGTGACAGACTTGTAATCGTGAGTTTGCAGGCAGGATGAACATTGCAGTTTCACCTCAAGGTGCACATTTCCAATATAAAACTACAACATTGAATACCAGTCTTGATACATAGATGTAAAATAATATTACTCTACACTCCAGAAACACTTATTTGAAGTGATTTTGCGCTAACCTTGGCTCCCCGTGCTGTGGAACTCAGTGTTTACATTGGAGGGGGGACTCCACAGCACGGCAGCAACAACTAGTGCAAATAGAGCTGGTCACAAATGTCACTTTGATTTCTGTCCATGGGACCTTAGGTAATGTCTCAGGCATGTTCATACTTGCCAGCAAGCAAAACAAAACACATTGCTGCTCAGTAGAGGTCGACTGAGGGCAGAATAAATAGCAGTTAATGATAGCAGAATCAGGACTTTATAATGCTGCGTTAGTCAACGGTGCTGCTGCTCTTCAGGTAGGTCTCCACCCACTACAAGGCAGTCAGACCAAATGTGTCCCATCATTGAAGCAAAGGCGCTTGAATAAGAATTGCAATAGTTAGAGAAATTTAGCAAGCAGCCTACATAGCAGAGATGATGTTACAATTCACAGGTAAATAAGAGTCAGGATTTATGTCCTAAAGAGTCAGGATATCCATTGCAAAGGAGATATTCCCCAACTATATGGGGCACATGTCAATCAGGAAAATGAACACAGCTTGGTCTACATTAATATTCTGCGTTGTTGGTAGCCGCACAACGTAGTGTACAGTGCACGAACATTGAGGCACGTATGAGCAGTACATTATCAGATGTACATCAACTGTGACCTTTTACCCGGTGTACAATTTGTCTTGATTTATCCAGCACCTGATTCGAGGTGAAACATTTAACTTTGGCACCCAACCAGCAGCTTTGTCAAGAACTGAACAATTCTCAACAGGGACAGGGCGGCTGGAGTTACAGACTGGCTTGGTCATATGAATAAGTGAATGATTTATTATCCGTGCTATCAGGTTCCCTCAGTGAATGAAGCATTTTAAACTACTGTGGCACTGTGACAAATTAGGCCGAGTGTCATTTGTCCTTACCTGACTCAGGCAGAGAAATGACAAATGACAGTTATGACCGTTTGTCAAACTGTAGCCATGCAGTGAGATCACTAACCACACGACGATTATGTATTTCAAAAAAGTTTAAAAAAACAACTTTTTCAGCCTCACTCAACCGCTTACCTGTGCCGGCTCTTTGGTAGAACCATCCAATTATTCCCACTCCCCCGCTCTTTCCCCATAGCCCTGTAAATGTTTTCCCTTCAAGTACTTATCCAAATCCCTTTTGAAAGTTACGACTGAATCAGCTTCCACCATCCTCAGGCAGCGCATTCCAAATCACAATAATTCACTCTGGTTCTTTTGCCAATCACCTTAAATCTGTGTCCTCTGGTTACCAACCCTTCTGCCACTGGAAACAGTTTCTCCCTATTTACTCTATCAAAACCATTCATGATTTTGAACACCTCTATCAAATCTGAAGAAAAAGATGCTTTGATGATTAAAGAACAGAATGGATTAATGATGAAAGAGGCAACTTGGTGCTAACAATGGGTCATACATCATTAATGGAATGCCTTGTACTTCTAGTACAATTTTCTCTCCACATTATTTCTCCACATTATTAAATGAAGCATCTTCTACCTAGCAGAAGTTAACTTCACCAGAATGTTACCCCTATACAGATGCACAATGCCTTTTCTTGTTTGGGTGTTATTGCTTTCAGGAAAGCCCGCAAGTCCCAAAATGGCTCCATTCATTAATAGGGAAGTGGACACTTCCATATGGGTCCTGAGCCAGAAAATGTTAGTACTGGCTGGGTACTGCTGTACTCACCTGATGCCAAGGTTTCCCAGCTTGGAATGTTTCCTGATTAGTATACTGTTGTGGATCCAGCTATTGTGAACTTTTCCAGCTTGGGCACCAGGCCCTTAAAGAGGAATATTATCATAGGCTGGGGGAGGGGGGTGCAAAGAGACAGGTGATGGGGTATACATAAAACATAGAACAGTACAGGCCCTTCGGCCCTCGATGTTGTGCCGAGCATTGTCCGAAACCAAGATCAAGCTATCCCACTCCCCATCATTCTGGTGTGCTCCATGTGCTTATCCAATAACCGCTTGAAAGTTCCTAAAGTGTCCGACTCCACTATCACAGCAGGCAGTCCATTCCACACCCCAACCACTCTCTGAGTAAAGAATCTACCTCGGACATCCCTTCTATATCTCCCCCCCATGCACCTTATAGTTATGCCCCCTTGTAACAGCTACCTCCACCCGAGGAAATAGTCTCTGAACATCCACTCTATCTATCCCCCTCATCATCTTATAAACCTCTATTAAGTCGCCTCTCATCCTCCTCCGCTCTAAAGAGAAAAGCCCCAACTCCCTCAATCTTTTCTCATAAGACCTCCCCCCCAAACCAGGCAGCATCCTGGTAAATCTCCTTTGCACTCTTTCCAATGCTTCCACGTCCTTCCTATAGTGAGGTGACCAGAACTGCACACAATATTCCAAATGTGGTCTCACCAAGGTCCTGTATAGTTGCAGCATAACCTCACTGTTCTTAAACTCAAACCCCTTGTTAATAAACGCTAACACACTATAGGCCTTCTTTACTGCTCTATCCACTTGAGTGGCAACCTTCAGAGATCTGTGGATATGAACCCCCAGATCCCTCTGTTCCTCCACGTTCCTCAGAACCCTGCCGTTGACCCTGTAATCCTTATTCAAATTTGCCCTACCAAAATGAATCACCTCGCACTTATCAGGGTTAAATTCCATCTGCCATTTTTCAGCCCAGCTCTGCATCCTATCAATGTCTCTTTGCAGCCGACAACAGCCCTCCACCTCATCCACTACTCCACCAATCTTGGTGTCATCAGCAAATTTACTGATCCACCCTTCAGTCCCCTCCTCCAAGTCATTGATAAAAATCACAAACAGCAGAGGACCCAGCACCGACCCCTGTGGCACACCGCTGGTAACTGGTCTCCAGTCCGAAAATTTTCCATCCACCACCACCCTCTGCCTTCTATGAGATAGCCAGTTACTTATCCAACCGGCTAAATTTCCCTCTATCCCACAACTCCTTACTTTCTTCATGAGCCGACCATGGGGAACCTTATCAAACGCCTTACTAAAATCCATGTATACGACATCAACTGCTCTACCTTCATCTACACACTTAGTTACCTCCTCAAAGAATTCAATCAAATTTGTTAGGCAAGACTTACCCTTCACGAATCCGTGTTGACTATCCCGGATTAAGTTGCATCTTTCCAAATGGTCATAAATCCTATCCCTCAGGACCTTTTCCATTATCTTACCAACCACCGAAGTAAGACTAACCGGCCTTTAATTACCAGGGTCATTCCTATTTCCTTTCTTGAAGAGAGGAACAACATTCGCCACTCTCCAGTCCTCTGGCACCATCCCAGTGGACAGTGAGGACCCAAAGATCAAAGCCAAAGGCTCTGCAATCTCCTCCCTTGCCTCCCAAAGAATCCTAGGATATATCCCATCTGGCTCAGGGGACTTATCGACCCTCAGGTTCTTCAAAATTGCTAAAACATCTTCCCTCAGAACATCTACCTCCTCCAGCCTATCCACCTTTATCACACACTCATCCTCAAAAACATGGCCCCTCTCCTCGGTGAACACGGACGAAAAGTATTCATTCATCACCTCTCCTATCTCTTCTGACTCCATGCACAAGTTCCCACTACTGTCCTTGACCGGCCCTACCCTCACCCTGGTCATTCTTTTATTTCTCACATAAGAGTAAAAAGCCTTGGGGTTTTCCTTGATCCGACCCTCCAAGGACTTCTCATGCCCCCTCCTAGCTCTCCTAAGCTCTTTTTTTTTAGCTCATTCCTTGCTACCTTGTACCCCTCAATCGACCCAACTGAACCTTGTTTTCTCATCCTTACATACGCTTCCTTTTTCCTCTTGACTAGACATTCAACCTCTTTTGTGAACCATGGTTCTCTCACTCGGCCATTTCCTCCCTGCCTGACAGGGACATACCTATCAAGGACACGCAGTAATTGCTCCATGAAAAAGCTCCACTTTTCGTTTGTGCCTTTCCCTGATAGTTTCTGTTCCCATCTTATGCTCCCTAATTCTTGCCTAATCGCATCATAATTACCCCTCCCCCAATTATAAACCCTGCCCTGCCGTATGGCCCTATCCCTCTCCATTGCAATAGTGAAAATCACCGAATTCTGGTCGCTATCTCCAAAGTGCTCTCCCACATACAAATCAAACACTTGGCCCGGTTCATTACCCAGTACCAAATCCAATGTGGCCCCACCTCTTGTCGGCCTATCCACATATTGTGTCAGGAAACCCTCCTGCACACACTGTGCAAAAACTATCCCATCCGAACTGTTTGACCTATAAAGGTTCCAATCAATATTTGGAAAGTTGAAGTCACCCATGACAACTACTCTGTGACCTCCACACCTATTCATAATCTGCTTTGCAATTTCTTCCTCCACATCTCTATTACTATTTGGGGGCCTGTAGAAAATTCCTAACAACGTGACCGCTCCTTTCCTATTTCTAACTTCAGCCCATATTACCTCAGACGGCAGATCCCCCTCGAACTGCCTTTCTGCTGCTGTTAAACTATCCTTGATTAACAATGCTACTCCTCCACCTTTCTTACCACCTTCCCTACTCTTACTGAAACATCTATACCCCGGAACTTCCAACAACCATTCCAGTCCCTGTTCTAACCATGTCTCCGTAATGGCCACCACATTGTAGTCCCAAGTACCAATCCACGCTCCAAGTTCTCCTACCTTATTCCGGATGCTCCTTGCATTGAAGTAGACACACTTCAAGCCACCTTCCTGTCTGCCGGTACATTCCTGCGACCTTGATACCCTCCTCAGTACCTCCCTACACTCACCACTGGCTCCTGGACTACAGCCCTTTTTCCCATCCCCCTGACAAATCAGTTTAAACCCCCCCCGAAGAGCCGTAGCAAATTTCCCTCCCAGAATATTGGTGCCCCTCTGGTTCAGGTGCAAACCGTCCTGTTTGTACAGGTCCCACCTTCCCCAGAATGTGCTCCAATTATCCACATAACTGAAACCCTCCCCCCTACAGCCACGTGTTTATCTGCACTCTCTCCCTGTTCCTCAACTCGCTAGCACGTGGCACCAGCAACAAACCAGAGATTACAACATGGTTTGTACTGGCTCTCAGCTTCCAACCTAGCTCCCTAAATTCCTGTTTTAAATCCCCGTCCCTTCTCCTACCTATGTCGTTGGTACCGATGTGTACCACGACTTGTGATTGTTCCCCCTCCCCCTTGAGGATTCTGAAAACACGGTCCGAGACGTCACGGACCCTGGCACCCGGGAGGCAACATACCATCCGAGAGTCTCTTTTGCTGCCACAGAACCTCCTATCTGTCCTTCTGACTATTGAGTCCCCAATAACTATTGCTCTCCTGCTCTCCCCCCTTCCCTTCTGAGCCACAGGGACGGACTCAGCGCCGGAGATCCGGTCACCGTGGCTATCATCTTGATAGAAATGTTAAAATCTCTACCTGACAGAATATATTTCTTTTTGTACAACTTCTAAAGTCTCTAGAAGACTTTTGAAGAGTCAAGAACCTTGAAGGGTCCGACTCCTGCCGACTGCCATCCATCCGAGTACAGATCAGCATCAATCAGCCTTCAATTCAATCAGAGTACAGATCAGCACAGAATTGGGACTGGAAGGTGAATAATGCCTGGGACTGAACGTTATGTTTCAGCGCTGGGACATGACTCAGAACTGGAAAGGATATCAAATGTGACTACATTTCAAATGTACTTTATTGGTTGTAAAGCGCTTTGGGATGTCCTGAGGTCATGAAAAGCGCTATACAAATGCAAGTCTTTCTTTTCTTTCATCTTCTGAGATTGGATGTTGGTATCGGATATTGTGGACCTTTATTTCAGAAATGACGTGTACAGAGAGCTTAACTAAGAGGTTTTCCAATTCATTATGATCCTTAGCTGTTGGAAAGGTGGCACAAAATCCAGGAGGTTAATCACCTGAAACATATTTAGGCACTTGTGAAGGACTAAAGCAGTGTGCGAGAATGGTCGTGTCTCTGAACTTCAACCAGATAAAAGTGGCTGCAGCTATGCCTGATTGACCTGAATGCCCAAAAGACAATTTCCCCCCGCCCTAGCAACAGCAGTAAGGGATAGTAACTATGGAGCGTGGACACTGAATTAACTAGAGTAGAAATCAGGTCAACGCTGCTGTCTTGAAATTAGAGAAGCGCCATAGCAATAAAACCTACAGAAGTACACAATACAATGAAGACCTGAAATTATTCAGATTCCGCAAGAACGAAAGCAGCAAATAGTCATTTAGGAAGGAAATGGAAAGATTGTGATGGACCCGTTTGACATCATCGTCAGTGTTCCGCGGGAATGAAACAAGTGCATAATACATGATAGTTACTGGAGTATAAAGTATTTTTTATATAAATAATGGTGGAATGATACCCACATATAACCAAATGAGTGACAAGAACCTTTACAAAGCAGTGTTGGACCTTTACTGTGTCATTTCTAGATTCCTTGCTTTTTGTCCTTACCTCGACAATTACCATTTCTCCTTTCAGACAATATACTTATCCTTCCTCAGTACTTATCCCTGCAATTTCAGTTTCACCAGCCTCTGTGTACTTGCTCCAGTCTCAATGCTTTTACTTTCTGTAGTCTCGTGTGCTACTCTCAAAGACTGACTCCCTCCCTCCCTCCCGCACGCACCCCACCCCACCCTGGCCTAAGGCTTGTATTCTGGGTTGCCAACAGATTTGGAATCTCAGCAGTTTGTCTGGTCCTCCTGTGGTGCGATGATCACTGTTGGTATTCAGGGTGAGACCAAGATCATCAATCTCCCAATGGAAGCTGCTGTCAACATAAATTCTGTTTAGAATTCTTAAAATGTGATTTGTTGTATATGGATAAAATATTAAATATTTAAGTCTCCACGATTATTATTTTTATTACCATAGTCCAGGCCACAACGCAATAGAGATTAAGTTCAATCAAAATTATAAATTACTTCTCTACCTTTATAGTCTTGCTAGAAAATAAGGAAGGATTGGATTTTCAAGTCCCATTCACCCATGACCCCTGCGCTCACTGACCTACATTGGCAACGCCTCGATTTCAAATTTCTCATCCTCGTTTTCAAATCCCTCCATGGCCTTGCCCCTCCCTATCTCTGTAATCTCCTCCAGCCCCACAATCCTCTGAGATCTCTGCGCTCCTCCAATTCTGGCCTCTTGAGCATCCCCAATTTTAATCGCTCCACCATTGGTGGCTGTGCCTTCAGCTGCCAAGGCCCTAAGTTCCGGAATTCCCTCCCTAAACCTCTCTGCCCCTCTCTCCTCTTTTAAGATGCTCCTTAAAACCTACCTCTTTGACCAAGCTTTTGGTCATCTGCCTGAATATCTCATGTTGCTTGGTGTCAAATTTTGTTTGATAATGCTCCTGTGACGCACTTTGGGATGTTTTATTACGTTAAAGGTGTTAAAGTTGTTGAAGCTCACTGGTCAGTTGGTGTAATTTTGTTTTTCAGCTTGCCAAAGTAACACAGTAACAGGCTGGTTGGCGAGTAGAATTTTCCAGCCCTGTGTGAATAAACAGCACCTCACAGACTAGAATCCACATCATTTCCACCCACTGTATATTAATGTTACAGCAGTTACTACTTTTTAAACAAGCTCACTTTTGTTGCTTAATTACAATTCCCAATAAAAAGCTACAACTGGCAAAACATCTTCTCAAAGCAAGTACAGTTTAAGAACTGTAATCCAGCCAGTCCTGCCCAATGATAAATATAAAGCAGAATGAGGTACTTCTATGTTGAGGACCAAGAATCAAATCTTAACTTCAACCAAAATGTGAATCTGGCAACCACTTCATTGATGAATTTTTGCAAGGCTGCCAGACAAAGGTTTTTTTCAATCAGGAAGAGGAGAAATACCAGAGATAGGATGGAAATGGGAATAAATAAATATAAATGGGCAAGTTACAAAGTTTATTTTAAAACTCTCTCCACATCTATGGATGTCAAGGATATGTTGATGGGGTTAGATGAAGAAGGGTGGGAGGAGGCTCCTGTGCAACATAAACACTGGCATGGACCTGTTCGGCTGAATGGTCCGTTTCTGTGCTGTAAATACTATGTACAACATTACAACAGTGACGACACTTCAAAAAGTATTTCATTGGCTGTAAAGCACTTTGGGATGTCCAGTGGTCGTGAAATGTGCTATATAAGTGTAAATCTTTCTTTCTAGTCAATGAGGGCTGTGATCCATCATGGCATGTAAACTGTGAAAATAAAACCTCTTCAGCAGCCTCTATTGTTATCAGAATAATATTTGAATAAATTACTAATTTCTGATTTTCTTAGAGGCCTTTTTTCTTTCCCATCCTCTTGCCTCCTCTCGTGAAGATGCCTCATGCTGGGATTTGGGGAATCTTAGGAACGGCAGCCTTTAAAATAAAAAATCAATTGTAATCTAATTCCAGCTTAGAAGGTGGTGGTGAGCTGTCTTCCTTGCCAAGCATTTTGAGGGATTTTCCTCTTAACTAAATTGCAATACATCGTATTAGGACATGTGGCGAGTTGATATTCTGTCATCAGAGACCATCACCATACAGCATGCAACGCTGTTGCACAAACTGGAACGGAGGCATAATAAAGTCATCTGACAAGTGTGTTATGACAAACTGCAATTGAAAGCTCTTCAAGCAGATACGCATTTAAAAAGATGGGAGATTCTTTGGTGGTCTAGCAAGTTTTGCACCACTGTGGACAACAGTCACTATAAACCCTCTTATGAATTGTGGAGAGTGAAATACCTGGAAAAATACATTTCTGCTTAAAGCATTTAAAAACAATCTAGATATTTTGATCACTGATCTGTGCTGAGTTAGCTGTTCACATCTAAGGTGATGGTGGAGACACTATAGTTGGCCTCAACATCCATAGGCTGGAGACAAGGTTCCACATAATTTTTTTTCAATTTGTTTTATGGGATGTAGGCGTCGCTGGCAAGACCAGCATTTATTGCCCATCCCTAATTGCCCTCGAGAAGGTGGTGGTGAGCTGTCTTCTTGAACTGCTGCAGTCCATGTGGTGAAGGTACTCCCACAGTGCTGTTAGGTAGGGAGTTCCAGGATTTTGACCCAGCGACGATGAAGGATTGGCGATATACTTCTAAGTCAGGATGCTGTGTGACTTGGAGGGGAACTTGGAGGTGGTGGTGTTCCCATGCACCTGCTGCCCTTGTCCTTCGAGGTGGAAGAGGTCGCGGGTTTGGGAGGTGCTGCCAAAGAAGCCTTGGCGAGTTGCTGCAGTGCATCTTGTAGATGGTACACACTGCAGCCACAGTACGCCGGTGGTGGAGCAAGTGAATGTTTAAGGTGGTGGATGGGGTGCCAATCAAGTGGGCTGCTTTGTCCTGGATGGTGTCGAGCTTCTTGAGTGTTGTTGGAGCTGCACTCATCCAGGCAAGTGGAGAGCATTCCATCACACTCCTTACTTGTGCCTTGTAGATGGTGGAAAGGCTTTGGGGAGTCAGGAGGTGAGACACTCGCCGCAGAATACCTAGCCTCTGACCTGCTCTTGTTGCCATAGTATTTATGTGGTTGGTCCAGTTAAGTTTCTGGTCAATGGTGACCCCCCAGGATGTTGATGGTGGGGGATTTGGCGATGGTAATGTCGTTGAATATCAAGGAGCGGTGGTTAGACGCTCGCTTGTTGGAGATAGTCATTGCCTGGCACTTCTGTGGCACAAATATTACCTGCCACTTATCAGCCCAAGCCTAAACATCGTCCAGGTCTTGTTGTATGCAGGCATGGACTGCTTCATTATCTGAGGAGTTGTGAATGGCACTGAACACTGCAGTCATCAGCGAACATCCCCATTTCTGACCTTATGTTGGAGGGAAGGTCATTGATGAAGCAGCTGAAGATGGTTGTGCCTAGGACACTGCCCTGAGGGCCTCCTGCAGCAATGTCCTGGGGCTGTGATGATTGACCTTCAACCACCACAACCATCTTCCTTTGTGCTAGGTATGACTCCAGCCAGGAGAGTTTCCCCGTCGCCCCCCCTCCCCCCCGATTCCCATTGACTTCAGTTTTACTAGGGCTCCTTGATGCCACACTTGGTCAAATGCTGCCTTGATGTCAAGGGCAGTCACTCTCACCTTGCCTCTGGAATTCAACTCCTTTGTCCAGGTTTGGATCAAAGCTGTAATGAGGTTGGGAGCAGAGTGGTCTTGGTGGAACCCAAACTGGGCATCAGTGAGAAAGTTATTGGTGAGTAAGTGCCGCTTGATAGTTCTGTCGATGATACCTTCCATCACTGATGATTGAGAGTAAACTGAAAGGGCGGTAATTGGCCGGAATGGATTTGTCCTGCTTTGTGGACAGGACATACCTGGGCAGCTTTTCACATTGTCGGATAGATGCCAGTGTTGTTGCCGTACTGGAACAGCTTGGCTAGAGGCGCGGCTAGTTCTGGAGCACAAGTCTTCAGCACGATAGTCGGGATGTTGTCGGGGCCCAAAGCCTTTGCTGTATCCAGTGCACTCAGCCGTTTCTTGATATCACGTGGAGTGAATCGAATTGGCTGAAGACTGGCTTTTGTGATGGTGGGGACCTCAGGAGTAGGCCGATATGGATCATCCACTCGGCACTTCTGGCTGAAGATGGTTGTAAACGCTTCAGCCTTGTCTTTTGCACTCACGTGCTGGGCTCCACCATCATTGAGGATGGGGATATTCATCGAGCCTCCTCCTCCCGTTAGTTGTTTAATGGTCCACCACCATTCACGACTGGATGTGGCAGGACTGCAGAGCTATGATCTGATCCGTTGATTGTGGGATCGTTTAGCCCTGTCTATAGCATGCTGCTTCCGTTGTTTAGCATGCATGTAGTCCTGTGTTGCAGCTTCCCCAGGTTGGCACCTCATTTTTAGGTACGCCTGGTGCTGCTCCTGGCACGCTCTTCGACACACCTTATTAAACCAGGTTTGGTCCCCTGGCTTGATGGTAATGGTAGAGTGAGGGATATGCCAGGCCATGAGGTTACAGATTGTGGTGAAATACAATTCTGCTGCTGCCCCACAGTGCCTCATGGATGCCCAGTTTTGAGCTGCTAGATCTGTTCTGAATCTATCCCATTTAGCACAGTGGTAGTGCAACAGGATGGAGGGTGTCCTCAGTGTGAAGATGGTGATCACTGCTACTAATACTGTCATGGAGAGATGCATCTGCGACAGGTAGATTGGTGAGGACGAGGTCAAGTAGCTTTTTCCCTTGTGTTGGTCTTCTCACCACCTGTCGCAGGCCCAGACTGGCAGCTATGTCCTTCAGGACTCGGCCAGCTCAGTCAGTAGTGGTGCTACCAGGCCACTCTTGGTGATGGACATTGAAGTACATTCTGTGCCCTTGCTACCCTCAGTGCTTCTTCCAAGTGGTGTTCAACATGGAGGAGTACTGATTAATCAGCCGAGTTCCCTGAAGGACATTAGTGAACCAGATGGGTTTTTACGACAATCCGACAGTTTCATGGTCACTATTACTGATACTCGTTTTTTATTCCAGATTTATTTAATTAACTGAATTTAAATTCCCCAGCTGCCGTGGTGGAATTTGAACTCACGTCTCTGGATCATTAGTCCAGGCCACTGGATTACTGTACTTGCCCAGCGACATTACCACTATGCCACCATTCCTGTATTAGCCAAAGACCCCTGCTGGAAAGTACCTGTGTGTGTATGTCAGGTGAAAGTAGGATTGAATTTGAAAAGAAAGAAAAAAGACAGACTTGCAATTTGGCTGCAATACCTTTTCCTAGTCAACTGTCTAAACTCACACCAAGAATGTCAACTGTGGAACTATAGCTCAGCATCGCCAGGACAGGAGGAGAGAAATTTGAGAAAGAAAAAAAGATTAGCTGTATTCCATATCAAGGTTTACCTCTGTGGATTCCATCTGCTCTGCTCCATCCTTGTGCTGAAATACATTTGAATCATTTTTCCTTTTCTCCCTATCCAATTTGCTGTCTTATTCTTTCCTTTCTTCTATTATTTTGATTTTGCCCATCCTGTTTACCCATTACTTTCTCTTTCTTATGTCTAGTTTCCCATTGGTTAAATCACAGATAAAATATTATATCTAGTTTAGGGTGCTTTACTTTAGAAAAAATATCAAGGCCATGGAAAGGGTGTATATGAGATTCACTAAGTTGATGCCAGTGGTGAAAGTCTTTAGTTGCATAGTGTCCATTTTCCTCACACTTCTGAAGCAGCTCGAGATGTTTTTCAATGTTAAAGGGGCTGTATAAATGCAAGTTGTCATTCTTGTACATAATTGCTGTGCTGCTCGGAATCCCATGCCAATGCCACATAATTGGTGCACCTCAGATAGGATGCAGAGAGCGTCATTGACAGACTTACATTGCATCTGAAGCTTGAAGTTTCACATATCCCAATCATCAAGGAGGAGCAATGGAAAACCATAAAATCCTTGCGATGTCAAACAGTGATGTACCTGCAGTGTTGAGTCTCCTGGTGCTCAGCACCATGCAGCAATGGAGAAAGGGACACTGATCCCGTAAGACAAGGCCGAGACCCTGGTATCTGATTGCAGCAGTCAGGACATTCCAAGTCTAACTATTCTGTTCCATGACCCAATGTAGAATATTCAAGTGTTGAACAAATTAACTCTCTGTTTGATTGTACTTGATGCATGCTATGAGGGGATGGGAATTCTCAGTTTCAGTTGAGGCATCTAGTCATTCTAACCTTTTGTAGGCAGTACTTGTGGACTGGCAAGAGCATTTTCAATGTTTTAATTTGTTCTTAGCCACCATTCCTGTTATGGTATTTCTTTGCAAGTGTTTTGGGAACAAAACACCCAACAAGTTCTACAAGAAGTATGGCCTAGAATATAAAACATGTTAAAATGCTGTCCCCAGTCATCATAACCATTGCAGTGTTACTTTAACAGCATTTATGGGGCGTTGCATTGTCAAACAATGTGCGTTTGGAATGGGCAATGTGCATTTTTCAGAATACTAGCAAATCCATAATAATCCCCAGAAGTCTGGGTAAAAGTTATGGAATCCCACAGAATAAAAATGACTATTATTCAGTCACTATAATCATACCATCAGCCATCACACTTAAATATTAATTAAGTCATAGACTTGTGGCTTATTTTGTTTATTTTAATTCTGTATTCAAAACATTTTGCAGATTTCAAAATCGAAATGATAAGGTCAAAATGCCCAAATGTTGCAGGGTTTAGAAAGGTTTAGCCATTATCATGAGATTAACTAGTCTTTCTTTAAATGTGGATGAAGTGAGGTACTTTGAACCGACATACATTTCAAAAGGCCAGTAGCACTGAACTCAACACTACCCTGGCTTTACTAAGATTATTCATCAAAAATTCTGAAATACAATACAAGGCTATACATCCATTTAATAGGAAAATCCTCATTACTGGAGAAATAGAACTGAATTTAATTATTTAGCAAATATATTGTAAGTCCTAAGCAGAGTTGGTGTGTACTTAAAGTACATATTATGCTGGCTGGAAGTTAAACTTGCTTCAATCATGGTAGTGCATTACGTCGTGGTGTAACCTTTGTTATTATTCGTTATGTGCCTGACACAGCAATCAATGTGTTGCATTAGCAAAACTTAGGCGTTAGCACCACTTAGATAAATTATTGATATGGATTCAGTGCCAGGAACTGCTTTTGCAGCAATTACGTAAATATAACAGGGATATTACAATTAGAATAGAAGAGAGTCTTTAATTCCATCACCAGATCATGTATATTGCAAGCAGTTCAAGAACTTTCATGTTATAACCAGCGTAGCCCTACACAAACTAAAACCACATCTAATCTGCTGCAACTATGTCCCTTAACCACATCAGAACTCTCCTTACTGGGACAGTGGAACATTTCCAATTTCTCAGGGAAAACCATCAATTTAGTCCCAATTTGTGCCAAATTAGTAGTTTTGTGTTATGGTCTCCTGCTGAGAGGAACTTGACCAAAATGGCCAAATTATTTGACTCAGGACACTTGGAACCAGCAGAGAAGGGAGGCTTTCCATTTAGGCTGCATTCAAATCCATGCCTAAAAGCTCCAGAGGTAGAAGAATAGCAAACTGACCCATTGCATTTGCACCTAATCGATTTTACACAATCTGTCTTAAATTTAACTACAGCAAAAAAGAATGCTACTTGCAACATCAACAATTTGATGCAAGACATGTTTCACTGCATTAAAACAAATCTTTCCGAATCACTTTAGGAATTTAAAACAAATTGTTGTAAATGGGAGCCCCTCAACTGCACCATGCAACAGCCTGGTTGCTACTGCTGATCGCTATATTACTGCATGGCCATCAGCAGTAGGAACCCCCAGCTTATTTTTAGTTACTTATTTAACTGGTCATAAAAAAATCACAAGACACCTCATCAGTTAAGCTTTTCAGCCCGTGTCCACACCCGCTCGTTCCCAGCCCGTGTCCACACCCGCTCGTTCCCAGCCCGTGTCCACACCCGCTCGTTCCCAGCCCGTGTCGAGACCAGCTCTGTCCACCACCCCGTGTCTACACCAGCTCGTTCCACCAGCCCATTCCCAGCCTGAGTCCACAACACTAACTTGTTGCTGCATTTGTATAGAACTTTTAAAAGTAGAAAAATGTTCCAAAGCCCTTCACAAAAAGGCAAGGAAATAAATGGATATTGAGCCAAAGGAGGGGTCATGAACAGCTTGGTGAAAGAAGTTTTAAGGAGCTTCTTAAAAGGAAGAAACGTAGGTGAGAAGGACAGGGTGGATGGAGAAAGAGAGGGGTTTTGGGAAAGAATTCCAGAGTGTGGGACCTAGATGGCTCAGGACCAGCCACCAATTGGAAGGTGAAGGGAAAGGGGAAATGCAGAAGAGGTCAGGGTGAGAGGAACAGAGAGTTTGGTGGAGGGGGAGGCGAGGTAAAAACCTGATTGGAGATTGGGAGTTGCGGGAAATATAGGCACAGATCTAGGAGGTGAGAACACATTCAAGAACTTTGGAGTGCAGGTATGGTTGGAGATAGGTTGAGGGAAAGAGGGGTTGAGAGTGGATTATTTTGAGGAGGGGATGATGATGGCAGGGAGGAGGACAGTGCCATGTACTATGTCACCTAGCGCAAGAGTCAGGAAGGAAAGTTGGGTGGTAAGCAATTTAGTGGGAATGAGGCCAACGGAGCAGATGGTAGGTCTCATGGATGAGATGAGCTCAGAGGGCAGAAGGGAAGATGGTAGCGAAACTAGTGAGAGACAGAGTTTCAGGGGTAGGGGAAGCCTCGGGGGGAGGGTTGGCTTGATGGGCAAAGCAGGGGGGAATGGTGGAAGCGGCAGAGACAACTGAATGGATGGGTTCTATCATGGTGGCTAATAAGTCCATGAGCTCCTCATACGTTTTATTGGAGATGAGGGTAGAAGTGGCAGGGCAGACGGGTTTAAGGAGACTTTGGTAATGAAGAAAAGCAATTCATGGGGTTGTCTATGCACTTAGGATTTTCCTAGAGTAGTGGACAGTTGTGGCCGAGGACAGCAAGGCCCAGTAGAGCTCAAGTTGGCATTTGTTGCTAGTTTCTCATTCAATACAAAGCTATAGATCATCTATGGTCTCCTTTGAATGAAAACAACAGGAGTTGAAAACTGGTTCTTATGCTCACAGTAGGTTGAAAGATACACTGCATTGTAAGGATAGGAGCAAAGTGTGTAACACACAATGCATCATTCCACTAGTAATGTAGAACTGTGTGGCGTGTGCCATGTCCCATTAAGGTCCCAAAGCCTATTGCTCAGCAGATCTTCAGATCAATTAGCAGTCAGACAGGCTTTCTTTCCTCTTTTATATATTTTTTTGGAAGTGTGACACAGAAATCTGCATGCATTACATCCTGAAGCGCAGACATTTACCTATTAACTGTGCCATCATTTTTCAGTATCGCTTTTTAAACATTGACTAACAGGGTATTGCAAATTTTTTGTGACACCATCATATATGTCTATCGTGTATATATAAAAAAATCTAACTGTAGTTTATGTATTAAAATAAAATCAGACAGGATGCATTTTAGCACAACCGCATATTGAAACA
Source organism: Squalus acanthias (assembly GCA_030390025.1). NCBI lineage: Eukaryota > Metazoa > Chordata > Chondrichthyes > Squaliformes > Squalidae > Squalus > Squalus acanthias. Next base: position 68,402,138 of record CM059436.1, on the reverse strand, counting down.
GGTGGATGAAAAATATTCCCTTTGGACATACATAACGGAGCCCAGCTGATTCAACCTAAATTGATAGCAGAGACAGATAACCTCACCATGACCTCAAAGATAATTTCAGCTCTACTTATACCAAGAAAATATGGTTATTAAACTATTATTTCAGGTTGCATAAACTTGCAAAATATGGAGTATTTTTGTGCTATATAGGCTATCTGAGAATGTGTGGGGGTGGGAAACTGTAGAAAACAGTAGGTGAAAGATCCAAAACTTACAACTTTGCCTCAGCTTTCAAGTTCTGAAATAAAAGGCTCACAGGTCTTTGGTTTCTAAAATAATGAATCATTCCTGACTGCACTGTTCAAACACAGCAAATGTGCTTAACTCGGGTCAATTGCAAATAAATAGAAAATAATCCAGCATTGCTAAGCACAAACAATTTCAAACTACAATACTGTGTATTAAGATTAGAAGAAAACTACTGTCGATGGAATGTAACTGCTGGGGACAACCATCGAGTCAAGGCCCAGAGAGAGCTGCAGCCTTCAAGTAAAAACTTTAATGGAGATATTAAAAAGCACAAAAGACAATTCAATGGCTAAATTTAATTGTGTTATTGTGAAACATATAATCCTTCACATTTTTATTTTGTTTAAAATCTTATTTTGGGCATTATAAATTTCAGTTATTGAGAAGAAAAAAACCAAAATATATATTTTAACTGATTCATCAATAAACCAGCGTGATAAATGTTGACCTGGCAACACAATGGGGAATATTGACATTGGGATTTACAATGAAACAAAAGTTGACACAGAAGTGTGACTGAAAAAAGTGAAAGTAAAGTTTGTGAACGGAAAGCACACACCCAATGCAAGGTTTCAAACAAGAGATTTATGAGCTGCCTACCTTCGACTTCCACTCTCCGCAGTGGTGCATATCCCGAGATAAAGAATTCACCATGTAGGAAATCACAGGGACTAATCAGTGTCCTATAACCATGCAGAGAACAACATACAACAGCAGCAAAACTTTACTATTTTAAAAAAATACTGTAATTTGAATCTTTGTCCAATAAGCACTTTCCAAAGAAAGAGTGGCTGTCAGTCTTAAGTGCAAATTGCAGATTGTATGTCAACATTGTAGAAGCAAATAGTCTTGTGAACTTGCCTTTGTGAGCAATGAATACTCAGTAACTGGACACTCATTGGCATGTGGCTTTTCATTTAGCAACGTGCAGTGCGTGCTTCTGTTGTGTAGCAGGCGTGACACTGCACACAAACAATACAATGTGAAGCTCAACAGTCAGGTGTTGGGACAATACACAAACTTTTTATTTTGTCTGTAGTTTGTGTGCCATAGAAAATTATAAGATGCAAAAGTAGCATCTTCCTGCATCAAAAATATTGCTTCAATAGTACATATTTTAATGTTAAACTGTGTATTAGTTATGCTCCAAAACATATGGTATATTGCAGATCTAATGTTCTCCCTTCAAAACTTGTTGTCCTTCATTATGATTTTAATTTTAATATAATGGTGTAATAAATTATGTAAATAGTTTTGGATGTTGTTTAGATGCAGCTAAACAACACACAAAAACATTAACTATGAATTATGTACATCGTGCCACCTCTTGAGCATTAGGTTTCAAACAATTTATCCATAGTTACACTTCAATTAAACAAGTGTGGCAACAACGTATACAATGAAGGAAAGACTGGTAATACCGCAATAACAACAGAAAACGCTGGAAAAACTCAGCAGGCTAGGCAGCATCCGTGGAAAGAGAAACAGAGTTAACGTTTCAGGTCGAAGGGGACCCCTCCCTCACCTCTTTTTCCTGTACATTGATGACTGTATCGGTGCCGTCTCCTGCTCTCGCCCTGAACTAGAACATTTCATTCACTATGCTTCCAATTTCCACCCTTCCCTCACCTTCACATGGTCCATCTCCGACTCTTCCCTTCCCTTCCTCGACTTCTCCGTCTCCATCTCTGGGGATAGGTTATTGACTAACATTCACTACAAGCCCACTGACTCCCACAGCTACCTGGACTACACTTCCTCCCACCCCGCCTCCTGTAAGGACTCTATTCCATTCTCCCAGTTTCTCCGTCTCTGCCGCATCTGCTCTGATGATGCCACCTTCCATACCAGTGCTTCCGACATGTCTTCCTTTTTCCTCAACCGAGGATTCCCCTCCACTGTGGTCGACACGGCCCTCGACCGTGTCCGTTCCATCTCCCGCACTTCTGCCCTCACCCCTGCCCCTGCCCCTCCCTCCCGGAACCACGATAGAGTTCCCCTTGTCCTCACCTTTCACCCCACCAGCCTCCACATTCAACGGATCATCCTCCGCCATTTCCACCACCTCCAGCGTGATCCCACCACCAAACGCATCTTCCCCTCACCTCCACTTTCAGCATTCCGCAGGGACCTCTCCCTCCGCGACACCCTAGTCCACTCCTCTACCACCCCCAGCACCCCTTCCCCTTCGCCCGGCACCTTCCCGTGCAAGCGCAGGAGATGCAACACATGCCCTTATACCTCCCCTCTTCCCACTGTCCAGGGCCCCAAACACCCCTTCCAGGTGAAACAGCGATTTACTTGTACTTCCTGCAATTTAGTATACTGTATTCGCTGCTCACGATGTGGTCTCCTCTACATTGGGGAGACCAAACGCAGATTGGGTGACCGCTTTGTGGAACACCTCCGTTCAGTCCGTAAGGGGGACCCCGAGCTCCCGGTGGCCTGTCATTTTAATTCTCCGCTCCACTCCCACTCTGACCTCACCGTCCTCGGCTTATTACACTGTTCCACGGAAGCGCAGCGTAAGCTCGAGGAACAGCACCTCATCTTTCGTTTAGGCACGCTACAGCCCTCTAGACTCAATATCGAGTTCAACAATTTTAGATCATAACCTAGCCCCCATCACATTTATATTTTATTTTTTCATCCACCCTTTTGTTTGGCCCCCCCTTTTTTTTTCCTCCTAGAAGCTGGCAGCTGTCCTTCATTCTGCCAGTGGATTTCACACTTCATTCAGCCTTAATCTGTCACATTAACACCTCTTCTTGCTCTTAATGTCTCTTAATCTCTCCTTTTGTTCTTTCATCCCCTCCCCCCTTTTCCCAGCTTTATCCTTGCTTTAAATCTATTTCATTTCCTGCTCTTTCCAGTTCTGACGAAAGGTCTTCGACCTGAAACGTTAACTCTGTTTCTCTCTCCACGGATGCTGCCTGGCCTGCTGAGTTTTTCCAGCATTTTCTGTTGTTACTTCAGATTTCCAGCATCTGCAGTATTTTGCTATCGCTGGTACATTAGGACATGCACAACATCACCCAAATAATGAAAGCCTCATCTGTGTGGCTACAGGAAATAGTTAACAGATTTAAATATTAAGACTGCTCATATTGATCTTAAATGCCATAATAAGAGTCCAATGCCGATACAGCAGTTTGTTATTTTAGTTTCTTGCATTTTGCTATGGTTTTGGTTGCAGTCATTTCATTTCCCACTCAGCCATAACCAGATGCATTACACAAGCATCAGAAATATTGCACTTTTTAATGACACTAAGAAGTTGAGTATTGATGCAATAAAGAGGATATCCTGTATTTCAAACAATACTACACTGCTTATACAAGTTAAAAAACACAACGTAAAAGAAACAGATTACACAAGGTCATTGATCTGAAACATTAACTCTGTTTCTCTCTCCACAGATGCTGCCCGACCTGCTGAGTAGTTCCAGCATTTTCTGTTTATATTTCATATTACTCAAGACTTCACCTGTTATCTCACATGACTCTTGTTCTCTCTGGGCTGTCAAATCCACATAGACATAACAAACAGGATTTGCACCTAACTTTCAGATTGTCTGCAAATTCTAATTCTAATTAGCAAAGAGGTCACATGCCAGAGATTCTTTAAGTGAGCACAATAAGGAGACATCCTGTCATTGTGCTCACTGGAACAAGAGAACAGTCCATTTGTTAAGTGGTTAATTGGGGTCAAACAATTCCCTCAATGCTTTGTCTTCTCATTAAAATGTGAAAACCAACAGCTTAATTTTCCATCATCAGGTTGCAGTGGGAAATGGTAGTGGGTACATCATCTCTCGTGTATGGATTATTTCGAGAAGGATGCATCATTGATGGAACAAGTTTAAAAAGGTGTCCTCTAAAATATGCCAAAAAGTTTCTACATTTGTGGTTTTGTACAGAATTGTTGTGGGTGTTGCTAAAGGAGGCAGTATTGGCCACATGTAGCATTGGTAGCCATATCTTAATGAAGTCCTGATGCTGCTATTTTCCACGAATCATCACTTGCAGTTCAAAGATACAAGTATGATGAGCAAGCTGTGCAGCACCGAGAAATTAGAAAAAGAGTTGGTCCAGTCTGATCAGTTACCTGCTCATAACACAATTTACAATCATTTTAATGCAATCCAAACCTTAACGGTTTCTCTCTAATACTTATTAAGACACTCCAATTTTTGTGTCAAAATAAGCATATGACTTCCAGTATGAAGTAAGATATTAAAAATTGGATATAACCAGGGCAATTCGGGCATGACTCATTTGCAGAAAGCCAGGCCTTTAACGAGATTTGTTTCAAGTCACACAACACCTTACAAGCTTTCGGAGTCTACCTCCTTCAACGAGATTTACAGATAGCATTGTATGTAACTTTTACAGCCACCCTCGGATAACGAGATCCCCATAAGGCAAGACAGAAATATTTGTAAAACGAGTAATGTGTTTTTAGACCTAGCATTGTGTGTAACTTTTAAACCTGATTGGATATAAATATGTGTGTTTTCATTAGCTCGGTGGAGTTGTACTCATGTAAGCGACATGAGAGGTTCTCCCCAGGCCTGTAATAAACCGTTGTGACTTCAATTACTTGGTCAGTCTTTCTTCCAACAAGCTAGTAGCGTCGACCTTGTATATCACTGGGTCCGCACTTTGGGAGCTTACATCAATTGGCGACGAGGATGGGATGCGCGATCTGAACAAAACTCTCGGACAGCGATAACCTAAGACGGGTGAGTACGTTTAAATTACCACCTGTAAAATTAGAGGTTAATCGCTGGCGAGACGTTAAGTAAGATTGACGTACAAAAGAACTATAAAAAGAAAGACACCTTTAATTGAAGGCGGTTAACACTGCCGGACTGCGGTACCGGAAAACAAGGGTTTAGAAACCCGATAGGCCCACGAGGTGCGGCTCTTAAGTAGGAGTTAAAACGGGGAGTTTTAACACGGTGGAGGACGAGTCCTTCTGGCCGAAAAGTAAACTTAGGTAGGAGTTAAAACGGGGAGTTTTAACACGGTGGAGGACGAGTCCTTCTGGCCGAAAAGTAAACTTAAGTAGTAGTTAAAACGGGGAGTTTTTAACACGGTGGAGGGCGAGTCCTTCTGGCCGAAAAGTAAACTTAGGTAGTAGTTAAAACGGGGAGTTTTTAAAATAAACAAACAAGGGTTTAGAAACCCGGTAGGCCCACGAGGTGCGGCTCTTAAGAAGTAGTTAAACAGGTTGTTTTAACACTGGGTGAAGGACAAGTCCTTCTGGCCGAAAAATAAATAAATAAATAAATAAATAAACTATGGCTAGCAAAGAGGATAAGGAACCCTGGGGAGACCCAGAGTCTGTAACACGATATGTTTACGACAAGAATAAAAAATTAATTGAGAAAATGAGAAAGGCAGGGTGGAACCAGGACGATAAACCAGACACACAAAGGGACTGGTGGAGGAAACAAACCAAAAATAAATTGGAGAAAGCGTGCATTATCGTAGCGGCACGATACGATCGGGAACGTATGCTCCAGCGCGGAGCCCTTAAAACATATCCAGCAGCTGCAGCCAACCCAAAACCGGGTAACTCCCAGGAAAGGTTATACCCGGAGCTGCCCCAGGGGGGGCCGACTGGCTGTCCTCCCCCATATACAGGACACCAGTCGGCAGCCCCGGAGCCTGTTCCGATGGCACCAGTGACACTGCAATATAGGCCAGCAATCCCCGCGGTTCCGGAAATTCCGGCGGCAGGGGGGAATCCGGCCGTCCCGGCAGTACCGGGCAGGCCGGCCACCACAACGTTGACCTACACACCGTTAAGCCTGCAGGATCGGGTGATTCTCCTCAATGAATTACCAGCCTTAAAACACCGCCAGAATAATCAGACATTCTGGCACAAACTGCGCGAAGTACGCATAAACCATGCCCTACATAGTATAGATATCGATCAATTGGTACGAGCTAAATGTCCCGAGGAACAGTGGAGATTAGTGCAGGGCAACCACGGAAATGGCCAGTGGGCCACAAATACAGGACAGACAATCCAACAATTAAACACTGAGTTCGACCAATTCAAGGCCGCTGTGGAAGCAGCAATGGGACAGGCCCCCGTAAATTGGGCAGCTATAAGCGGAATCACACAAAAAAAGGGAGAAAGCGCTATCGATTATGGAAAACGAAAGTGGTCCGCCTTTGAGGGTAACTGTGGGATCCCAGGCCCCTTAAACAAAAACAACGCTTGTTTTCTGCAAACATTTAAACAGGGACTAAGTCCAATGCACCAGAATGCAATAAATATGGGGCTAGTGGTCCACCATAATTGGGAGGACTTAATACAGTGGGCGTGTGAAGTAGATAATCAGGTCCAAGAACAAGCCAAACCTAAAATAGCTGCCCTAAGGACGGATAGCGACAATGAGGATGCATTAAGTGTGGCGGCATGCTTCGGTTGCGGACAGGAGGGCCACATGAAAAGGGATTGCCCGAGGCAACAGAACAAAGGGGATAATCAGACATCTCAGCAAAAGGCTTCCTGTCATAATTGTGGAAAACCAGGGCATAGGAATCAACAATGTTGGAATAAAGGAGGAGGAAGGGAAGGTCAGGGACCTAGACAGGGAGGAAAACCGGGGTCAAGTATTGGAAGGTCAGAGAATAACGAGGAAAGCATGGCGAAACTGATCAGGAAGGGAATGCAAGACTGGGAGGATGACAGAGAAAGAGAAGAAAGGAAGAGGAGAAAGAGTAGGAAGTATAAAAGAGAGATGATTCCTCAGACACCTCCGACGAGGAAGACATAGTGGAGCTGACAAGGAAAATGGAAAAACTGGTCAAACAGATAAAAAAAGGCAACGCCTGAAAGGTAGCGGCCCTCGGAGACCCGGTAAAGGGAGACCCTAGAATGTTTATTGAGGCACTGGTAGGGGGCCGACAGTGCAGAATGCTCATAGACACCGGGGCAGCAATATCTCTAACAAACGTACCCTTGCCGCGAACCAAGGAAAATATTTTTATATCTGGGATAGGGGGAGTAAAAATTAAAGCATGGAAAAGTGAGACAGTATTACTAGAATTGGGAAAAATCATTATACCTACATGTTTCTGGATCTGTGAGAATACTGAGGGAACCATCCTGGGTATAGACATACTAAGGGAAGTGGGAGTTTTAATAGACCCCAAACAGGATAAGTTGCTATGGCCCGATAACCACAAGGAAGGGAGACATAACTCAAAGGGATCCAAGACAGCATGTGCCATCAGCGCTATCCAAATAATAGACCCCAAATGGGACGAAAAGGGAGGGTGGGGGGCAATTTGCCACCGATTCCCCGAACTATGGGCCAAACACAAGCAGGACTGCGGACTGGTTAAGATGAACCCAGTCAGAGTCCCCGGGCCAACCCACCGACCCCATAAACAATATCCCCTAAAAGTGGAGGCCCAGACAGCCGTACGGAGTATAGTATTGGAACTCGTGAAACAGGGAATTCTGCGAGAAACAGTGTCCGGCACTAACTCTCCAGTATGGCCCGTAAAGAAACCTGATGCGTCATATCGACTTACAATCGATTACACAGCCTTAAATAAAGTGACCCCAAAGGAATATCCAATTGTAGCAAGCCCAGCTACTATCTTTAACGGTTTAAAACCAGAACACAAAATATTCACCGTGTTAGACATCGCAAACGGGTTCTGGTCCATTCCCCTGCATGAGGAATCACAGGAAAAGTTCGCCTTTACAATAGGCGGCAAACAGTATACATGGACACGGGTCCCACAAGGATTCCATAACAGTCCAGCCATTTTTCACCGCCATATGGCCAGAGCTCTTGAAGACCTAGACTTAGAGGGTGAAAATAGTACCCTCTTACAATACGTGGATGACCTCCTAATAGCGTCAGAAACGAAAGTGGGACATAAGGGGGCCCTGGTAAAGGTCTTTTCAACCCTACGGGAGGCGGGTTTTAAAGCAAACCCAGCCAAAGCCCAGGTAGGAAAATTGGAAGTCACATACCTCGGGTATAGGGTCAGTATGGGAAAAAGGGCTATGCCAGAGGAAAGGAAGGAGGCAATCAGCCAAATGCCAAGGCCCATAAACGTGAGAGGAGTACGACAGGTACTCGGTCTCTTTAACTTTAGCCGGAACTTTATAGAAGGCTTCTCACACATGGCCGCGCCTCTGTATGAATTAACAAAGGGGGGTAGGGCAGCAGGAGAACCCATCGGGTGGACATCCACTCAGGAAGAAGCATTTACCAAACTTAAACAAGCCCTGACCGCCGCCCCCGCGTTAGGATTACCTGATCAAGAGAGACCCTATCACATATTCTGTCACAATCATGATGGACACTATAGCGCCGTAGTAGCCCAGGAGCACGGAGGAAACATGAGATCGGTGGCCTACTATTCCACTAGACGATCCCCCATCGTGGCAGGTATGCCCCGCTGCGTGGCCGCTATAGACTGTGCCAGATGGTCAGTACAGGTCAGTGAACCGATTATAATGACCGGAGATATTGTACTACACACCCAGCACACCCTGGTAGAATTACTTAATACGGGACGACTGAAGTCTGTCTCAAATGCTCGACGAGCAGCCTGGGAGGCGGTACTATTACCCAAAGACAAGTCAATACAGATAGTCAGGGATATGGGGCAGAACCCAGCCTCCATGATGATCATGGAAGGAGAGGACCACCAATGCATGAATGAGGAAGAGCCAGAAAATGACCTAGACAAAATAAAAGAAATACCCTTGGCCGAAGCGGACTTGGAGTTATATGTAGATGGATCCCGAAAATATGTACAGGGAAAGCCGAGGACAGGCTGGGCGGTGGTAAATGGGGAAGGGATGGTGTTACAAGCCGGAACTCTCCCAGGGGATAAATCTGCCCAGGTCGCAGAACTAACAGCCTTAACGGAAGCCCTGAAACTGGCTATGGGAAAAAGGGTTAATGTATATACCGACAGCCGCTACGCCTTCGGAATAGTACATGATTATATGGCCGCATGGAGTAGGAGGGGGTACATCACCTCTGGGGGAGCCCCCATCCAACACCTGGACGTAGTAAAGTCCTTGGTGAATGCCGCGCGCGGACCAACGGAGTTAGCAGTAATAAAGGTTAAAGCGCACACCAAAGGAAAAACTCCACAAGAACAAGGTAACAGAGCGGCAGACCTGGCCGCCAAGGTTATGACGGAGGCGCCCTGTGGCAATGTAACACCGATAGGGGGAGCCCCAGTCCCATTAATACCCCTTGAGTATAATATTGTTAAGTTACATCAAGGCATACCAGAACCTGAGCTGAACATTTGGGAAAAGAAGGGAGTAATGCTATCCAGAGATAAGGTCTGGAGGAAGGAGGGACGGGTCTGTGCACCGGAGTGTATCCAACAGGAACTAATGAGGTTGTATCACGGACAAGCCCATACAGGGGCCAGCCGAATGATAAATAACATAGGCCAATGCTGGTGGTGGCCCGGACTATCAAGCAGTATAAGGAAGTATTGTAAGGATTGCCACATTTGTGCGCAATGTAACACCGGAAAACCAGTAAAGGTAAAATGGGGTAGACAGCCAAGACCCAAGGGACCCTGGGAGAAACTACAAATAGACTTTACAGGACCATTAACCAAAAGCAAAGGAAAAACCTACTGTCTGGTAATAATTGACCAATTCACAAGGTGGGTGGAAGCTTTTGCCACCCGAAACTGTACCGCCAGTACAGTGGCCCGGATCTTGGCAGAAGAAATAATACCCCGGTGGGGAGTCCCATTACAAATAGATTCAGATAATGGAACACACTTTACCGGAAAGGTAATGAAAGAGGCTTGCGCCCTGTTGGGCGTAAAGCAGAAATTTCATATACCTTACCATCCCGAAAGTTCAGGAATGGTGGAACGAATGAATCGGACCTTAAAACGATCTCTCACAAAGGCCATTGTGGAGACGGGGCAGGGATGGGCGGAACTGTTACCCACAATCCTAATGAGACTAAGGGCCACACCAAATAGCACCACCGGACTGACCCCTTTTGAATTAATGACGGGACGGGCAATGGCGCTTCCCGAAGGAGTAGTGACCGGAGGGGAAGATGTGGGACCTTTAAAGGACAGAATCAGAAGGTTCATAAAGCAATTATGTGCGGAACTGCACGGGCTGAGACAGGAGGCTAGAGACCAGCAGATAATCAAGGATCTGGAGAGGGATACCGAGGAACAAAAGAAAGTCATACCTGGGGTGGGAAGTCAGGTAATGTCTAGAATAATTCCAATAAAACCTGGGTTACGGCCCCGGTGGGAAGGACCCTATTTGGTATTAATGACCAGCGACACTTGTGCATGCATAGACCTGCACGGCACTGGAAAGGGAAGATGGAAACACTGGACACAATTAAAATTATACAAAGAAGCTGATGAATAACCCAGAAATCATATTGTACAAGGAAAGCAAGGATTATTTGCATAGGGTCCAAAGGGACAGGACATCCTTGTATTCGCGTTAATATGATCCTGTTGCATTATGATAGTAACATTCTTCGTGGTCTGTATGTTTCAATAGATCTGGGAGACTGGCAAAGTAGTAAGAATGGAATAACTAACTGCTGGTGACGACCAGCCTTGTATTTCCACAGGACAAATTAGAAGAACGACGGAAGAAGGGACGGCTGACAAAAAGGAAGATAATCAAGTATCTGCTTATATATGGCCGATATAACACCGGAAATGATATTTTGGTGATTGGGGGTCAGGATGGTCGGGGACGTTGGGCGCCTCAGTGGTGCAAAGCATAATGATATTCCTCGTGATTGTTATTACAATATACTGTGTATTCTTGCTGCTCAAAGATTAGGTAAAGCCATGATGGTGTAAGACCCGATCTATAGCCCTAAAATTACAAGGGATGAATTGGACATGGTAATTAATAACCAGGCCGGCCAACCCTAAGACGGGAGTGGCAGAAACAGGATTGGTGAGTGATGACAGTCTCGAAAGGACACGTCACGCACCCACCGAGGGAATGGAGGACGAGCTCGAACCAGAAGCTCGAACCAGAAGCCCAAACCATTGATGCAGGGCTCTTGGGCCCCGGGGATGGCAACATAGAACCAAGACAAGAAAATAATAAGTCCACATATACCGCGTGGGGTGAAACCGGCTTATAAATTGGTTTATGTCATACCCATGTATAACCTAGACTGGTAGAAGGCCAGAGAGTGCACGCTCAGGCAGACACCAGGCAATAGGAATACATGTTGACCTGTATTGGAACAGTTGTCCAATAGGTCAAAAGGGGGGAATTGAAGTAAGATATTAAAAATTGGATATAACCAGGGCAATTCGGGCATGACTCATTTGCAGAAAGCCAGGCCTTTAACGAGATTTGTTTCAAGTCACACAACACCTTACAAGCTTTCGGAGTCTACCTCCTTCAACGAGATTTACAGATAGCATTGTATGTAACTTTTACAGCCACCCTCGGATAACGAGATCCCCATAAGGCAAGACAGAAATATTTGTAAAACGAGTAATGTGTTTTTAGACCTAGCATTGTGTGTAACTTTTAAACCTGATTGGATATAAATATGTGTGTTTTCATTAGCTCGGTGGAGTTGTACTCATGTAAGCGACATGAGAGGTTCTCCCCAGGCCTGTAATAAACCGTTGTGACTTCAATTACTTGGTCAGTCTTTCTTCCAACAAGCTAGTAGCGTCGACCTTGTATATCACTGGGTCCGCACTTTGGGAGCTTACATCACAGTATAACAGACAAGATTTTGGAATCTAATTGTTAATTTAGTGCTGTTTGCGATTGGATGCAGACAAATCACATTAAAATTCTTTAATGAGGGCTCCCCCGATGGGGCAGGAAGGTTATCCAGTGAGCAGCTGAGCTGTATAAAGCAAGGGCATCTCGGGTTCCACTGCTGGTCTACAATGGTTTAGCGGATACCAGCTGGGGTGGTGTTAGGATGCTGCAGATGGCTGAAACGGCTCTGGGTTAGGAAGGGAAATGTTGCCAGGGATCTGACTCAGTATCCAGTATTTTTTACTGGAAGTATGTGTGTGGCAGTTGGGCGAGGACACAATGCTGCTCGGCTACAGTGGAAGGGTCTGCTGACATTCACTAATAAGGTCTACACAGGAATAGTTGCCAGTGGGGTGGTTTACCAGAGGACACCCGTAACAATGAGAAAGAATAAAAAAAGAGATAGAGCAAGAATGCTACACGTGTTTGTTGGTCACTTATCTTACAGCGGCAATAACCGCCTTTCACCCACTGAAGGTGAGGAAATAAATTTCTATCCTACCATGAATAAGCTCAGGTTGCACTGTGGGGCATGCGAGCTGTAGAATGTAGCGAGACTCCAGATAGATGCGACATGTTACAGCCTGCGCCCTACTGCATGCACAGTGCTTTGAAGCGGAGTTGGTTGATCGAGAAACCAACCTAAAGTACTAACAGAGCCTGGAGCCAGAATTGCAGAATCGCTTAACAACAATAATAAATATGCAGCAAGACTCATTCTCATTCTGATGATCATGGCAAAGCTTGGCATGGAGTGCCAGCTCATCTCCACATCTCAATGTATACTGGAAGGCACAATAAATAAAAATCAATGCCGAGAGGTTAAACTACCACAAAGACAAGTAAAAATTGGTTTTGTTTTGAAGGTTGGAGCAGGGAGAGGAGAGGATTCACAGCAACAACTGCCATTTGGGGCAGTTACCATGTCAATATCTTCGAGAGAAATAAAAATGTGTGGAGATGTTTTTACTGCCTGAAAGACAGCTGAAGTAAGAGACTCAAGAATCTTTTCGGTTTCAGTAAATAACATGAGACTATCACAAGTTCAAGGTCACCGGCTCACGGGGTGGCACGGCACCAGCTCACCGGGTGGCGCGGCACCCGCTCACCGGGTGGCGCGGCACTCGCTCACCGGGTGGCGCGGCACTCGGTGAAAATGACCAAGAAGGTTCTAGCTTTTAAAGGGAGAATGTATTGATTGAGCGAAGTCAGTTGGGTTAACTGTGACGTGCTACAATTAGCCTCAGTGTCCCAGGTTATTTTGGATGGGACGGAGAAGAGGGGAAATAACTAAGGGTTCAAGTGTATTTTTCTATCGAGTGATCCCTGTTGGAATGTGGACAGCTGTGATCTCTCCAGCAGACTGCTGACACACCGTGCCTGAGCTCTTGAGCAGGGAACCAGAGGGTTGTCAAGGAGGAAGGGGCTAAAATTGGAAACAAAAATGATAGCATATAGTCATGTTATTCTAATCATCGTACTTTTATTTTAAATTAAAGAGTTTAAAAATATTTCTAGGTCACCAAATGTGGAACTGTAGGGACATAAACGGCGCATTAATCCAGGCAACATCTGTGTGCACAGCTCGTAGCACTGTGCTGGAGGGAGGCATGGGAACATATCAATCGCTAGATGAAAAAGACCACGGTCCATCTAGTTCCCTTTCCATTAGCTTGGGAGTTGCATGATACATTGATAAGGGAGATGTTAACTAATCACAGCGATCAATCTCTATCAATCAGTCTACAACAGACTGAGGCATGAGGTAACAAAACCCCATTGGTGAAGAGCTTTGGGAACCACAGGCCAAAATCACCTGTTCCTCCCGAGCATGCTACACTCACCACCCAGCATGTCTCAAATCACTCAGGAGGAGAGTTGGGTACAGTAGCCTCGTGCTTATGGTACCAGACTACCAGAGGTCACGAGTTCAAATCCAACCATGGCAAATTGAATTTAATAAATCTGGTAATTTGTGGGCTAGCAGAAAATGACCACGATTGTCAGAAAAACCCAACTAGCCGGTTCACAAATGCCATTCAGAGAAGGGAACTTGCCAGCCCTACCTGGGCTGGCCTATACATGACTCCAGAACCAACCTCAATACCCTCGGGCAGCTGAGACAATAAATACCGTTTTCCCAGTCTCACCCACATACAAAGAATAAAAATAAATCTCATCCGAAAATATTTTAAATGGGCAGAAAAGCCAGAGTGTAAAGGCATAGTTGTAATCTGCAACTTCTGAACCACTGTGGTATTGCACATTGCAGGGTTTGGCAACATCACCACCCGCCTCCCCCTCTCCCCACACCTCCAAAAGTCGGAGCCGAGCCAGAGCAAATATAATCAACAAACTGTCCCTGTGTAGAAGTGATCTGTTCATTTAAAACACAAACTTCCTACCTCCAAACCTGTACTCGAAGTAATAATCCCCAGCCTTTAATAGAGCATTCATCAGTTAATAAATACTTCTTGTTTGTTGCCAGTAGGAGAGAGGAACTTACGTGACATGATTGTGGAAGTACAAATTTTATTTCTAGTGGTATTCTTTTTCATGTATGACACAGTCGGGCTCCTGTAATAACCGCTCAGAGATTGGGAAAGGGGAAGGGAAGGAGTCAGGATACAGTTAACTCTGAGGCTCTTTATTTTAGCTCCAACACAATTGTGATTATCCAACAGCCTAAATGCTGCCAGCTCAGAAGGCCCAGATCCCATGACATATTTTGACACAGCTACATTTAGCTCCCACTCAAACTAAGATCTTACAAATACTGGAATGATTATTCAGTTTGCAGAATTATCTACTGCACTGAACCCTGCTCTTTCCAGTACTTAGAAGCAAGAGACAAGCTTAATTCTTCTGGATCAGAGAGGAATTCCCAGAGCTTTGCTCCTAAATTGGCCACAGATTGTCGTCTTTTTTGCCTCTCCCAGGAAACTGCATGACTGTTGGGCGGGGGAGGGAGGGGGGCTAATGGGAGGAGGGAAGAATGGGAGGAGAAGATGGGGAGAATGGGAGGAGGAGGGGGGGGGGGAGGGGAGATGGAGGAGGGGGAATGGGAGGAGATGGAATGGAGGGGGGGGGGGGAAAGAGATGGGGTAATGGGAGGAGGGGGTAATTGGAGGTGATAACGTAAGTTGCATCATGCCAGAACAGGGCAGGCTCGATGGACCAGCTGGTCTTTCCCGGTCCTCCTTTTGTGTATGTTCTTTTAAACCAAGTTTGTTCCAAATTTTATGGCCTAACAGTAGTGATGTGTGTTGGGAAAGCTTGGTGCCACCTGCCCAGTGGTACCACACCCAAGTGGCCAATCTCCCTGGCTGCACCTGGACAAGCACAATTGCCTCCTCTGGTTCTCTGCGCACATGCGCACAGCCTTACTTACTTTTGAGCACAGGATGACTAAGTATTTAGGAACAGGAATTCAACTGGCATTTCAATTCTCTCTCCCTTGTCCTTACGGAGGACAGCTGGAATGCCCAGCCGAGTCTACCCAATTCAATACGGATCTGAGAGTGAGCCAGTGACCTCAATGATATACAAGGGTTATTACCACAGAGATTTTTACCCAGTAGGCCATTGGAGAGTACAAACCAAACTTTGAAAATTGGGGCCTCTTTCTCCTAATTATTTTCAGTTATCTGTGTTAATAAGCACATAACCCAGACTGACACTCTCAATGAAGTACTGAGGGAACATCCTGTGTGTAAATTGGCTGCGGCTATGTGGGTGAACTGTGCGTGGGGTTGTGGGATTTAATAGTAGTAAAGGTGATTTTGCGATGTAGGAATATTGGGGAGAGGGTTGTGGGATATAATATTACTGAGGGCGTAATGGGTGTGGGAATATACAGTAGGCATTCTCAGAGAGGAGAGGCGGTGCTGGTATGTTGGAGTAGTAAGGGGATAAGGTCCTAATGTTCAGAGTAGGGAGGGGTCTTCAGGAGTGGGAAAGAGGTGTGGTGTGGGAGTTGTGGGTTTTGGGGTGAGGCAGTGCTGACATGGTCAATGTTTCCTATAAGCTGTGCGGCCGTGCAGCACTCCAGGGATACCGTGCAGCCAGCTTTTCAAATACAAAAACCGTGCATGCACGGTATTCTGAATAGCCCGCAGCGCCAATAAAAATTAGAGGGAACGTTGGTAGTGTTGGGGTGTATTCGTACTGGGGAGGTTGAAGTTTGGGAGCAGTGACAGAGTCTGTGAGAACAGGGACGGGATTGCAGGATCAGGCAGCACTTGGGAAATGGATACCAGTATGTGGTAGGATCATAGAAACATAGAAACATAGAATCTAGGAGCAGGAGTAGGCCATTCGGCCCGTCGAGCCTGCTCCGCCATTCAATACGATCATGGCTGATCATCCAAATCCAGTACCCTGTCCCTGCTTTAATCCCCACAGTACACATATCCCACCCTACCCCCGTAACCCCACGTATTTAATTCCCCCTAACATATCCCATCCTATCCCCATAACCCCACATATTTAATCCCCCCTAACACTAAGGGTCAATTTATCATAGAGTTGGGCATCAGGAAGTCCTGGAATAATGGGGAAATGAGCAGTTATAGGGGTTTCATCAATGGCACGTTGACATTTGTGACAAGGTGTAGGTGCTCAGTGTGGTGTGGGGAAGAGGAGCGGCAAAAAGAAGTCAGAAAGCGTGGGGTTGGGAATGGTCCATGGGGTGGAGGGACAGGATTGACAAGTGGCTGGGTGGGTGGGGGTGGAGGAAGAGAGGGAGAGGCACAGACGTTCAAGCAGGTGAGTGTGGATGTGGCCAGAGCGGTGGAAGACAGGGCTGCTCGGGGGCAGGGAGGGACGAAGCAGAGAAAAGCTTGGTAGGGTCCTCTCCTGCACCAACTGCTGACAACAGGAGCTTGGTTTTTGTTAGTGGGGGGACCTGGGCTCGGGCCCTGATGAAAGCCCTTTCGGCAGTTAGAAATGTTGCGTTGTCACGTGCAGCGACATATTTTTAAAATTGCTCACTGGAAACAATTAACTCTAAACCTGTCAGACTGATGGATAAACAACACTCAAAGGCCATACACATCAGGCTACAATCACAAATCAGGCTTATTCAGAAATAAAATTAGCAAAAACCAAGTCCAACAGCAGATGGATAAATAAATAGTGGTTCATTTAACTTATACAATCGGTTACAAAATAAGGAAACTCTTAATGATCTGTCAGGTTTCAGTAGTAATGAGGGAAGGTTTATGCATTAAATTGGATATCCATTAACTCCAGCTCACAGCTGCCTGGTAAAACATACTGCTCCAACATTCCACCCATCCTCAAAATATGATTAATTTTGGAGTGAAGTTGAATATGAAAACAAATAATTTAGCATATGGAAAAATGTAAAATCAAATCCACACATTTCGTTAATTTCTCTAAAATTCAATGGTCACATGACACCATGAGGATTGAAAAGCGTCCTGTGAACAGTTTGCGCTGCCCCGTGTTCGAATGCTGCTTTTTGAGGCCACACCTCTTGTATAATACTTTGTGCTGCAGACTGAAGATGGCAAGGCACAATGTCCACTGGGCAACATACCTCGTTCCAACTTGTAACACGTGCATTGAGTTCTGAGATTTTTTCCCTGTGTTTTCTAGGCCTTATGCACTTTTGTTAAATAATCTGATAAAGTCTAATTGTATAATGGCTTTGATTCAGAGCAATTTCATTTCAAGTAGTTCAACAGTAAGATTAGCAGAGCCCCAGTTTATTATAACACCCTCAAGACTTGTAACAAGGGTACTGGTTCATTAAATGAAATTAATTTATGAGAACAACCTAAAAACTTATTTCACAGCTCTTCAGTTGATTTACTGTTTTATGTTACAGCACAGTCCAGGCCTATTACCCCACTCCATTAACAGACCAACTGTAACAGCGGTAGCAGAAAAGATGGCAAAAAATTAAAGATGAGTCGTTGAAAGCCCCTCCTCAGCAAGTCAAGTGGTTTCTCCACTACCCACCTAAATGGAGCTTCCACAGGGATTACAGACATTTTCAGAGCAACAGAATAAAATAGCTCAAGATTGATCCAGTCTTTGCAGAATGGCTGATCTGTGCCTCGACTCCATTTACCCGCCTTCGCTCCATATCCCTTGATACCCTCACCTAACAAAAATTTATCGCAATCTTGAAAATTTCAATTGACCCCCAGAATGCACAGCCTTTTGGGTGAGAAAGGTCCAGATTTCCACGACCGTGTGTGGAAAAAATGCTTCCTAATTTCACTCCTGAACGGCCTAGCTCGAATTTTAACATTGTGCCTCTTCTGTTCTGAATTCCCCCACCGGAGGAAACAGTTGCTCTGTATCTAACCTATTGAATCCCTTTTATCATTTTATACTCCTCGACTAGATCACCTCTCAATTCTCTAAAGTGAAGGGAATACAAACTAATAAGTTTATGCAACCTAATAATTTAACCCTTTCAGTGCCGGGGTCATTCTGGTGAATCTGTGCTGTAACCGCTCCAAAATCAATATATCCTTCCTGAAGTGCGGTGCCCAGAACTGAACGCAGTACTCCAGATGGGGTCTGTTCAAGGCTCTGTACAACCTCCTCACTTTTGAATTCCAACCTCCTTGAGATAAAGGCCACCCTTTATTAGCTTTTTTGATTGCTTTTTGTACCTGTGCAGTAGCTTTTAGTGATTTACGTAGACGGACACAGAAATTCCTGTGCTGCTCCACGTCTCAGAGTCTCTCACCATTAAGAAAATATTGCGATTTGTCTTTCTTAGATCCAGTATGAATGACCTCGCACTTGTCCACACTGAACTCCATTT
The DNA here is from genome assembly GCA_030390025.1 of Squalus acanthias. NCBI lineage: Eukaryota > Metazoa > Chordata > Chondrichthyes > Squaliformes > Squalidae > Squalus > Squalus acanthias. The sequence continues at coordinate 68,383,228 of CM059436.1, read as the reverse complement.
GTCACAGTTTTGCCCATTCATTTAGTCTGTTTATGTCCCTTGTAACAAGCCCCCTCCCCCAGAACTTTCCCAGTGGTGGCGGGGGGGGGGGGGGGCGGGGTGTGCATTCACTGTAAACATGGTAACGTAATTGCATCGTGATTTCAATGGATCATGTGACATGCTAAAGATCCCAGGTGTTCTTCAGCATCTTCCATGATAGCATCATCACAGGGTATGTCCATCACGCGGGACAGTTCTGAAAACACTTGCAGATCATGCTGCTCCCATTAATGGCCATAGTTAGATGGCAGAAGGTGTTACGGCCCAATGAAGAATCAGGTAACTTTGCATTCATCTGCTCTCAGCTGTGGGAGACCCAAGCTATCAGAGCCAGTAGTCAATCAATATAAACGTGGCTTTAGACAGACTGAGTAGATTCTATGAATACCTTCCCATATGATCATCACTGCTAGCATTATTCTGTGCACTTCTGATAGTTAAAATCCCCCATTATTCCAGCCGTATTATTTCTGTAATCCTCTCTAAATGGTGTACAGCATCAGCTGCATTTATTGATCACTACATCACTCCAAGCACCCACTCTGCAGTTTATAGGTATTGATAAGGTAAATTGGGAAAAATATTTCCACTGGTTAATAAGTCAGTAAACAGAAGACAATTTAAAAGACCACCACCAAAACACCATACACAGAGGGTTGCTTCGGCATGGAATCTTCCATCAGGAACACTGGTGAAATCAGAATCCTTAACAGCTTTTAAAATGGAAATGGATAAATATTTGAAATAGAATTTTTTTTAATAAAGTGTACAGGGAAAGAGCAGAGAAATGATCGGGAAACCCCTGCTCCATACGAGAGGGCAAAGATCTATTTACAACAAAAATGGTCCTTTCCCTTGTAACTTACAGGCTGGTGCTGCCAAAACAAACACATTACTGTTTCTAAACCCATTTTGTTTGTGTGCCACTTAGAATTTTTCATACGCTGTAAACTCTCAGTTTTCATGCTATCGAGTACAATAAATAAAGGAAAACATGTCCCAAGCATCAACACAGCATTCATTGAAAACTGCTGCCTGGTGGAAAAGTAATTAATACAACAGTGCATCTATCCAACTACATTTCCGTTTCATTTTAAGCAGTACATTATGAAGCTCTGTTTTGTGTTCCCAGTTCGTTTTTATAATCTGCCTCTTCTAAAGTCAGTACTTGACCTATGAAATGGCAAAGCGGCTTGATTCATGGACGTGGTTTTAAAGATTAGCAAAATGGGGATTCAGTACTAACAATACCGGAGCATATAAAATATTGCTTACTGTCGTAACAGACACACAAGGACTAAACTATCTTGGCTGACCATTGAAGCAATTTAACTATTGCGTTCAAGTAGGTAAAGTTACACCACAAGGTTATATTATAAACTAAACACCCAATACATTTGTATTTGTACAAATAGGTTAAACTTTTTTTGGTATAGTCTCCCAGCGTCAAACAGCCAGCATTCACAGAAGATTGATGTCCACCTCGGCATCCACTAGTGCTGCTATAGAAGTGGTCATTGGGAGATGCACAAAAATATAAAAGAGTATGGGGAAATGGGACCAAGTGGATAGCTCTTTCACAGTTCTGGTGAAGTGAATAGTTTAAGAGTGCTGGCACAGGTATAATATTCGATGATTCTAACTGTCCCTCCAATTTTCCCTTAAAGCATCTTAAAGGAGGAGAGAGAAGTAGAGAAGCGGAGAGATTTAGGGAGGGAATTCCAGAGCTTTGGGCCGAGGCAGTTGAAGGCACGGCCGCCAATGGTGGAACAATGGAAAACGAGGACACACAAGAGGCCAGAATTAGAGGAGTGCAGAGATCTCAGAGGGTTGCAGGGCTGGAGGAGGTTACAGAGATAGGAAGGGGTGAGGCCATGGGAGAGATTTGAACACAAGGATGAGAATTTTTAAATCGCGGCATTGCCGGACTGGGAGCCAATGTAGTCAGTGAACACAGGGGTGATCGGTGAATGGGACTTATCAAGACGACAAATGACCCGTTTCCAGAATTCCAGCAAGGCTTCCTTTGACTAGCCACTGGAAGGCATATGGTAGCAATCTGTCGATGACAGCTCCATCTGTAGGTATTGCTCCGTTGAGGAGAAACCACAGCCTACACTTGGAACCTCCTCTAGCGGGTACAGCTCAGCTCGAAAAGAATAGAGGACTGAGGAGACAGGTTACCATTCCATGGCACTGCGTCCACACTCCACTGTGTCTTTGCATTTTCAAAAGGTGAAAATGCTTTGATATCACAAATAATAATTTCAACAAGCCATCCTTTAGATTGCCATCCAATAAATTTTTAGCTATTCCACTAAGCTGGGCAGAATAATTGTTACTAGGTACATTGTTTACATGAAATATTATACAATTCATTTTAAAACAACACCATAGTTGACTTTGCCCGACTTAACGGAGTACCAAAGGAAAAGCTCCACCAGAGCAAGGACTCAAAAGGGATTTTCAAACGTTTTACCATCAGCTAACATTCGAAAAAAATAGTTTCTGCGAAGTCCTAATGACAAAGAACAATTGAAGAAAACATCTTGGAATGAACAAAATAAAAATCAACACTTTGTCTATTTTATTTTAAGTGTGGAAACATCATCTTCAAACAACTAGAATAGTAGCAGAAAAAGCTGCAACTTTCAATACAAACATTCTGCATCACTGGCTCTACCTCTGCCCAATGATTAATTCACATTCTGGCATAATTTTATCCTGAAATATTTTCTTTTTCTCCTTCATGTCTCCCTGAGCAGCTTGAGCTCTGAGAAAGGGCTAGAAACAAGCCATGACATCTTAATGAGCTTTGATCACAGTAGGAATTCCTGAAACAGAATCGGGGGTGGAATTCCTCGACAATTTTCCTGTCTTTACAGCGCTCAGAACTTCTCCAGCACCTGACTGAGATAAGCAATCTCAACTCTGCCCTCCGTACCATGGTGCACACACAAACAACATTTTATTAATCATTGCGTCCAACAACTGCAATTCAATCGAACCAGATCATAAGCACGGGGATTATTCATTACACAAAAATATGTTTTTGTAGCGAGTCCAAAGTTTCTCCAACCCAAGGTGAGGAGTCACACACTGAACAAGCCCAAGCCGTCTGACGGCTTGTCAAATAAAACCCAGTAAAGATCTCAGCAGAAAATACTGTAAGTTAGCACTTTTTGTAAACAAACCATAGGGAGATTACATTTCCTTCTGCATTGCTGAAAGAAAACTGCTCCAGGCAGTGAATTTTGGCCCCAGTTGTCACATAGAAAAACAGATCACAAATAAATGCAAGTTTTAGTTGTATATTCAACACATAGCAAAGCAAGCAGGAGTAACATTCCAGGCTGGATAAGGTAATGCCAAATTCTAATTGCACACACCTTATTTTCCAGTAATAGGTGATTTGTTTTTCTCTCATCACATGTTCAGGAGTGCTTTTACCACAACTGTGCAAAACATTCACTTGGCTCTCAGGCAATGCAGGAAATGTTTAACAGTGATCTCACTGTGAAATGGCAACCAGAAAACGTAAACAGCACAGCACCAAAATCACAGGAGAGAGATCATTTACTTCATCTGTGTATCTTGTCTCAAACACACTGCTACTTACATTTTATTCTACGTTAAGATTTACTTCTGAAGTATTAACATAACTGATATTCAACGCAATTCTATGGGAAGTTTTAATAAACCTGGGTTTTGCAATGCAGAAATATTATTTTGAGTTATCCTGCAAGAGCACAAGTTATTTTCCATACAGCAATGTTATAATTTCCAGCCACCTTGGCAGTCTACTGGTAGTTCACCTATGTTAGTGTGATGCAGTCAGTCATTTATTTGTGAACTCGAATACCACGTGTTGGCAAGTTATTGAGTTGCAAGAGGCATCACAATCAACCCGATTCTGTCCTCATCTGATGATGCCATATGTCCATTTTCTAGCACTGGCTCCTGGCGAGGGCTATTTTCCCCTCTCCAGCCTGGAACACTGAAATTAATTGAGGCTCCCTCTCTGCCACACAGGCTGAGGGCAACCAAAGCAACACTAACCAAGGATTAAACTTGAGACTGTCCAAGTGTGTCTTTCTCATTACCATATCAAACAGTGCATTTTGCATTGATCCATTAACTCACAAATTAATTGAAACATTTATTATTTTGAAATGGGTTTAACGTACTGGTGAAAAATCAAGGAATCTTTCACTGAAATCTGATGAAACATTTTCCTCTTGCTTTTAACTTAACTTGTTAATAAACATGATTCATAATTTTTAGCCCGAGATATAGCACCTGTCAAAGTATTATCTCTCAGTCAGTGGAAAAGTCTGGAGTTGCTGCTTCCCATATACGTTAAATGGATTTATTGTTGACCTGGGAACACTACCGCCCTGATTACTTCCTGCATGCAGTGACATTTCGGTTGCTAGGAGGTGTGAGCTTTCAGTTGAAGTGGTCCTTTGCACTGAGCAAAGTATCTGGACAGCACGTGCATTGTAACAACCTCTGCATCAATCCCTTCCCTGGCCCCACCATTAGTGACAGAGCCTTCAGCTATTCTCTTCCTGAATCTCTCTGGCTTGCTACCTCTCTCACCATCATCAAAACCTCTCTGTTCAACCAGTGCTTCAGTCACCTCCTTTAACTTCTTTCTCTCGAGCTTCTTGGGTTTCCTGAACCCGATGAAAGGCATGACAGAAAAACTGACCAAACATAAAGTCTTCACAACTAACTTAAGGAAAACTGTGTGTTAAACCTTTGGCCCTCTCTAGCGCTGATGTCATCAAGCAAAGTTTATGCTAGGTTGGAGTAACAGGTGGCAAACGCAGCTGAGGCAAAACTGGCTGGTGTAAATGCTTTGCCTTTTTATACTCTTGCACTGATACTCTTCAAAGGTTTCTTGCAGCTCTGTCAGCAGTCCCAGAGGGTTCAAGCTGAGGCAACTTTGACAAGCAACTGTACCACACTTGCTGGAGAGGCAACTGTAACCATCTCCAACCATGAAGGGTTTTAAGGTGGAAAGCAGAGAAAGGCAGAGGAGTTTAGGAGGTGGAAATGCAGAGAGGAGGGCCAAGGCAGCTAAAAGCTCTGCGAGCCATGGTGAAATGAAGGGAGGGAGGATGCACAGAAGACCAGAAAACTGAAGGACATGTACTGCTGGAGGGTGCAAAGGGATGAAGGGACAAGACCATGGAGGAATTTGAGGATGAGTACAAAAGATTTAAATTCATCAGTGTGGGATAGGAAGTCACTATAGAGCAATGATAGACAAGCAGGACTTAGTGCAGGACAGAATATGGGTCGCTGAATTTTGAATGAGTTGGAGTTAATGGAGAGGAGGATAGCAGTCTGGCAAGGAAGTCTCAAGGCAGGAGTAAACATTTTGGCAGCAGTGGAAGTATTAAATATTGTAGAGGTGGAAGTAAGCAGTCTTGGTGATGGATAAAATGTGAGGTTTAAAACTCAACTCTGCATTGAACAGGACACAAGACCTGATTCAACCGGGGGCAGGGGGGGGGGGGGGGGGGGATCAGCCAGAGAGGCAATGGAGCAGAGATGGCGGTGGCAGAAAATAATAGCCGTAGTCCTGTATCCTGCCTCAGTATTAACTCTGACAAACCTGCAGATTTCCAATTTCTCCCTCTCATTATGAAAGACAGCATGCGTCAGGGAATGTTATTGGGGATGATGGGGCTTTCCCAGTCTACCCTACTTTGTAAATCTTGTATACTCTATAGTGGGAATAGAGACTTGCACAAGGTATGAGATATTGAAATATTCCGAGCCCCGGTAACATATGACGCACTCACTCTTGTAGAAAGATTAAGAGCAGGGAGCTTACAGACTTTCCAGGAAGTCAGAAATTAGGAGAGGCAGGAGGGACAGGGCTCCATTGTTACACAGATTGGGGTCACAGCTTGACAAGACGCTATTCTTTCACTTCTGGAATCTGGGTTTGATTTCAGCCCAGACTGATACGGTGAAAGCCTCCTCACTCTACTGGCTACAAGTCCTACTTGAAATGAGTCAGGACAATAACAGCCCACAGAAAAACAATCTTGCTTCAGAACTATGAGAGAGTCTCATTCAGCTCGGCCAGAAGGATAGCTGGGGTGGCAACGGGAAAGTTTTGAATTGGTACATCGGGTGATGCTGCCAAGGTTGTGGTTAAAGCATGTTGGAGCACATAGAAATAAAAACAAAAAATGCTGGAAACACTCAGCAGGTCAGGCAGCCTCTGAGTTCTGACAGACGGTCACGAACCTGAAATGTTAACCCCAGAAGGTCATGAACCTGAAACATTAACCCTACCTTTCTAACTCCGCTGATGCTAAATGTTTCCACTAATTATTTGCTGTCAGAGAGAAAATCCCAGACTCTATGCCTGAGGTATTTCTTTTAAACGTTAACATGTTAACAATTTTCTGAAGTTTTTAAATCAAAAGAGATTACTTTGAGAGACTTAACTCAGGTAAATAATATTTTCTGAAGTAACTGTTTGATTGACAGGAAGACTGGCTATTGACAGAGGGTTGGTTCGAAGCCCTGCCACTTCCCACCCAAGAAATGGAAACACTGATGACTGAATTTTGCTAGTTGAAAATAAAAATGTTATTAAAGTGGTATGTGTTTATTGAATGTCCCAGGGAGGCAGAGTGGAATGTGCATATTTATTTATGCAGTGGATATATTTATTTATCCACTAAGGCAACAGAAATCATTTACACAACAATTAATTCAACGTTTGCAGAGAGCCATTAAACTTACAAACCTGTGCAGACAGACCCAGAACCCACCTTGTCCTCTCTCCTTCCAACTGCTGACAGAGCCCCAAAATCCACCAGTGATCCATCACATTCCACCTCTCGTTCTGCCAAACCCCAGGTTTCCCCAGCCCTGTGCTGCTTTCCTCCAGGATCTAGAACCTGTGCTACACAGTGCAACCAACACCCAGGACTGTTTCCTGGTGCTGCTAAAACTCACAATCGCCCCCGAGTGCTGCTAAACACTCAGGGGTAGAGTTTCTGCTCGGCTGTGCTGTATTTTTTGGCTCAATTCGCCTGAAATTGACATAACCATCACAAAAGATCGCAACATTTTAAGCACAAATTACATCCAGCGCAAATCGAGTTTCCGCAATCTTTTGTGCTGGTTTAAAAAACATCGCGCAAGAAGCAGGCCCTGCCGACAAAACGGGTCACCATTGGGAGTTTCCACTAATTACACCCATGTGCGGGCACGAGAGAGAGAGGGAGGGAGAGGGAGAGGGGAAGAAAATGAAGGCAGACAGAAACAGAGACACACACACAAACACAGACTTAAAGAATTTCTCTCGGGTTTATTCATTAACTCATTATAGTAAAATAGGTGGCAAAGTCAGTGAACCATTAATAACTTATACGTGGTAGGTGAAGATTTGTGTGTTCACTGTACCAAATCAGAACATGCAACTTATCACAAGATATGTTCTGCATAAACCAGTATCCAACATAAAATGAGTGCAAACTGAGTCTTAAGGAGGAGAGTAAAGTGAAGAGGCAGAGGGGTGTGGACAGGAATTTCTGAAGATACAGCTGCCAATGGTGAGGCAAAGGTAATGCACAAGAGGAAGAATCAGAGGAAGCAAGAGTTCCGGGGCTGGTTGGGGAGCTGGGGTTCATGGAGGGTAGAAGATGGGTGATGGGAGGCCAGTCAGAAAAGCATTGGAACAGTGGAGGTGGAAGTGAAGTCTTTGTGATGCAGGGGATATAGGGCAAGGAGTTCAGCTTGGGGTTGAATTCAATGCTGAAGTTGCAAACAGTCTGGTTCAGCCCAAGACAATATTCTGGAGGGGGATGGAGACAGCGCTGAGGGGCCGGAGCTTGTGGCGGGGACTGAAGACCATGGCTTTGGTCTTCCCAAGGTTTAGCTGGAGGAACCTGCACGTCAGCCAAGTCTGGATATTGGACAAGCAGTGTGACAGTGGAGGGATTGAGGGGTGGTGGAAAGGTAGCGGTGTGAGTCATCAATGTACCTGATCACAATGTGCAGAAGATGTCACCAAGGAGTTGTGTGTAGACGAGAGCACAAATTTCAATACATTAGTTGACCTCCCATGGCACTGTTCATGGGTAGTCGGGTCTGAAGCAGGGTTGTAATGTGTTGCTACTAGGATGAAGCTTGGTTTAATATCTTGTCCTGGTTGCCAAAATAAGTTTCTGTAAATTGGCAGCTTCTTAGCTTCTGCCCTTAGAGAGGGGTCAGGTTAACAAGGTCAGAGAAACAAGCAAAAAATGGCTCATTTTCTTTCTCCTTTTAATACTTCAACACTCTAGTTATTTTGTCTGACAAGCAATGGATGTCTGTTAGAAGCAAGACATATTTATGTTTTAGCAAATCTCTGATATTGAACATGTTAAGTCAGAGAATATGTTGTTTTATAGCAATAGGGGTGTGAGACATGTAACACATCATTTGGGCCAAAGACTTATAGCGACTAAATAAATTAAATTCTGTTATTCAATGATATTACTGCTGCTTTACACGCTGAATTCACATCTCTATCCATTTTCCACGAAAATTAAAATTAGTGGCCTTGATTATCAATTTTTAATTCTTAACCTTTTTAAAGGCAACATACACAGGATGGCAGGCAAGCTTTACCAGGTTGGAATAGGTATTGGGATCAGGCATGGAGAGGCTGTCCGTGAGGTGAAAGACACGGGTGTGAGGAGGAAAGTGAGGACTAGGACTCGGGAAACATAGAAACATAGAAGATAGGAGCAGGAGTAGGCCATTCGGCCCCTCGAGCCTACTCCGCCATTCGATGAGATCATGGCTGATCATCCAAACTCAGTACCCTGTCCCTGCCTTCTCCCCATATCCCTTGATACCTTTAGCCTCAAGAAATATATCTAACTCCTTCTTGAATATATTTACTGACTTGGCCTCAACTGCCTTCTGTGGTAGAGAATTCCACAGGTTCACCACTCTCTGGGTGAAGAAATTCCTCCTCATCTCTGTCCTAAATGGCTTACCCCTTATCTTTAGACTGTGACCTCTTGTTCTGGACTCACCTGCCATCGGGAAAATCCTTCCTGCATCCAGGCCAGGAGAAGGCAAGAGGTGATGAATGTGGGTTATGCTATCCCAAAGGGGTAAAAGAGTGGTGGGATATAGGAGTGGGGATGTTGTATATCTCATGAAAGAATTTGGAAAGCAGTTTGAGCGCGCGTTCTGCCACAAACCATAAAGCAAGTGTTTCTTGACCGATTCCAGGAAAATAATTACTTTTTCCTAACCCATTGTTCTGGATAAATGAATAGTACAGCCATAGAAACAAATTCTATGAACAATTGTTTTCAAATTCTCAGTATGCACAAACCACCTGCTGTAATCATCCTTCTCTAACACTCTTTAATCCGTTTACCGTTTTGTTACTGCAAGTCTCAAAGCAGCAATTTATTTACTTTGCAAGCAACAAACGAACCAATCAAAAAATAAATCAGCCATTCTGGTGAGATCTCCAATAAGCTTCTTTTCAAATTCTTAACCTCTTGCCCGCCCCCTCCAACACCTGCCAGTTCGAGACCAGCCCCTCCCCTCCATCTTGCCTACTACATGGCTGTGTAACTTGGCTTTTAAAAAATTAGCTCGAAAACAATGTACTATGATAATAAATAAAATAGGTCACTCATTTACAGTTTTCACAGGAAAATTGGGAATTTGATCCCAAAAATAGCAGTATAAATCTCCAAATTCCATATAATAAAAAGCAATTGCACTTATTCAGTCCCCATACATCAGCAGTCCCATTACATTAGGTACAATTTTAAAGGGGGGTTCAGGAACAGAGACACCTGGGGGAGTATGTACACAAATCTTTGAAGTTGGCAGGACAACTTGAGAAGGCTGTTGAAATTGATCCTTGGATTTATAAATATAGAGGCATAGAGTACAAAAACAAGGAAGTTATGCTAAACCTTTATAAAACACTGGTTAGGCCCCAGCTGGAGAAATTGTGTTCAATTCTGGGCGCCACACTTTAGGAAGGATGTCAAGGCCTTGGAGAGGGTGCAGAGGGGATTTATCAGAATGGTGCCAGGCATGAGGGACTTCAGTAATGTAGAGAGACTAGAGAAGCTGGGATTGTTCTCCTTAGAGCAGAGAAGGTTAAGGGGAGATTTGATAGAGGTGTTCAAAATCATGAAGGTTTTTGATAGAGTAAATAAGGAGAAACTGTTTCCATTGGCAGAAGGGTCAGTAACCAGAGGACACAGATTTAAGCTAATTGGCAATAATCCAGGGGGGAAAATTAGGAGAATTTTTTTTTTAACGCAGCGAGTGGTTATGATCTGGAATGCACTGCCTGCAAGGGTAGTGGAAGCAGATTCAATAGTAACTTTCAAAAGGGAATTGGATAAAAACTCGAAGGAAAAAATTAGCAGGGCCATGGGGAATGAGCAGAGAAGTGGGACTAATTGGATAGCTCTTTCAAAGAGCCGGCACATGCACAATGGGCCGAATGGCCTCCTTCTGCGCTGCATGATTCGATTGTGCTAGGTATTATATGTCATAACACTCTAGTTATAAAACAATGTATCCTCTAACTCTCCCTAAGCAACGACATGGGCAATTTGCCAATATGTATAATGTCTTCAGTTTACTTCGGTCTGGATGTTGCTTTTTTTAATATGAGCAGTTAAAAGGAAGCAATCAAACAGTATATATCATTTCAGTATACTTTGAGAATTCCAACAATTGCAATTAACTGGCTGGAGTTAAACAGTTTTAACTAGCAGCGAAGCATTTCAATGCACGCATTCCCATATCTGGGCAATTAAAGATCAAATATAATCAGTTGGAAGATTTCTACCTTTATTTGAGCTTTTTGCCTTTCTGTCAGATCTGGTATTAAATCTTACTTCAATCATGTATGTCATCTTGTTAAAATTCTGCCTGTAGGATCTTAAGCCAACTTTATCTCTACTGGTAACTTCTCTTAATAAATGCAACTTTATTGAAAAGTTGCCACAACCACGATCTTCTTCACCCTCTCGTCACTTGCCAAAAATATCTTTCGTAACTTCTGCAATTCCTCCTTTCCAACCTTCCTCTGCTGATAGGAAAGTGAGAAAGTTAAGCTATTTGGTTCACTATTTGCTGCAACATTAATGTCATTAATCTTGGTCAGAATCTCCCTCTATTCTGTGGGAATCATTATGACAGACATCAAGTTTTATCCCCACCAGGTCTCTTGGACGTTCTGCACTATTCCAGTGATGATGGGATTCCTTCCATTGCAGTCAAGATGTATGTCCCCTTTCTACACAGTCTTACTAATAACTTCTGCACTATTCCAGTGATGATGGGATTCCTTCCATTGCAGTCAAGATGTATGTCCCCTTTCTACACAGTCTTACTAATAACTTCAAACATTCGATATAATTATTGAGTTTCTGGTTACTCAATAGGGAAACATGTGCTTTGAGAACTGTCCTTCCTCAAGTCAACAACTGCTTGCACAAAACTTTAAAAAAACCATTGAGAGCTGAAATCAGTTTAAAACATCAATGTCATCATTTTGATATGCATTAGAAACCATCTGCATCAATAAACTAATTGTCTATATCTCTTATCAAAATACAGTACAGTACATTTTCTTTCCCAAATAAGACAAGGAAAATCAAATTACCCTCTTCTAAATTGAACTAGCTAATCTCCTGTGGCATTTCTCAGGGACAGTCCAGGGTCTGCAGCATAACGGTGATGTTTAACAAGATCACATTCCAAGTCAAAGCGAATACAATGGAAGGCCAAGGATCAGAGCACAACAGCTGGGCGAGGGCGGTGGGGGAAGGGGGTGAGGGGAAGGGGGTGAGGGTCAGAGGGCGACAGGGGCGAAGGCCACAGGGAAGGGGAAAGGGGCGAAGGTCACAGGGAAAGGGGCGAAGGTCACAGGGAAAGGGGCGAAGGTTACAGGGAAAGGGGCGAAGGTTACAGGGAAGGGGAAGGTGCGAGGGTTACAGAGCGACAGGGGAAGGGGCGAGAGTTACAGGGATGGAGAAAGGGGCGAGTGTTACAGGGATGGAGAAAGGGGCGAGTGTTACAGGGAAGGGGAAAGGGGCGAGGGTTACAGGGCAACAAGGGAAGGGGCGAGGGTTACAGGGAAGGGGAAAGGGGCGAGGGTTACAGGGCGACAGGGGAAGGGGCGAGGGTTACAGGGATGGAGAAAGGGGCGAGTGTTACAGGGAAGGGGAAAGGGGCGAGGGTTACAGGGCGACAAGGGAAGGGGCGAGGGTTACAGGGAAGGGGAAGGGGCGAGGGTTACAGGGAAGGGGAAAGGGTTACAGGGCGACAAGGGAAGGGGCGAGGGTTACAGGGAAGGGGAAGGGGCGAGGGTTACAGGGAAGGGGAAAGGGTTACAGGGCGACAGTGGAAGGGGCGAGGGTTACATGGAGGCAGAGGTGAGGGGTGCATGATAGAGAATTTTAAAATGAAAACTGCTGTATTGAGATTAGGCCAATGCCAATGGCAACTGTTCAGAGTTTTTCCCCTCTGGATCTGACAGTGGGTCTAAACATTTTCTTTGTCAAATCAGAAAATCAAAATGCACTTTAAAACACTAAAATTGCCACACTTAAAATGATAAAGTCTATATTTTCAGTATCTATACTGTGATCATTATGCAATCACTAGACTACATCCATGTCTTATACATTTGGGAGACTGGGATAATTCTTCTTGTGCGAATGGGTTCTGATTGGTAAGCAACTAAAAACCACTTTACACAGACTGATTGCTTTGTCTAGAAGGAGGTAAAATTGGTTGGAGTTGCATCAGAAAGCCAGCACTTCAATTTTTAGCTTTGTTCAGCTGTGGAAGATACCCTTCAGCTCGGTGTGTCCCAGGTTGACCTTTAAATGGGACAAGAGGCAGAACTCCCTGTACCACCTGATTGCTACTTATGTGGACATGTATTGATAAAACCTCGCATTAAGGTTTCATGTTACAGACACTGGTCCAGGCATTGTATTACTAAGAGAATTGGATAAGTGCTGCATCTTATTACTGTTGTTCCTGAGGAGTTGCAGTTAAGACTTCAGTGATCAGGAGAAATCTCTGACTTTCTGTTACTGGTTAATTTTTACTTTTAATAAAGCGGATTCATAGCTTACAGCACAAGTTGCATGATCTGCAAGTGTTTTTCTTCTCCCCAATATCCAAAGGCTATGAGAACACAAGAGATTTCATGTCAATTCCAGTGAACAACACATCACCAGATATTGTGTATAAAGTCAGACCTCAGTTGAAGGGGACTGAGAGCTTCCTTGTAGGAGCAGACTTGATGGGCCAAATGTCCTCTTTCTATGACTTTAGCTGTCTTTGACACTGGCAATGGTGAATCCAAAAAACACAATAATTCAGTTGGCAGGGAACACATGATGTAAAACAGCAAAGCAACTGGGAACCTTGCCATCAGGAAGTCTGAAACAAGCATGAAAGCAATGAATCAAGGATGTGCAGCAAGGAGAAACTAACCAATAATTCAAAGCAGATGCTGAACCAAGTTTGGAAAAGCATTTTTGTAAAATTAGCTTGAGTCACCACCTTCATTTTCCTCCAGCTGAAAACTTGCAAGTAGAAGCAACATTTATAACACAAGAAACCTGTAAAAAGTGAACGAGTTCTCAATAAAATGCAGTTTCTTGCTCAGGGTTGCCTGCACTGTTGCAATTCCTTCGAAAATGTTTTCTCAGAGAGGCTTACGTTTTGTTTTTGGGTCTTTAACCTTTTTATCCTAGTGTATGTTGGCTCTCATAAAATAGATCACTTCCACAGGCATGTCACAACTCCTTTGGGAGTATCTATCCTTGATTTAAGATCGACGTAAGCTTTTAGTAACGCTATGCCAATCATTGGTTCGGCCACAGTTAGAATATTGTGTCCAGTTTTAGGCACCTTACTTTAGGAATGATGTCAAGGTCATAGAGAAGGAAAAGAGATCTACTATGATATCAGGAATGAGAGGTTTTCGTTATAAAGAGACTAGAGAAACTGGAGCTCATTTCACTAGAACAGAGAAGTTTAAGTGGGGTTCAGACACAAGTGTTCAGAATTATGAGAGATTTTGATAAGTTAAAAAACTACTATTTCCAATGGTTTGTAAGTTAGTAACTAGAGGGCATAAATTTAAAATAATAATCAAAAGTTGAAAGAGAGAGGTTAGCATTTTTTATGCAGAGGGTTGTTAGGGCAAGGAATGTTCAGCCAGAAACAGTGGTGGAAAAAATCACAACAGCTTTAATAAGGGAACGTAGGAACCTGAGGAGGCCATTCAACCCCTCGAGCCTGTTGTGCCATTCAATTAGATCCTGGCTGATATGTGCCTCAACTCCATTTAGCTTCCTTTGCTCCATATCCCTCGATATCCTTACCCAACAAAAATCTACCAATAGCAAATCTCAGTCTTAGAAATTTCAATTGTCCCCCAGTCTTCCAGATTTCCACTACCCTTTGTATGAAAAAGTGCTTCCCGACTTCACTCCTAAACAAGATTATGCCCCCTTGTTTTGCTATTGTATTAGAGGAAATAGTTTCTCTGTATCTACCCTTTCAAGTCCCTTTATCATCTTAGACACCTCAATAAGATCATCCCTCAACCATCTAAACTCAAGGGAATACAAACCAAAGTTATGCAAACTGTCCTTGTAAGTTAACCCTTTAAGCGCTGGTATCATTCTAGTGAATTTGCACTGTACTCCCGCAAAGGCCAATGTATCCTTCCTGAGGTGCGGTGCCAAAAATTGAATGCAATACTCCAGATGTGGTCTAACCAAGGCTCTGTACAACTTAAGCATTACTTCTTCACTTATGTATTCCAACCCCCTTGATTTAAATGTCAACATTCCATTAGCCTTTTTGATAACTTTTTGTGCCTATGCACTAAGTGGAAAACTATTTGATGCCCCTCACGTGCCTTTGGACTGATACTCCAGTGCAGTACTGAGGGAGCGCGTAACTGTCGGAGGGGCAGTACTGAGTGAGCACTGCACTGTCGGAGGGTCAGTACTGCGGGAAGTCTGCACTGTCGGAGGTGCAGTACTGAGGGAGTGCTGCATTGCCGGAGGTGCCATCTTTCAGATGAGACGTTAAACCGAGCCCCGTCTGTCCTCTCAGGTAGACATAAAAGATTCCATGCTACTATTTCTAAGAAGAGCAGGGGAGTTATCCAAGGTGTCCTGGCCAATATTTATCCCTCAATCAACATCACTAAAACATATTATCTGGTCATTATCACATTGCTGTTTGTGGGAGCTTGCTGTGCATAAATTGGCTGCCACGTTTCCCACATTACGACAGTGACAGCACTTCAAAAAAGTACATAAATGACTGAAGCACTTTGGAATGTCCTGAGGTTATGAAAGGCATTGTATAAATGCAAGCCTTTCTTTCTATCTCTCCAGCTGCCACTACTTCCACTTTTTCTCCTTGCCCTGTTTCTCTGTGCATTATGCCCCTGTTCATCCTGCTGCCCCATGTCCGAGGATCAAAAGGGCTGAAATGGGGGAAGGGAGGGGGTGAAGAAGAGGGGAGCCCGAGCCTGAAACTGCAGCACTGAGGGGCCAGAGTAGCCCAAAATAGTGAAGTGGGAGGCCTAAGCAGGTCAAAATAATGGCACTCCAAGGCTTGAAAAGGGGGAGCCAGAAGCCAAAAGAGGATTAAATGATGGAGTTATAGATACAGGAAAATGTGGAAGGAACCAAGTTAGGGGGGGGTCGAGAGGAAGGGTGTGGGGGGGGGGGGGGGGGGAGTTATTTAAAGATTTAATGTTCTATTTGGTTTTCGAAGGGAGTGGGGGGGGGGGGGGGTGTCCGAGGGGAGGATCCGAGGGGAGGGGGGAGTCCGGGTCCGAGGGAAGGGAAGGGGAGGAGAGGGGAGGGGGAGGTCAGAGGGGAGAGAGCGCGCGAGGGGTTATTTAAAGATTTCAAGTTCTGTTTGGTTTTCGAGGGGAGGAGGGGTCCGGGGGGAGGGGGGGTCTGAGAGGAGGATCCGAGGGGAGGGGGAGTCCGAGGGGAAGGGGGGTCCGGGTCCGAGGGAAGGGAAGGGGAGGGGAGGGGGAGGTCAGAGGGGAGAGAGAGCGCGAGGGGTTATTTAAAGATTTCAAGTTCTGTTTGGTTTTCATTGATGTTTTCTGGAAATGTGGTGTGAAAAAAACTGCTAACTATGGGCCGAAAATTGATCCCGGGACGCGAGAGTACTCTCGCGTATTCCCACTCCAATTGCCGGTTTTCTGCATGCCCTGCGCATGCGCTGAAAACCGGCAATTGCTCTTCTGAAAAGGGGGTGGGTCCTCGGTGCATCGCGTGCGCGCTACAGGCTGCGCGCACGCTGTGCACTTCATGCTTTGGACGCGCAGGTAAGTACGGAAGATTTTGGAAATGTAAAAAGGAGGAGTAAGACCCACTTTTAAGAAGGTAAGTAGTGAATTAAGTATTTTTTTGAATTTTTTTTAACAGGTATATCTTTTTTAGAGACTTTAAAGACAGGTAAGTTTATTTTTATAACTTTTTAAAAGATTTTAAATTTTTTCAAAAATTTAATTTATTTAAAATGGTTAATTTAATTAACTATACTTATTTTATTAATGTGATGGTTTTTTTTTTTTAATTTAATTGAGGTTTAGCTGTTATTTTGGGGGGGTGTAAGATTCATAGATTTCACAGCCGTGCTGTGAAACTTATGAATGGAAGATGGTGTGCTGCCATTGGCTCTAACTGAGTCACGTGATCCCACAGCTCGCACGAATTCACTACGCCGCTGGGATACGCAAGCACTGCCCAGCTGATGTCTAGAACATCAAGTTCGTGCGAGCTGGATCTGAAAAAGCACAAGCGAGGTGAGAGATCGCGGGGAAGCCTTACCCCCGCGGGAACAGAGCGAGATCAATTTCTGGGCCATTATTTCAATTGTTCCTTAATTTGAACAAAAGGCATGTTACACTGTAAAATGAATAGCAAAGCAAGCATATATCCAGAGTCAGCGGTGTGCAGGACGGTGACTGATATCCTGAAACGCTGGAAACAAATTTTCAGAGACCTGCAGTTTATACGTGAAGACCGTTACTATTGATGAACCCATTTTTAGCTTTTGAAGTTGTACATACATCTATGCTTATACTCCAGATCTCCCAATGCCTATGCTGACTTAAGCTGTAAATATTAGTTACTAGTATCTGCCATTTCCAAGATGAGTTTGATAGCGTAGCCGGGAGTGTATTAATCCAGCTTGCATAGAAGGCTGTGTCTCAAAGTGCTGCCTGGAGATGATGGTTTTCTGGTAGTAAGATCAAGTTTCCATTGTTCTGATCCAGATCTATGAAAGAGATCTCTCTCTCTCTCCTCTTTTAAAGGCAGAGACACTCATACTGGGGTATGGTTTTACAGGTGCCGACAACTCCCTGGTGCTTTGCTGGATTAACCATTCTTCATTCTTTATTTTGGCCACAGAAACTGATCACTATATTCAAGAGTCACTAAACCAAACTGCTCAGAGATTGATCCAAGCAGAGTTTTTCTTTGCCTGCTATGGAGTGCACATTCTCCAATACGTAGGATATGGGAATGGGAGCAAACGCAGAACATGGCATCCTCAAAAGAATTGATCCCTTGTCGAAACCATCACTACAAATAGACCATCCATCTCCCTGTTCTGCTGCACAAACACATGGACACTCATTCCCGTGCACATGCCTTCAGTCAAGACAGAATAGTCCAGGTAAATCAGAGAACAAGTTAAATATAAGACAACTAAGAACACTATTTCATTGAAAGCATATCTATTATTAAGTTGCTTTTTAAAAACAGATTCAGAATAAGAATGCTGAAGAATGCTGCTGGGAATCTTGGTGACTCCAGTCCTTTCAAGCCTCCCAGCAAGTGAATTGTGCAAAACCCTGGTGAAATCTTTAAATTCCTTTCAAAATAATGACTTGATAGCTACAAAACTATAGCAGTGGTCTTTTGAGTAGGACACTAAAGGTCGAAGACCAAACTTGATTGCTGTTCATGCTCAGGTGAACATAAAAAATCTTACGACACTATTTTGAAGAGCAGGGCAGTTCTCCTCAGTGCCCTGGCCAATATTTATCTCTCAACTAACATCACTAAAACAGATTAGCTGGTCATCGTCACATTGCTGTTTGAGAGAGCTTGCTGTGCGCAATTTGGCTGCCGCATTTCCTACATAACAACTGTGACTACACTTCAGAAGTACTTCATTGGCTGTAAAGTGCTTTAGGACGTCATGAAGTCATGAAAGGCGCTATAGAAATGCAAGTCTTTCTCTCTCTTTCAAAAGGTTGTTTTCCCATCACTACCAATAGCAGTCAATACTGCAATGTAAATGCACCAGACAACATTGAGAAGTTGCAAATGACAGCTTTTAAATATTTATCAGCTCATATTCTCAAATCTGCTTGCTGTATAAAATTGACAGCATCACGAGTCTGTCACCAAACCAAACAGAATCCTGAACTAAATATTCCCCAGCTGTTCAGCAAAAACCTACAGCCACAATAATTAGGTTGCATAGAA
Organism: Squalus acanthias; assembly: GCA_030390025.1. Lineage (NCBI taxonomy): Eukaryota > Metazoa > Chordata > Chondrichthyes > Squaliformes > Squalidae > Squalus > Squalus acanthias. The sequence continues at coordinate 68,364,605 of CM059436.1, read as the reverse complement.
CTAAAGGCCACCTATTTCAAATGAGAAAGTAGAGTGCGGTTGGAAGGTGGAATTTCTTCTCCCCTTGGAGGGTGATCAACTTATGGAACAGAATTCCAAAGGTGGTCATGAAAAGCTAAGTGATCACAGCAGAAGGAAGGTAAGATTCCTGATAATAACTAATGGTTTGTGGCCTTCTGAGCTTGCCTGATTGCTTCAGAGGAGTTGGAGAAGAATTATTGACAGAGAATTCCTAAATTGGCTGCAGTTCTGTATTTCTTTTCCTGCTCCCAGGAAGGTAGGTTGGTCCATAGGGATGAATTTAGAGAAAAAATATGGGGCGAGCGCAAATGGGTCTGTTGGCCTTTTCTCATCCTGAGTACATAACCTATCAGGAACAGATATTGTGTACAGTAAATATACAACGAGTTAACTCACTGACTTTAAAAAAACGTTATTTTATTTGGCTCCCAGCATCATTTAGCATTGTTGCTTCATCATGGAAAGTTAGATTATTAGATATTAGTTTACATTTACAACCACGACAAAAACATTTCAATCAAACTTGGAAAAGCTAAAAAAGATTAACTTGCGCTGTCTACCGTTTGTTGGCTTTAATCCAGAGCGATCTAGAGGTCATCGTCTGATATAAAAAACGCCATTTCTCATCAGTGTAAAAAGTCAAATATTAGCTTTAGAAAAGATAATACTTCAAGATTTTGAGCTTGAAATTAACACAAGCTCACAATAGATACTGAGAAGAGTCTACAGTGCCTCAATGATAGTGCACAACTGTTGCTAAATTATTCCAACATTTTTGCCTCAACCATTCTAAAGAGCATGTGATCTATAATGGTCACTACAGTTTTATGGTTCACCTTTGCTGTTTATAGCCAGTAGGTTACAGCTGCTGTTGTAACTTCTAGCTGCAGCTTTGTGCAGTTCTGGAAACAAAGTGCTTAGTTATTGGGAATCATTGCTGCTAAACGACTACTGTCCATAAACTACATCATGGTGGTATCGTGGAAAATGTAAGTGGCTTGTAGCATGTGACTGCATCGGTTTCTCCTAATAACTATTTCCAGCATTTTGCAATTTTTACCATGGCATTTAGTTACAAATGCTGTTGAATATTAGAAGGACCTCACCTTTTAAAATATGATTGTGATGAGCAACCTTGCACCATCTAAGCTCATAGTGTAGAACATTTAAATCCTCATTAAAGCATAGTTGTAGCTAAAACAATAATCAGCTTTTTACTGCATTTACCCATGTGCTGCTTAATGCTTCTTCATATATTTTCCACAAAATTTGTACGTATGATCCAAAACAGCGGAGGCAGCATAAAGGGAGCTGAGAGGAGAAGGCCCTGAACACAGTGCGGACCTGAGCAGGAGCGGGAGCAGAAGCAGCAGCAGCATTAAGGGAGCTGAGCGGTGACTTAAAAAAACCAAAACAAAGAGTGACATCACAGGACAGCAGGTAGGTGATTGGTGGTGAATATTACAGCCCTTTTGCACTCTAGGTTAGGTAAGTGGATTAAATTCAGAACTGGGAGAGTATTAACTTAGTATTAAGTTAGTCAATGCTCAGGGACAGGAGAGTGTGACTGCAAGTCAGGAAGGTATGGGGACCCAGGATGTAGCGATGGAGCAACCTCAGCCCTTGACCTTGTCCAACAGGTATGAGGTACTTGCTGCCTGTATGGATGAGAACAAGGACTGCAGGGAGGATGGGCAAACTGACCACAGCACCATGGTACAGGAGGCCATTCAAGTGTGGGGGGGGGGGGGGGGGGGAGTAAAAAGGAATGTGGTCGTGGTAGGCGACAGTATAGTCAGGGGGATAGATACTGTTCTCTGCAGCCACGACCGGAAGTTCCGAAGGTTGTGTTGCCTGCCAGGGTTAAGGATATGTCCTTGCGGCTGGAGTAGAACTTGGAATAGGAGGGGGAGGATCCAGTTGTCGTGGTCCATGTCGGAACCAACGACATCGGTAAAACTAGGAATGAGGTTCTGCTGAGGGAGTTTGAGGAGCTAGGATCCAAATTAAAAAGCAGAACCTCAAAAGGTAATAATCTTTGGATTGTTACCTGAGCCACGCGCAAATTGGCATAGGGACAAACAGATTAGAGGTTTAAATGCGTGGCTCAAAGAGTGGTGTGGGAGGACGGGGCGTCAGTTCATGGGGCACTGGCACCAGTACTGGGGAAAAGAGGGAGCTGTTCCGTTGGGACAGGCTCCACTTAAACCAGGCTGGGACCAGTGTCCTGGCGAACCAAATAACTACGGCAGTAGACAGGCCTTTAAACTGATGAAGGAGGTTGGGAGGATTCAGGAAAGAGTAAATTTAAAAGCAGTAGGAGAAATGTCAAGGCTCTAGAGCAGAGTAAGAGTTTGGGGTAAAAATAAGCAGAGTGGGTCAGGAAGGGACAGAGAGCATAATAAAGGTAATAAGGCATCAGTGACTCAGGTGACATCAGGGAAAAATAGAAATAAGTCAAAGCTAAAGGCACTATATCTGAATGCGCGAAGCATTCACAACAAAATAGATGAATTAATAGCGCAGATAGAAATTAATAGGTGCGATCCGATAGCCATTACGGAGACGTTGTTGCAAAGTGGCCAAGATTGGGAACTAAATATTCCAGGATACTTGACTTTTACAAGAGATAGGCAAAATGGAAAAGAAGGTGGGGTAGCCCTGATAATAAAGAATGGGATAAAGACAGTAAAGAGAAAGGATCTTAGCTCCGAAAATCAAGAAGTAGAATCAGTTTGGGTAGAGCTAACAAATAGCAAAGGGGAGAAAACATTGGTGGGCGTTGTTTATAGGGCCACAAACAGTAGTTGTAATGTAGGGCAGAGTATAAATCAGAAAATTAGAGGCGCATGTAACAAGGGTAATACAGTAATCATGGGGGACTTTAATCTACATAGAGACTGGGCAAACCAAATTTGCGGTAATAGTGTGGAGGATGAATTCATGGAATGTATGCAAGATAGTTTTCTAGATTAGTATGTTGAGGAACCAACCAGGGAACAGGCTATTTTAGATCTAGTATTGTGCAATGAGAAAGGGTTAATTAATAACCTTGTAGTAAAGGGGCCTTTAGGGAAGAGTGACCATAATATGATAGAATTTTATTTTGAGTTTGAAAGTGATTTAGTTAAATCCGAAACTAGGGTCTTAAATCTAAACAAAGCAAACTACGTAGGTATGAGGGGAGAGTCGGCAAAGGTAGATTGGGAAACTACATTAACAGGTATGACAGTAGACAAGCAATGGCTAGCATTTAAAGAATTAATACATAATTTACAACAATATACATTCCTTTAAAGCGCAAAAACCCCACAGGAAAAGTGGTCCAACCGTGGCTAACGAGAGAAGTTAAAGATAGTATTAGATCAAAGTAAGAGGCTTATAATGTTGCCAAAAAAAGTAGTAAGCCTGAGGATTGGGAGGATTTTAAAATTCAGCAAAGGAGGACCAAGAAATTGATAAAGAAAGAGAAAATAGAATATGAAAGTAAACTAGCGAGAGACATAACAGACTGTAAAAGCTTCTATAGGCAAGTAAAAAGGAAAAGATTAGCGAAAGTAAATGTGGGTCCCTTAAAGGTTGAGACAGCAGAAATTATAATGGGGAATAAGGAAATGGCAGCGCAATTAAACAAATACTTTATGTCTGTCTTCACGGAAGAAGACACAAAAAACCTCCCGGAAATAGTGGAGAACCAAGGCTCTAGCGAGAATGAGGAACTGAAAGAAATTAGTAAAAAAATAGTACGGGAGAAATTAATGGGACTGAAAGCCGATAAATCCCCTGGACATGATGGCCTACATCCTAGGGTTTTGAAAGAAGTGGCTAAAGAGATACTGGATGCATTGGTTGTCATTTTCCAAAATTTCATAGATTCTAGAACAGTTCCCGTGGATTGGAAGGTAGCAAATGTAACCCCACTATTTAAGAAAAGAGGGAGAGCGAAAACGGGGAACTACAGACCAGTTAGCCTGACATCAGTAATAGGGAAAATGCTAGAATCTATTATTAAGGATGTGGTAACAGGGCACTTAGAAAATACTAATAGGATTGGGCAGAGTCAACACAGATTTATGAAAGGAAAATCATGTTTGACAAATGAGTTTTTTGAGGTTGGAACTAGCAGAATAGAACCAGCGGATGTGGTGAATTTGGATTTTCAGAAGGCATTCGATAAGGTGCCACACAAGGTTATTAAACAAAATTAGGGCTCATGGGATTGGGGTGATATACTAGCATGGATTGAAGATTGGTTAACGGACAGAAAACAGAGTAGGAATAACGGGTCATTTTCGGGTTGGCAGGCTGTAACTAGTGGGGTACCACAAGGATCAGTGCTTGGGCCTCAGCTATTCACAATCTACATCAATGATTTGGACGAGGGGACCAAATGTAATATATCCAAGTTTGCTGATAATACAAAGCTAGGTGGGAATGTAAGTTGTGAGAAGGATGCAAAGAGGCTTCAAGGGGATATAGACAGGCTAAGTACATGGGCAAGAACACGGCAAATGGAATATAATGTGGAGAAATGTGAAGTTATCCACTTTGGTAGGAAAAATAGAAAAGCGGAGTATTTTTTTTAAATGGTGAGAGATTGGGAAATGTTGGTGTTCAGAGGGACCTGGGTGTCCTTGTACACAAATCACTGAAAGTTAAGATGCAGGTACAGCAAGCAATTAGGAAAGCAAATGGTATGTTGGCCTTTATTACAAGAGGATTTGAGTATAAGAGTATAGATGTCTGACTGCAATTATATAGGGCCCTGGTGAGACCACACCTGGAGTGTTATGTACAGTTTTGGTCTCCTTACCTAAGGAAGGATATATTTGCCATAGAGGGAGTGCAACGAAGGTTCACCAGACTGATTCCTGGGATGGGGGGGGGATTGTCCTATGAGGACAGATTGAGTAGACTAGGCCTACATTCTCTGGAGTTTAGAAGAATGAGAGGTGATCTCATTGAAACCTACAAAATTCTTACAGGGCTTGGCAGGGTAGATGCAGGGAGAATGTTTCCCCTGGCTGGGGAATCTAGAACCAGGGGTCACAGTCTCAGAATAAGGGGTCAGTCATTTAGGACTGAGATGAGGAGAAATTTCTTCACTCAGAGGGTGGTGAATCTTTGGAATTCTCTACCCCAGAGGGTTGTGGAAGCTCAGTTGTTGAGTATATTTAAGACAGAGATCGATAGATTTTTGAATATTAAGGGAATCAAGGGAAAGTGGAGTTGAGGTCGAAGATCAGACATGATCTTATTGAATGGCAGGCGCGATGAGCCGAATGGCCTATTCCTGCTCCTATTTCTTATGTAACTGTGTCATTTATTCGACACCAACTTAGTGTCATTGGTGCACAGTTCAAGGCAGGCTGAAGTTTGGAGAATAGGGGGAGCTAATCAGAGCCATGCCATCCCGTATTAACCCCAGTTAACACCAGGATAGCTTAAATATTCAAAGCCCTCTGCTACTCCAGACTAACAAATAGAATGATGAAACATGAACTATATGCCTCAGTAGTCCTCTGGAATCTTGCCCAAGTGGCTATTCTTTATGTGGTGGCAGACTATTGATCCTTGGAGAGAATCACAGCCAGACCAATCTTGTCCTCATTTAGACTCTTGTGCATTCCAACAGAGGTCATTAAAGAAAGGGCTTGCAATTATAACAGCGCCTTTCACAACCTGAGGACGTCCCAAAGCACTTTATAGCTAATGAAGTACTTTTGAAGTGTAGTCACTGCTGTAATGTAGGAAACGTGGCAACCAATTTGCACACAGCAAGATCCCACAAACAGCAATGTGATAATGACCAGATCACCTCTTTTTTTTTTTTTTAATAGTGATGTAGATTGAGGGATAAATATTGGCCAGGACACTGGGGATAACTTCCCTGCTCTTCTTCAAAATAGTGCCGTGGGATCTTTTACATCCACCTGAGAGAGCAGATGGGGCCTCGGTTTAACATCTCACCCGAAAGACCAGATAGTGATAGACAGACAGTGATCAAGAGCTGATTTGCTTTTCTTATCACCACGGCGACAACGATGACAACAAGTTGTATTTATATAGCGCCTTTAATGTGGTAAAACGTCCCAAGGCGCTTCACAAGACAAAAAATGACACCGAGCCACATAAGGAGAAATTAGGGCAGATGACCAAAAGCTTGGTGAAAGAGGTAGGTTTTAAGGAGCGTCTTAAAGGAGGAAAGAGAGGTAGAGAGGCGGAGAGGTTTAGGCAGGGAATTCCAGAGCTTAGGGCCGAGACAACAGAAGGCACGGCCGCCAATGGTTGAGCAATTATAATCAGGGATGCTCAAGAGGGCAGAATTAGAGGTGCGCAGATATCTCGGGAGGTTATGGGGCTGGAGGAGATTACAGAGATAAGGAGGGGCAAGGCCATGGAGGGATTTGAAAACAATGATGATAATTCTGAAATCGAGGCGTTGCTTAACCGGGAGCCAATGCAGGTTAGCGAACACAGGGTTGATGGGTGAACGGGACTTGGTGCGTGTTAGGACGCGAGCAGCCGAGTTTTGGATGACCTCAAGTTTATGTACGGTAGACGAGACACGGAAGCTAATTATGCCCTCACCACTGAAATCGGCTAACTCAGCACAGTCCTGAAATCAACTGAATCATTTATTTTTAAAAAGAGAAATTTTGTTGCAGCTTTTTAATTCCCCTCACCTAGATTCTGTTCTTACTTCCCGGTCACATGCTCTGAGCTATAATTATTAAAACATGATGTTTGTGGAGAAAGCTTCTTGTAGCAAATTCAATTTATAGTCCAACTACCTTGAAGCTAACTTTAACAGAGAACATTAAACATCTTTCGAAAATCCAACATTTGCCATTTCACGCTGGGTGTGAAGAAGCATTGCTTTTTACAATAGGCACTGGTTCTTTGAACTGGAGCCAAACAAATGACAGCATGAAACAGTGCTGTTTGTTTCTTTCAGAGCTTAACTGCAAATGAACATTAGGTTTTGAGTAACATATTGTGTCTGTTAATGACATTTACATTAACAGGAATTTTAAAACAGGCAAGTTACATTTGTGTACTTCCAAAGTAACTGTTCTTTCCAGACTTATGCACCTGCTTCCCTTTGCACAAAAACCCTCATGCCACACAACTTCAATTTCCATCAAAAATGTCAGTTCCTAGATACCACTTTCTAAGTCTTTTGCATGACATCTCAAGCAGATGATCTGAAGCAGTCAAGGAGTTTAGACTGTATTTTCAGAGGCTTTATTTAATATCAGATTTGAATTCATTTACAATCATCTATTTGTGTTAAGCATTTATTTCAACCAATATAACTAAAACAAATTTTAAGTTTATCTTATTGTTGTTTGTGGGAGCTTGCTGTGTGCAAATTGGCTGCTGTGTTTCTACATTACAACATAATTGGCTGTGAAGCATTTTGGGACATCCTGAGGTTGTGAAAGGCGCTACATAAATGGGAGTTCTTTCTTTCAGGGATTAACACTGAAGCTTGAACTGAAGTTTTAAAATGCGTGCTTAAACTGCAACGCACAGGCAGAATCTTCACATTTGGAGAACATGAGCAAGCATGGAATGGGGAAAAGGCTATTCATCCTCTCAAACCTATCCTTCCACAGATTGTGCAGTTTGCTTGGTCACCAACTCTACACAACGCACATAATTGCTGAAAAATTTAATGAAATTGCTCTATCATATCCTTAAGGCATTTAAACTAAATTCCAGAATATGTGAATAATTTACAGAAGGACCAGTGCATTATAATCGCTCTCCCAGTTGGGTCATGAAGCTGCCCTCATTTCTAGACTGGAAGACAACCCACAATTTACAGTTCATGTAAACCTCTTCCATTGGCCTCGATGGCAATTTCTAAAGTATTGGCTAGCATTCGCTTTACTGCAACTTTTAGTATGTAATCATTTGAATCACAAAACTTATAAGCCTGTAATATGTTTACTTCTGCTATCTCTTAATGACTGCTGTTAATTGCAGTGTATATAATGAGTGTTTAGGATGTTTGGGGCGCATTTGCTGAATTGAAAGTCTATTGGTAGCAATCAAAGGTTTGTAGAATTGTTTTGTTTCCTTGGATATACATTTTTGTGTCATTTACATTTGGAGTGGGGGTTGCAGGCAACGTTTGGTCCTCAGCAGCACCCTTCCCATCCTCTCACTTAAACAATTTCTACTTCCCACTCCCTGCCACCTCGACATTTGGGGGAATTTCAACTCCCCTCATGGCCAGGAAAGAAGGGAAGCAGATAGATGCTCCATGACCCGCTCCGCAATCCGTTCCACGACCCACTCCAATGCTCCATTCCCCACAATCTCTTACAAATGACAAACCAATAGGACTTATTTCATATGCCAATTAGTGCCTACCCGTCTACTTTACTATGGTAATCTGACTTTATTTCTAAAAACCCCAACTAAAATAAAGTCAGATGCACATACACCAGGACTCTATGATTCCAGGATTCACTTATTGTAGCAGCAAAGGGAGAGATTTTTGCCAAAAGTAAAATTTTGTCAATAGCACAAAAATGGTAGTCTCTTAACTGCCTTAGGCTGCAAACTGAAGTGGAACATACTCAAAGCCCAATAAATATCGGCAGGAAATTCTAGGTAAATAGTGGCATGGACTAAGAACTCCAGCCCTAGCCCCAGCCGCCATACCCTCCCCCCAGCCCCAAACCCTCCCCCAGCAAATGGGGCTAACCAGTGCAAAGAAAAGTGAAAAGATTTTCAAGATAAAATAGGTAGGTTTTTGGCCAAGTTTAGTGATTTCTTTGAAAACTGTGTTCATGTTAGTAATATAATTTTTTAGACATACAGGCCAGGATTTTCTGTGCTCACCAGACGACAATTCTTTGCCCATTCAGTTTACCAGACAGAACATCCTAAGCCCATAAGCGGAAAACCCTGGCCACAATCAGTGACTCAAAAGCAATAGACCTGAAAAAAGTGGCAGTAAAATTGAGATTTGATTGCATGGTTTGTGCTGGTCACTTGTTGCTGAATGGTAGCTTCGGCTACCTACTTCTGGATTGTCCCAAATATCTGATTCATTGAACGTCAATCAATCAGCACAGTTAACTTAACAGATAGTGGTTACTTGAGCAAATCAATCATGATTTTCTTGTCTACAGAAGATGCCTTTGAGGCATGACGTCACAGACACATGCTAAACACAAAAATAATTATTACATAGAGGTAGTATAACAAACGGTGTTGCAATATAGAAATGTTAGCACTTAAAACATCTCTCTACTGTTAGAAACACGACCTGTGTGAAATCACGAGGAAACTATGACTGGTTTGCAGTAAACATCACACTGTAGTATAGAACCATGTGCACGGGTCATCAAAACAGAACAGCAGCAGCTTTCATCCAACATGTACAAATGCCATCTTAGAAATTAGTTTAAGGTGAAACCTTTTCAGAGCTCTTTCTGTTCGTGAGTTTTCTCCTGCAGTTTCTTGGCGTAATATTTTACCAAAACACTGCAAGACACATGAAGCCTTCATTTGTTACACTGACAGATTTAAGGGCCCATTTGGACACAACGTACTAAACCATTTGAGCTCCAGTTTCTATTATTTGCTGCACTTGTCACAGTGCACAAGTCCCAATGACCTGAATTCTTCTGCTGCTTTGTGAGCAAAACTGTACAATCCTTGAAGTGCTTTATTGATGCTGAGGAAGGCATGATTAACAGGTGGAAGTGAATTTATGAAAGGGAAATCATGTTTGACAAATCTGTTGTAACTAGCAGGGTAGATAAGGGGGAACCAGTGGATTTAGTGTATTTGGATTTTCAGAAAGCATTCGATAAGGTGCCACACAAGAGGTTATTACACAAAATTAGGGCTCATGGGATATGGGGTAACATATTAGCATGGATTGAGGATTGGTTAATGGGCAGAAAACAGAAAGTCGGAATGAACGGGTCATTTTCGGGTTGGCAGGCTCTAACTAGTGGGGTCAGTGCTTGGGCCTCAGCTATTTACAATCTATATCAATGACTTAGATGAGGGGACCGAGTGTAATGTATCCAAGTTTGCTGACAATACAAGGCTAGGTGGGAAAGTAAGTTGTGAGGAGGACGCAATGAGGCTGCAAAGGGATATAGACAGGTTAAGTGAGTGGCAGATGGAGTATAATGTGGAGAAATGTGAAGTTATCCACTTTGGTATGAAAAATAGAAAAGCAGAATATTTTTTAAATGGTGAAAGATTGGGAAATATTGGTATTCAGAGGGACCTGGGTGTCCTTGTACACAAATCACAGAAAGTTAATATGCAGGTACACAAGCAATTAGGAAAGTAAATGGTATGTTAGCCTTTATTACAAAAGGATTGGAGTATAAGAGTAAAGAAATCTTACTGCAATTAAGACTTAATTTGGTGAGATGACAACTGGAGTCATGTACACAATTTTGGTCTCCTTACCCAAGGAAGGAGAAACTTTCCTTAAAGGGAGTGCAACGAAGGTTCACGAGACTGATTCCTGGGATGGGGGGGGAATTGTCCTATGAGAGATTGACCTATATTCCCTAGAGTTTAGAAGAATGAGGGGTAACTTCATTGAAACGTATAAAATTCTTAAGGGGTTTGACAGTTTAGATGCTGGGAGGATGTTTCCCCTGGCTGGGGAGTCTAGAACTCGGGGGCCACAGTCTCAGAATAAGGAGTCGGGCAGTTAGGACTGAGATGAGGAGAAATTTCTTCACTCGGAGGGTTGTGAGTCTTTGGAATTCTCTACCCCAGAGGGCTGTGCAGGGTCAGTCGTTGAGTATATTCAACGAAGAGATCGATTGATTTTTGGATACTAAGGGAACCAAGGGATATGGGGATAGGGCGGGAAGGTGGAGTTGAGGTTGAAGATCAGCCATGATCTTATTGAATGGCGGAGCTGGCTTGAAGGGTCGTATGGCCGAGTCCTGCTCCTAGTTCTTACGTTCAAGGAGAAAAAGTTTTCGCAGAAACACTTGACATACGTTATGGAATTGATAAATTTATACTGAAGGAGGGGGGGGGGGGGGGGGGGGGAGGCCAAGAACTACTGTCATAAAGGATGGTAAAATAGAAAGCATAAGGAGCGTGAAAATAAATGTGTATCTTGCTGCAGTAAGCCACTGTCGGTGACCTTGAAGCAGACAGAAAGGTAGCTGTCTGTGTTCCAACTTTGCGAGGAACAATGAGCTCAGGGGACGCAGTTCAAGATGGAGTGCACATCAGCAGTCAAGGGTATGTAAAGCAACAGTGAAGGAATGCAGGGGATCATTAGAATGGTCTAACTAAGATTATTAGCTGTTTTATGAATAAAACTGCTCTAAGAATACAAATAAAAATGAGTTAGAAAACAAATATTGGCACAATTATTAGAACATTTTACAATCAATTTAATATTCAAAAACTAAAGGTAAATATGCCTCTACTATAGTGACAGCAGTTCGACGAACACCATATGGAACAGATTTTCCTTCAACCAACTCCAACATTTTAACCATGTTTTCAATTGTAGGCTCGGGTTGGGGGGGGATTACTGCTGGACAGATTTGCTGTGAAAAAAAACCATTCTTTGGGGGAAGTGTTAATATTTTAGCTAGCTTGGACTAAAAATTCGAACAAATGTCCTTTGTTCATTTGAGGGGCTCTTAAAAGAACACAAGCTCTTTCTTGTAGAATACAGATTATCAAGAGCTGACTTAAAAAAACACATTTGGCATTTGCAACATAAGGTGCTGCCAAAGACACGTGGGCTTTACGGTTTGTAGAGAAGACAGGAACTGTGCCAGAGAGTAGGTTATGAAACACTTTATAAATTTATATGGGCTTGGGTGGAAACAGTTTCCAGCAATAGATTGGTTTATAAGAGAAATATAAATTATGGATAGCCTGAGTACTACAGGAAGTGGCAGGTGAATGCCACAATGGGATATACAACATTTACTAAATCCAGGGTCTTTGCTGCTGTTGACTGTATAAATCTAAAATGTTGTACTGGATTGAGGGAATGACAGGGTTGGTGACTGTTGATCCACTGGCACAGTCCAAGGGGGCAGTGATAGGTGGGGTGAGGACGGGAAGGAGATTGGCGAGATTAGGGGGCAGTGATAGGTGGGGTCAGCAGGGCGGGAAGCAGACTGGCGAGATTAGTTCCCAGTAGGCCCACTGTGAGGAAGAGGAGGATGGGGCAGTTGGAGTTGCTGCTTGTAAGGAGGCAGTGATGAGTGCCTTGCTGGCTCTTTGGAGAATGCTGAGGGAGGCACAGAGGGTAGCTGTGGGCTTATCCTAAGGGGATTCAAGCTTGGGACAGTGGCAGGAGAGCAGTGATGGGTTGGGGGTAGGGGAGTAAAGTAGAACAACCTGATTTAAAAGAAAAGTGAATTTCAAGATGCATATTTTTATACTCTTCGTGATGACCTCTTATCGCACCTCTGGATTTTGACGCTGATCAGTGCGAAAAGAAGAATGAAGCTCCAGATAGTAATTTCTGATACAAATATTCGAAGAAATATACGCTGGGCTTCTTTACCTCCTACCTGTGTGCCATTATCCAAAACCCAGGCTCCGTCCTTACCTGATCATTCTTTCCAAGCTCCAACTCCATAATAGCAACTGGTGTGTTAATCTGATCCAAGTGTCTGGACTGAGTCTTCAAGTCAACTCTCCAACTCAAGTTCCTCAAGCAGTTCTCCCACTTGCTCTGATTAATAAGGCTTTCTCGGATTTTAACTTTATGATTTTTCCAGAATTTTGTTATAACTGCAGCCTGCTCCGGTGTAATTCCTTTTTGCTTTTTGGTCTGTGCTGTTAGGAAGGCTTCCAGTTGGTTAAAGTCCATGTCTGCAGACGTTATTGACTGTTGAGATAAAACTTGTATTAGACAAACAGTCTAAGCCATCGCATAAAAAAATCTTTTGTTCAAGAGATTCAGCACAAAGTCTGACCAGTCAAGGTGGAGAGTACACTGTGCAAAAATAAATGCCATGATGCTGATAGGCACCATGGCATTTCCCCCCACTATTATTCAACTCAAATGCACTTTGTAAATAACTTCAGGAGAAGCATATCAGCAGGAACACTGTCTTGAAGCAATAAGGCGACAGTTTTTGCTACTGGTCCTGCAACATTCTTTTACTGATAACCGACGACATCAATACAGCTTCAGCTCCCAAAAACACTACTGCTGCACCTGAAGGATGGGCAATTAGTAAGGGGCATCTTCACCAGACCTTGGTTATTCTTGCCCAAAAACCTACGATAGTTTGCAATGCACTCTCCACTACACTCTCAATTCTCACTCGACGAGCCAGTCTCTCATCCTAGCCTTCTTAAAAATCTCCCAACATGCCCTCTCTCTCAAAATCCTAATGACCCATCCCTACCTCATGCACCTGCCACCAACTCTACATATTTCAGCAGCTGTCTTTGATGCACCAACTCTGACCTCATCTACAACAGCATCAAGTCCAGCATGTGTACATTCAACACCCATTCTAATCACAGCATCATACCTGGTTGAAAATTGTTCCTTATCAACTTTTCTGGAAAAGACCTTTTTTGCTCAAAACTAGGAGTCAGTTTCAGATTAATAGTTGAACTATGTGTTAATTTCAGTGTTCTGCCCAGAAACAAATGACGAGTGGATTCAATCTGCTACCTTTATAAGCCCTACTTATTAAAAGTATTGGTTTGAGAAGAGACCATGCGAATAAGAGACAATTCAGCAAAGGTTAACATATTAATTTGGATATTTTCTATTCTAAAGTGCACTAAAATTAGGCAATACGAGCTACAAAGTGTGTGTATATACACAATTTGGAGTTTTACCATGCCAAGAACAGTTTGGCAATTAGACAAACCATTACTGATGGTAGAACACACATTCATCATCTTGTGTGCAAAGTTGCAGTGTAGTGCAATACATGCACAATACTCAAAACTGAGGGTAACGTGTTGGAAGCAGCTGAAATTGAAATTTTGAAATGTGATCTAGGCGATTTAATAGTTAATCACAGCATTGGCATTCTTTGACTAGTAAGGTATTGCCCATTTCAGCATAGGTTAGACATCAATGTCTTGATGTTTCAGCTATATGAAATATCTGGTGCTATGCTGCCCCAGCCTGGTTCCTTTCTTGATGACACATCTGATCTTAAAATTAGTGGATCTCAGTCTAGATCTAGGACTCAGTTTTTCAAATGCAATTCAGGATTTGTTGATATTGTAGGCTTCGCAAAATCCCCCAGAAACTCGAACAGAACCCTAAAGGGAGTGATTTTTGGACCTTTCATACAAACTTGGGATGATGGGACCTAAGTGAAGTGATTTGAGGTAAAAACCTCAGTTTTGGACATTTTAAAGATCAGGGAAGAAAAAAACCCTGAGGAAAGTGACTTTTGAATCTTACTGTTGGGAAAGACACCTTTCACAGACACAGACAGGCTGCGGAGGGGCGTGGCCAGGCAGTGGACAGCTTTGGGTATTGGGGCCCAATCAAGCTGTCTGGGAATTTGTTTACACTGCATTCCTACCAAGGAGGAAGAGACAAACCCAAAGCCTCACACACACATCGAAATATGAATAATCCAAGACCTCTTTTGAAATTCCCAGGCCCAAACAGGATACCAGAAGCTTGAAATCAATAAAACATTTAGTACCCCGATTACTTCATCAAAAACCAATCAACCAGGTATCCACAGGGACAGATTTACAAGCCCGCCAAAAAACCTGGGACAATAGGGACAAGATTTGGCGCGCAGATAAAGGCCCTGCCTAATTGGGAAACATCGGAAGCCATCAGGACAGGTTTAACACCAAGTTAAAGCCATCGAAACTAACAAGCCCGCCAAAACTAAGACAATGGAATAAACAGGGCTCATTTGAAATCTAAAGGAAACCGATTTAGTAAGGGGTTTTGGGCACGAAAAGGACAAAGGGGCTGAACAGTATAATTGGGGGTCTAATCCCCCAAGACTCGCTCTCTCTCTGGACTCTCTGACAACGCTCTCAACGCTCGCACAGCTCTCTCTCAGCTCTGTTCCAGCAAGACACCACAAGCCACGAGGAGGAGGAGGAAAGAAGGCCAACAACTTCACAAGCAGACCAACACGCAAGAAGAAACCAGAGCGACTGCCTCAGTGACCATCGGACACCTCGCGGCGACAAGGGCCTTACGAAACCTTTTACTCAAAAGACTCTAAACCCTAACTCTCAACTGTCAAGGATTCGTTTGGTGAGCATTATCCCTGATCTCCTGAAACCAAAACCTAGCTAGATAGTGGGATTTTTGGGAGGGATAAGGTTTTTTTTTTGTATAGTCATTCTCCCTCGCCTGTACCTTGTGTTCCCCAACCTGTGTTTAAGTATTAAGTGTGTTTTAAGTTTGTTACCTTTTTCTTTTAATAAAGTCAAAATTCTTTCATCAGAACCTGTCGTCTACTGCATCTTTGTTCACAACCCCTAAATAAGTCCAAAGTCTAGAACCAGGGGCGTGGGAGCGATTCAAACCGCTCACTGAGTCAGAGGTGAAGGCTGACCCCACATACCACCCCCTACAATATGGTTAATCAACCTCACCTTGAATATCACTATTAACTCAGGACCAATGCATCAACATTCTAAGGTTCTCAGCAGTTTTTAGAGCTAGTGTCAGATATGGGCTTAATTACAAAAGAGACACACCATTTCAGCCATCCTTTTCCTATTCAGTTGATTAAAATTTTTGATGTTAACTTTTAATGGAAATGTTAGAAAAGTTGAATACAAAGCCATAGCCTGGTAGGGCATGAGTTACAGGAAAAATCTACCTGCAGCAGATACAACTTTTGAAGTTAGGACGTAACATAAATCAGCGAATTTACAAGTTTCACATTATATAAAAATAATTTGGGCCCAAAAGCTGGAAAATATTTTAAACTGGTCATTAAGAACCACGTCAGCTCTCACTGAAAGACATAAACCAAAATACTGCAGATACTGAAAATCTAAAATAAAAACAGAAAATGCTGGAAACACTCAGCAGGTCAGGCAGCATCTGTGGAGAGAGAAAAAAGTTAATGATTCAGGTCTATTGTTTTACCACCCACTTTCCCCTTGCTCGATTTCTCTTTATAAGCTGTTCATCTCCAATATCTCAATATCTACCATCTCTGACAAAGGGTCATATCGACCTGAAACCAGTGGCAAACATTTAAAGAAATATTCCAAAATTCTCAACAAATAAAAACTCCATGGGAAGAAAATTGATAAAAAGGGAGAAAAATGGAAAATGAGAATAAACTAGCAAGAAATATAAAAACAGATTGTAAGAGCTTCTACAAGTATGTAAAAAGGAAGAAAGTAGCAAAAGTAAGCTACTTTTGATCCCTTAGGAGGCCGAAACAGGAGAAATTATAATGGGGAATACAGAAATGGCAGAGATTTTAAACAAATATTTTGTATCTGTCTTCACAGTAGAAGACACAAAAGGCATACCAAATATAGTGGGGAACCTAGGGGCTGATGAGAGTGAGGAACTTAAAGTAATTAATATCAGTAGAGAAAAAGTACTTGAGAAACTAATGGGACTAAAAGCCAACAAATCCCCTGGACCTGATGGCCTACATCCTAGGGTTCTAAAAGAGGTGGCTGCAGAGATAGCGGATGCATTGGTTGTGATCTTCCAAAATTCCCCAGATTCTAGAACAGTCCCAGTAGATTGCAAGGTAGCAAATGTAACCCTGCTATTCAAGAAAAAAGGGAAAGAGAAAACAGGGAACTGCAGGCCAGTTCGTCTGACATCAGTCGTCGGGAAAATGCTGGAATCCATTATTAAGTGGTAACAGGGCACTTAGAAAATATGATTTTTTAAAATTCGTTCATGGGATCTGGGCGTCGCTGGCAAGGCCAGCATTTATTGCCCATCCCTAATTGCTCAAGAAGGTGGTGGTCAGCTGCCTTCTTGAACCGCTGCAGTCCGTGTGGTGAAGGTACTCCCACACAGTGCTGTTAGGGAGGGAGTTCCAGGATTTTGACCCAGCGACGATGAAGGAACGGCGATATACTTCCAAGTCAGGATGGTGTGTGATTTGGAGGAGAACTTGGAGGTGGTAGTGTTACCATGCGCCTGCTGCCCTTGTCCTTCTAAGTGGAAGAGGTCGCGGGTTTGGGAGGTGCTGCCGAAGGAGCCTTGGTGAGTTGCTGCAGTGCATCTTGTAGATGGTACACACTGCAGCCACGGTACGCCAGTGGTGGAGAGAGTGAATGTTTAAGGTGGTGGATGGAGTGTCAATCAAGCGGGCTGCTTTGTCCTGGATGGTGTCGAACTTCTTGATTGTTGTTGGAGCTGCACTCATCCAGGCAAGTGGAGAGTATTCCATCACACTCCTTACTTGTGCCTTGTAGATGGTGGAAAGGCTTTGGGGTGTCAGGAGGCGAAACACTCGCCGCAGAATACCTAGCCTCTGACCTGCTCTTGCTGCCTCAGTATTTATGTGGCTGGTCCAGTTAAGTTTCTGGTCTATGGTAACCCCCAGGAAGTTGATGGTGGGGGATTCGGCGATGGTAATGCCGTTGAATGTCAAGGGGCGGTGGTTAGACTCTTGCTTGTTGGAGATAGTCATTGCCTGGCACTTGTGTGGCGCGAATGTTACCTGCCACTTATCAGCCCAAGCCTGAATGTCGTCCAGGTCTTGTTGCATGCGGGCATAGACTGCTTCATTATCTGAGGAGTTGCGAATGGCACTGAACACTGTGCAGTCATCAGCAATCATCCCCATTTCTGACCTTATGTTGGAGGGAAGGTCATTGATGAAGCAGCTGAAGATGGTTGGGCCTAGGACACTGCCCTGAGGAACTCCTGCAGCGATGTCCTGGGGCTGTGATGATTGACCGCCAACCACCATAACCATCTTCCTTTGTGCTAGGTATGACTCCAGCCAGTGGAGAGTTTTCCCCCTGATTTCCATTGCCTTCAGTTTTACTAGGGCTCCTTGATGCCACACTTGGTCAAATACTGCCTTGATGTCAAGGGCAGTCACTCTCACCTCACCTCTGGAATTCAGCTCCTTTGTCCAAGTTTGGACCAAGGCTGTAATGAGGTCTGGAGCCAAGTGGTCTTGGCGAAACACAAACTGGGCATCAGTGAGCAGGTTATGAGTAAGTGCCGCTTGAGAGCACTGTCGACGACACCTTCCATCACTTTGCTGATGATTGAGAGTAGACTGATGGGGCGGTAATTGGCCGGGTTGGATTTGTCCTGCTTTTTGTGGACAGGACATCCCTGGGTAGTTTACCACATTGTCGGATAGATGCCAGTGTTGTAGCTGTACTGGAATAGCTTGGCTAGAGGCGCGGCTAGTTCTGGAGCACAAGTCTTCAGCACAACAGCCGGGATGTTGTTGGGGCCCATAGCCTTTGCTGTATCCAATGCGCTCAGCCGTTTCTTGATATCACGTGGAGTGAATCGAATTGGCTGAAGACTGGCTTCTGTGATGGTGGGGACCTCAGGAGGAGGCTGATATGGATCATCCACTCGGCACTTCTGGCTGAAGATGGTTGCAAACGCTTCAGCCTTGTCTTTTGCATTCACGTGCTGGGCTCCACCATCATTGAGGATGGGGATATTCATGGAGCCTCCTCCTCCCGTTAGTTGTTTAAGCAGAGTCAACATGGTTTTATGAAAGGGAAGTCGTGTTTGACAAATTTATTTGAATTTTTTGAGGACGTAACTAGCAGGGTAGATAAAGGTTGTCGTATATTTGGATTTCCAAAAGGCGTTCGATAAGGTGCCACATAAAAGGTTGCTACGCAAGGGAAGGGCTCGTGGGTTGGGGGCAATATATTAGCATGGACAGAAGATTGGTTAGCGGACGGAAAGCAGAGAGTAGGGATAAATGGGTCATTTTCCGGGTGACAGTCTGTAACTAGTTGGGTGCCACAAGGTTCAGTGCTTGGGCTTCAGCTATTTACAATCTATATTAATGACTTAGATGAAGGGACCGAGTGTAATGTGTCCAAGTTTGCTGATGATACAAAGCTAGGTGGGAAAGTAAACTGTGAGGAGAACACAAAGAGCCTGCAAAGGGATATAGACAGGTTAAGTGAGTGGGCGATAGGGTGGCGGATGGAGTATAATGTGGGGAAATGTGAGGTTATTCACTTGGTAGGAAAAATAGAAAAACAGAATATTTTTTAAATGGTGAGAAACTATTAAATGTTGGTGTTCAGAGAGATTTAGGTGTCCTCTTACAGGAAAGAGTTAGCATGCAGGTACAGCAAGCAATTAGGAAGGCAAATGGCATGTTGGCCTTTATTGTAAGGGGGATGGAGTACAAGAGTAAGGAAGTCTTGTTCTAATTGTACAGGGGTTTGGTGAGACCACACCTGGAGTACTGTGCACAGTTTTGGTCTCCTTATGAGAAAGGATATACTTGCCTTTGAGGTGGTACAATGAAGGTTCACTCGACTGATTCCTCAGATGAGAGGGTTGTCCTATGGGATGGGATGCAGAGGGAAGTTAAGGAGGAAATCATGGAGGTACTGGCCATAATCTTCCAATCCTCCTTAGATACGGGGGTGGTGCCAGAGGACTGGAGAATTGCAAATGTTACACCCTTGTTCAAAAAAGGGTGTAAAGATAAACCCAGCAACTACAGGCCGATCAGTTTAACCTCGGTGGTGGGGAAGCTTTTAGAAATGATAATCAGGGACAAAGTTAACAGTCACTTGGACAAGATTAATTAAGGAAAACCACCGCGGATTTGTTAAGGCAAATCGTGTTTAACTAACTTGATCGAGTTTTTTGATGGGTAACAGAGAGGGTTGATGAGGGCAATGCCGTTGACATAATGTACATGGATTTCCAAAAGGCGTTCGTCAAAGTGCCACATAATAGGCTTGCTAGCAAAGTTGAAGCCCATGGAATAAAAGGGACAGTGGCAGCATGGATACGGAATTGGCTAAGTGACAGGAAACAGAGTAGTGGTGAACGATTGTTTTCGGACTGGAGGAAGGTATAGTGGTGTTCCCCAGGGGTCGGTTCTAGGACCACTGCTTTTCTTGATATATATTAATGACTTGGACTTGGGTGTACAGGGCACAATTTCAAAATGTGCAGATGATCCAAAACTTGGAAGTATAGTGAACAGTGAGGAGGATAGTGATAGACTTCAAGATGACAGAGAGAGGCTGGTGAAATGGGCGGACACATGGCAGATGAAATTTAACGCAGAAAAATGCGAAATGATACATTTTGGTAGGAAGAATGAGGAGAGGCAATATAAACTAAAGAGTACAATCCTAAAGGGGGTGCATGAACAGAGACACCTGGGGGTATATGTGCACAAATCACTGATGGTGGCAGGGCAGGTTGAAAAAGCGGTTAAAAAAGCATACAGGATCCTAGGCTTCAGAAATAGAGGCATCAACTACAAAAGCAAGGAAGTTATGAACCACCTTTATAAAACACTGGTTCGGCCTCAACTGGAGTACTGTGTCCAATTCTGGACACCGCACTTTAGGAAGGATGTGAAGGCCTTAAAGAGGGTGCAGAGAAGATTTACGAGAATGATTCCAGGGGTGAGGGACTTCAGTTACGTGGATAGACTGGAGAAGCTGGGGTTGTTCTCCTTAGAGCAGAGAAGGTTAAGAGGAGATTTGATAGAGGTGTTCAAAATCATGATGGGAGTAGATAGAGAGAAACTGTTCCCATTGGCGGAAGGGTCGAGAACCAGAGGACACAGATTTAAGGTGATTGGCAAAAGAACCAAAGGTGAAATGAGGAAAAACTTTTTTGCTCAGCGAGCAGTTAGGATCTAGAATGCACTGACTGAAAGGGTGGTGCAGGCAGACTCAATCGTGGCTTTCAAAAGGGAAATGGATGAGTACCTGAAGGAAAAAAATTTGCAGGGCTATGGGGAAAGGGCGGGGCAGTGGGACTAGCTGAAGTGCTCTTGCAGAGAGCCGGCACGGGCTAGACGGCCCAAATGGCCTCCTTCTGTGCTGTAACCATTCTATGATTCTGAGGAGAGATTGAGGTGATTGGGCCTATATTCTCTGGAGTTCAGAAGAATGAGAAGTGATCGCATTGAAACATAAGATTTTGAGGGGGATTGACAGGGTAGATGCTGAGAGGTTTTTTTCCTGGCTGGAGAGTATAGAACTAAGGGGCATAGTCTCAGGATAATGGGTAGGCATTTAAGACTGAGATGAGGAAGAATTTCTTCACTCAGAGGGTTGTTAATCTTAGCATTCACAGCCCTCTGGGGTAGAGCATTCCAGAGTCTTTGAGTATATTCAAGGCTGAGATAGATAGATTTTTGGACTCGAGGGGAATCAAGGGATATGGAGATCGGGCGGAAGAGTGGAGTAGAGGTCGAAGATCAACCATGATCTTATTGCATGGCGGAGTGGGCTCGAGGGGCTGTGTGGCCTACTCCTGCTCCTAATTCTTATGTTATGAAACCTTCACTTTCTTTCCTTTCTCTGCAGCTGCTGCCTGATCTGCTGAGTACTTCCAGCACTTCTTGTTTCTATTTCAGCTCTTGCTGTGCTTGGCCCAAGTCTTTGCAGTCTTTCTCCTTAAGGACACATCCGCCCCATATACTGGCTAAACATCTGGGATGCAAGGAAAACCACAGGTGGAGAAAGAATAACCCACTTTGTCGTTTGTGGAGGTGTGGGGGGAAAGAGACAATCTGGTTGTGCAGGGACCAGAGTAAAGGCCACTCTCTGATGGCATGTAACTCCAACACGGAGGTAAATCGTACACCCATGACCCAGCATGAACTACTGCACTCAGCAGTGGTCCTCCTGAAATCACAATGTGAACAAGCCATTCTAGTTTCATATTAGGTATCCAAATGCTGTCAGTCAATCTCTTCCATGGCATTGCCAGCTAAGGCATGCATGCGCTTCCTCTTTGCTGCTCAATTCATAGAGACCAGTGGTACGATTTAAAGAATTCAGGAAAGCGGCGCTTTTCGGTCCCTTTGCCAAAAGCCGGCCTATAATGTAAAAGGCTCTTTACATTTCTGCAGTGCTTTCAATTCCAGATATGCAGTTCTTGTGCAGGCGTCAGCACTAACAAATATCAACTTAATGGCTTTAGTTCAGCTGATGAGAGAACTATTTTGTCATGGGTCTCCCTATCCTTTGTTGGCCTTGTAAATGTACCGAGGCTGCTCAGCGAGTTAGCAAAGTAGCGTCATGACGCAAACATACTAACACTCAAGACTGTGCTAACATCAGCTCATTGAGTAGGTAGGAACAGTCGGTGCTGATGGGGTCACTCTGGGAGCACACAGGACCCAAGCATTCCACTTTCAGCCCACTGACTCCCACAGCTACCTGGACTACACTTCCTCCCAACCCGCTTCCTGTAAAGACTCTTCCATTCTCCCAGTTTCTCCGTTGCATCTGCTCTGACGATGCCACCTTCCATACTAGTGCTTCCGATGTGTCTTCCTTTTTCCTCAACCGAGGATTCCCCTCTACCGTGATTGACATGGCCCTCAACTATGTCCGATCTATTTCCTGCACTTCTGCTTTCACCCTTCCTCTCCCATCCAGAACCACGATAGGGTTCCCCTTGTCCTCACCTTTCACCCCACCAGCCTCCACATTTAACGTATCATCCTTTGCCATTTCCACCACCTCCAGCGTGATCCCACCGCCAACCACAACTTCCCCTCCCCCCCCCTTTCAGCATTCCGAAGGGACCGCTCCTCCGCGACACCCTGGTCCACTCCTCAATCACCCCCAACAGCCCCTCCCCTCCCCACGGCACCTTCCCACGCAAGCACAGGAGATGCAACACCTGCCCTTTTACCTCCTCCCTTCCCACTGTCTGAGACCCCAAACACTCCTTCCAGGTGAAACAGAGATTTACTTGTACTTCTTCTAATCTAGTATACTGTATTTGCTGCTCACGATGCAGTCTCCTCTACATTGGGGAGACCAAACGCAGATTGGGTGACCGCTTTGCGGAACACCTCCCTTCAGTCCGTAAGCGTGACCCCGAGCTTCCGGTTGCCTGTCACTTTAATTCTCCGCTCCACTCCCACTCTGACCTCGGCCTCTTACACTGTTCCAACAAAGCTCAATGTAAGCTCGAGGAACAGCACCTCATATTTCTATTAGGCACTTTAAAGCTTTCTGGACTCAACATTGAGTTCAACAATTTCAGACCATAACCTCTTCCCCTCTTTTTTCACATGGCAGCTGTTGATGATTCTGCCATTGCCATTTACACCTCTTCTAGACTCATCTTTTATTTCTTTACTTGTCCCATTACCATCTCCTTTTGCTTTGCACAATCATCCCTTTTATCATTTAATCACTCCTGCCTCCAACCCTATCACAGACCTTCCCTTTTGTTCTTTCCTCCCCTGCACCCCCCTTTTCCTGCTTAAAATCTGTTACATCTCTAACTTTTTCCACTTCTGACGAAAGGTCAGCGACCTGAAACATTAACTCGGTTTCTCTCTCCACAGATGCTGTCTGACCTGCTGAGTATTTCCAGCATTTTCTGTTTTTATTTCAGATTTCCAGCATCTACAGTATTTTGCTTTTGTCTACACACAACAGCTCACTTTCACTTTTGAAGCCAGCCCACACAAAGACAGGATTCAGTGCTCTGCAACACGAGAAAGCCCAGGCAGATTCCTGAAGACCTGGATCCCAAATGATAGGTAAAATCACTTTACAAAGATACAGTGCACAATATATGTTAATTATGGTTATATTAGATTACAAAACCAGAATACATTTACAATTTTCATATCACAAAAGTAAATAACCATCAAGCAAAAGGGCAAAGAAATTTTCATTGCTCTCAGCGCTGTTCCTAAATTTCTAAAGTTATTTTTGCGAGGGGTTTCAATGATTAACATGGCATATAGCAGAAAGAATCATCAGTGAACTGGAAAGCATTCTTGCACTTTGAGAAGCAATCTGACTTTCTGGCAATAGAAATACATAAAAGCTGCATACCACAGTCCTAAGTGCCACAGTACTGGTAGTTAGGAATTTTCCGACTGGCTCACACAGCAGCCTAAGAAAGTGACTAATATCGATAATGGGAGATAAACAAATGAGGAAATGGTTGGAGATGCCATTTAAGACACATTACAGAAAGTGGCAATCACGATGCAATCACACAATGTGCAAGCTTCGGAATCATCCCACTGGGTATTGTGTCCGCTTTAGGTGAAAAGATAGTATATGGAAGAGAACAAAAAGACTTAATCAAAATGTTATTTTTCCAAATAAAACCAAGTAAATCGAACAAAATGAACTCTGAATTGGGAGCAAGTTATTCCTAATTACTGCTCAATTGTGAGCTTCACTTAAAAGTTCACCATAGGCATACATGAATAAAATGCAAGGATAACTTGCCCAATTACAAATGGATGCATTCAATGCATTATCCACTGCACACTCACCACTAAAGACATTATAACAGGATTGCTTAAACCACCCCACTTCACATTTCTTCCAACAGAAATACAGAGGCATCAACTCCACTTAGTCTATATGCAAGATGACCCATTAGGTTGCAATCCATGTGCCAGCAATGTTCTACAATGTGGGGCTGGGCTTGTTGGGTTTAAAGGCCTTTTCCTCGAAATGATGTTCTCCTGCAATTTCCACGATCAGGATTACCAAGGGGAAGCTTACAACTATTATAAAATAATTAGATTCTTTTTCTGCTTTGAGTGGGCAATATTTGTTCGGTAAGGCTTTAGAAACGTACTAAGTGCTGGGAGATGGCAGAAAGGTGGCAGTTCAACTTCAGTGGAGGGAATGTGCAGCCAGTGTTTGGTGTGATAATATGTAGGAGTTCTTTGAAAAAAACAAGTCAGTCAGTGGCAGGTGTCCACTACTGATAGCTGTTCTCAGCACCAATCACCCAGACTGTAAATTATTTCCATTGACATCAGCCTTCTCCTTTTATTCAACCATGGCTCAGTGGGTAGCACTATCATCTCGGAGTCAGAAGGTTGTGGGTTTGAGTCCTACTCCAGAGACTTGAGCACATAATCCAGGCCGACATTCGTAGTGCAGTACTGAGGGAGTGCTGTACTGTTTGAGGTGCCATCTCTCGTTTAACGTCTCATCCGAAAGACAACAACTCCGACAATGCACTGCTCCCTCAGTACTGCACTGGAGTGTTAGCTTAGATTTCTGTGCTCAAATCTCTGGAGTGGGACTTGAACCCACAACCTTCTGACTCAGAGGCGAGGGTGCTACCAAAGATAAAAGATCCTAAGGCGCTATTCGAAGAGGAGCAGGGGAGTTCTCCCCGGTGTCCTAGCCAATATTTATCCCTCAACCAACACCACTAGAACAGATTATCTGGTCATCATCACATTGCTGTTTGTGGGAGCTTGTTGTGTGCAAATTAGCTGCCGCATTTCCTACATTACAACAGTGACTACACTTCAAAAGCACTTCATTGGCTGTAAAGTGCTTTGGGACGTCCTGAGGTTGTGAAAAGTGCGATAGAAATGCAAGTTCTTTCTCGTCCTCTTCCAGTGAGCCTTCACCACCTTGAGCCTGCTCCTCACCCTGCTGCACACTCACTCCTCTCCGGGTGACTAAACTGTGCATCATGCAGCGGATGGTGACGATTTGAGAGATTTTGGCAGGAGTGCTGAGCAGCACCTCGCCTGAGCGAGCCAAACAATTGGATTGCTACTTCAGCATCCCTACAGTATGCCCCACAGTAACTCAGGTGATGGCAAGGCCTCACTGTATCCGCACTCTGCTGATGTGAGGGGGTTTCTAATTGGGGGAAATCAGTCAGGACAGTAAAGGGTAGCCTTGATCTCCCAACAGTTCATTCTCTCTGCGACTGTCGAATAATGCAGGTAACCATGGATGCTGCATACTGAAAGCATCAAATCCACTCCTGGATAATGGGCATTAACGTGTAGGTTCAAACCATCAACCATCTACACATTTATGGAGTGGTATCCCTTCCTTTTGATGTATGCTTTGGGGTTGATGTACGGAGCTTTGATGGTCATTGGGTTCTACCTATAATACCCTGGCCTATTGGAAAGCCTGCCAATGGGTTGCAGTTCTGTGCCCCCTCCAGTTGGTCGTTTTCCCTGACGAACATGACATCAGTCACCTGCTTTATACAAGAAACAACTGCAGACAGGCTGACAAGGCAGGTGCCCCCTGCGGTGGCCTAAAGGAAGTTGTGCGTGAACCAGCCTGCAGCAGGTGGCATAGCTTGGTCACTGCGTCGATAATGAAGCAGAGAGGCTGACGAGGCATCTCAGGAGAGTGGCGTAGTCTGCAAACACAGGTCCTTGGGTCTTGATGGCAGTGAAAATGCCTGCCCAAATATCTCTGGACCTAAATATAGCATTTAAATGAGGTTTACATGTGACTGTAGTGCAGCTTTATTCAACCCCCAAAAATCACATGTGAAACCACTGAATACGCAAAGTCAGGGGCTTGGTTTTCCTGTCACATCCAGGCCACTGGCTCCACTTCATCATTGAGTCAGCTCATTTCCCAAGAAGACAAGTGTCTGTAAAATATTTGCAGCTGTAATGGGAGCAATTTTCTGCAGAAACCTGATTTTTGTCTCTCGCAAATCTTCACATATTCATAGCAAAAAATTAAACAAAGAATAGCATCCCTTCCTGTTCTGTAAGAGCTGGCTCTGAAATTTTACGGCCTTTTTCTCGTTATAATAGTGCGATCAACTCGTGCTGCACCAGTCCCATACAGTTAGTCACTAAATTTATGATGCAAAGGAGCCTCAAAATGCAAGCACATAAAGCTCAGCAACATTTCCTGACCGGCATCATTTTTTTCATTTGTTTCTCCAATCTACTAATGCGCATGTTTTCTTCACAAATCAGTGTAGCTGGAAACAGGAACGCAGCAAGGTGGGGAGCAATGGAACCCATGCCCACCACTCCATGACACAGCAAAGTGGTTTGCTGTCCAAAGGCAGAACCCCTGCCTGTAAACAGAATATATTTCTTTACCTAAAGCTGCAGTCTATCCCACAGCATGTCATTTGAGTTGAAAAGTGCATTTCTCAGATTTTTGTTTACGATTATAAACACAGCACAGCAGATGTGGTCTCTGGGAACCATACAAAAACACTTTTAGCAAGGGGCATGTTACACTGTCGTGCAAGAGAATATATTTATTTAAAATTTCAAAACTATTCTGAGAAACAATTTACATTGGAGTTCATAGAAATGTATATAGAATAGGAGCTTACTGTACACAGCACATAATTCCAGGAAATCACTGTGGAATGAGTCAAACTCCTCATAAATTCTATGCACATGCCCACTATATTTTTCTACAAGAAACAACAAAGCAACCAGCTTTGGTCTGTGGGTCACATTTATTATAAAACACGCTAACTAAAATATAATCAGCCACGGCTTCCCCATACACGCACCTCCTTTTTGCTCTAGGCAACAAAAACCTTCAAATCACTAAGGAATATAAATCGTTTACATAGAATCTGTGCCCAAACGTATGAAGTATTTTGGTACATGTTATGATAAGATGTTAAAACTACTGCTTTTATCTTTCTTTCTCCAAACTTATCAAAAATCATTCTTCTGCAATTCATTTTTAGGAAGTTAAAAACAAGAAAAGGTGAAAAGTCAGAGGAAGGAAAGCCTCCAAAAGTGAGTCATTCTACACAACTGAAGTATGTGTGGTTTGAAGACAGCAGAGTTAAAATCATTAAAAGAAAACGTCTGCTCGAAGACGATAATTTAATTTGAATTCTCTGGAATCACATTGCGAACCATTTTACAGCCGATAACCCTTCCCTCAGAAATGCTGATGTTATTACGAGTAGCACTAAGCTCATTATTCAGAAGGGCTTCCTTTTAAAAATATAAACCGCCTTTCGACTTTAGCACTTAATATATTAATTTCGAATGGTCCTCTTATTAAAATCTATATATCTCCTAATAAGGAGCCATAACAACTTCTCTGAACTTTCAACAGAGTTCCACTAGCGAGGGCAGTGACTTTGCCCAGGATAAGCAAACCTTCTGATGACTAAATGTTGCAAATTTGCAACCTAGTTGAGTGGGCTCACAGAGCCAGTTTTTGGGAGAATTCCAGAAACCACTCATTAAGCAATCGGACAATCTGCAGCTTTGACTAACTTGCAAACAAGTCTCACCCCAACTAGATGTTTCCAAATGTACTTTTTTTGGAAATAAGTTGCATTTTTTTCCTACTCCAGACATAGTGCAGAGTTGTTTAATCAGATCTTCCTACTTTTCCAATCTCATTCCTTGACCCAAGTTTTCACCCACATTCAAGTAGCAGTGCAGCACCAAAATAACCTTCCCTGTGTTTAACGCCTTCGGTTCTCAGTGATCGCTGTGCTGATAGATCCTGCAATGGTCCACACAATCTTGATCTCAATTAAGCTGAGGCACTTCACCATGGGAAGGGGAAGAATAAACAACAATTCAAGCTGTACATCCCTTTAACATCTCCAAGTGCCCAGCACAATAGGTCACAACCTGGAATAGGTTCCCACTAGCTTGTTCATCTTGATCTTGACTGCCATTCACACTCAGAGTGGTTTATCCTATCTGGAGGGAGGGATCGATGCCTTCTGGCACCATGCAGCATCTTTCCAGGTGCAGAGTCAGCAGTGTTGAAGGTGTTTCAAAAATCATTCATTACCTTCCCACCAGTAAAAGGGCAAATTTCCATAAACGTTAAAATCACATCCTCCCCAAACCATGAGGTGGGAGCTGCCAACTCGCCAAGCCATAAAAATCAAAGCTACATTCACTGTAATCCAAATTTGTAGAGTACCACCAAGCAGGTGAAGAAAGAAGAAAGAGGAGGACACAGGGAAGGGGATGAGAATGTCCGAGGCAGAACCTGTGAGGCAGCAACGGCAGGAGATGGCAAATAATGTCAGAGGCCGACTGAAACCAAGGGAAATTAGAATGAAATAAAACAGGACAAGAGATTTTATTTCAAATTTAAGTACTTACCTGCAGTGCCACCTAGAGAAACAGATCTGGGAGATGCAGCAGTGGAATGAAAGCTAAGTACACATTCCATAACAGTTTTTATAGGTTAAAATGGCCAGGCGTAACAGCCAGCGCTGACAGATGGATTTACAGGTGAGACTGATAACGGCAACAGGAAATAAAGTGAATATGTACATGAAATGTGCACCATGTGCAAGACTTTCAATATTAAATGACAATCTCCTGTGTTGGTGTACAAAGGGAATCATGACCTACTCTAAAACAGGCAACAGAAGCTACTGCTACAATATCATTTGAAACAAGTAAATAAACTAGACCTTAAATTAGAACAAAGTATTTTTTTATGCCATGCAATCACAATAGGAAAACTGAACCTGCAGAAACCAATAGAAACCGTATGCATCACGACTCACTGTCAATGAAATGATACTGATGAACTCTGCTTGACTGCATTATGATTTTCCAAATGCCCTGCTACTGCTTCCTTAATGAAGGACTCCAGCATTTTCCCAACGACAGATGTTAGGCTAACTGGTCTATAGTTTCCTGCTTTCTGTCTCCCTCCTTTCTTAAATAGGGGTGTTACATTTGCGGTTTTCCAATCCGCTGGGACCTCTCCAGAGTCCAGGGAATTTTGGTATATTGCAACCAATGCATTCACTATCTCTGCAGCCACTTCTTTTAAGACCCTGGGATGCAGGCCATCTGGTCCAGTGGACTGGTCATCTTTTAGTCCCATTATTTTAGCAAGTACTTTTTCCTTAGTGATCGTGATTGTCTTTAGTTACCCCCTCCCTGTGGCCCCTTGATTATTCATTATTGGGATGTTGTTAGTGTCTTCTACCGTGAAGACAGATACAAAATATTTGTTCAGAGTCTCTGCCATTTCCCCGTTCCCCATTATTAATTCCCCATTCTCATCCTCTAAGGGACCAACGTTTACTTTAGCTACTCTCTTCCTTTTTATATACCTGTAGAAGCTCTTACTTTGTTTTAATATCTCTTGCCAGTTTACTCTCATAATTCATCTTCTCTCTTATTTTTTGTGTCATCCTTTGCTGGTTTTTTAAAAATTTCCCAATCCTCTGGTCTCCCACCAATCTTGGCAACATTGTATGCCTTCATTTTCAATTTGATACCATCCTTTACTTCCTTCGTTAGCCATGGATAGTGCTCCCTTCTCTTCTTTCTCACTGGAATATATTTTTGTTGAGAGTTATGAAATATCTCCTTACATGTCCGCCACTGCATTTCAACTGTCTTACCTTTTAATTTATTTTTCCAGTCCCCTTTAGCCAGTTCTGCCCTCATGCCATTGTAATTGCCTTTGTTTCCGATCAGGACACTGGTTTGAGATACAACTTTCTCACCCTCCAACTGAATTTGAAATTCAACCATGTTATGATCACTTTCCTAGAAGATCCTTTACTATGAGATCACTGATTAATTCTGTCTCATTACACAGTACCAGATCCAAAATAGCCTGCTCTCTGGTTGGTTCCATTACATACTGTTCTAGGAAACCATCCCGGATACACTCTATGAACTCCTCCTCAAGGCTACCATGGCCAATTTGATTTGTCCAATCAATATGGAGATTAAAATCACCCATGATTATTACCATACCTTTTTTACAGGCCTCCATTATTTGTTGATTTATACTCTGTCCAACAGTATTGCTACTGTTTGGGGGCCTGTAGACTACGCCCACCAGAGACCTTATTATTTTTTTACCTCCACCCAAACCGATTCTACATGTTGATCTTCTGAGCCAACATCACTTCTCACCACTGCACTGATTCCATCCTTTACCAACAAAGCCACCCCACCTCCCTTTCCTTTCTGTCTATCCTTCCGAATTGTCAAATACCCTGGAATATTCAGTTCCCAGCCCTGGTCACCTTGCAACCACGTCTCTGTAATGGCGATCAGATCATACCCATTTGTATCTATTTGTGCCGTCAACTCATCTATCTTATTATGAATGCTGCGTGCATTCAGATATAGAGCTTTTAACTTTGTCTTTTTACCATTTCTCCTTGTTTTGGCCCCATTTTCTGTTGCACTCTTATTTTTAAACATTCTGTCCCTTCCTGTCACACTCTGGTTATTTCCCCCATCTCTATCCTGCTCTATTGTTTTCTCACTGACTTTTTAAATTCCCGCTCACCTGGACCCTCCCCCCCCACTATTTATTTAAAGCCCTCTCTACAGCCCTAGTTATTCGATTCGCCAGGACTCTAGCCCCAGCATGGTTCAAGTGAAGCCCGTCCAAACGGGACAGCTCCCTCTTATCCCAGTACTGGTGCCAGTGCCCTACAAATCGAAACTCATTTCTCCCACACCAGTCTTTGAGCCACTCATTCATTTCTCTGATCTTATTTACCCTATGCAAATTCGCTCATAGCTCAGGTAGTAATCCAGAGATTACCACCTTTGTGGTTCTGCTTTTTAATTTAGCCCCAAATAAGCACACCAAGTGAATTCATGGAGCAGGACACACAGCAACAAATGAATGGAGCAGTGAGCACCAGCAACAAATGAATGGAGCAGTGGGCACCAGTGAATGAATACCCTCGTCCGACCTTCGTTGTTGCTGCTTCCTTCCCACATAACCATTAACTAATTCCTGCTGGTTTTTCTGGCAGTTTACTTTTCAAAGCACTATGAATGATCATGTAATTGTCAACTGCAAAGGCAAGTTTAATAAAAAAACTAAAAGAGTCTCCAGCTAAAATGCCTTTTAGTTTGCTAAGGCACTTGAACAGTTAATGCTGCATATTTTCATAATTTATAAAAAGGAGTTTTGAGCAATTTAAATTCAGTGGTGACTTAGCCAAGCTCAGAGTCAGAAGGGTTGCTGGGAGAGGAA
Organism: Squalus acanthias; assembly: GCA_030390025.1. Taxonomy (NCBI): domain Eukaryota; kingdom Metazoa; phylum Chordata; class Chondrichthyes; order Squaliformes; family Squalidae; genus Squalus; species Squalus acanthias. The sequence continues at coordinate 68,332,700 of CM059436.1, read as the reverse complement.
GGACGGACACGGGGGGGGGGGGGGTGGTTTTTAAGGATGGAGTAGGTGTTACCTGGGTCAGGCTAGAGTCAGAAGTAACAGTGGAGTCAAGGGTCTAGGGTCAGAGATAAAGGATTGCAATATAGTTAGTGCGAGGCTTGATATGACAGGTTTGAATGCAGCCACTACACCACCATGGAACGCTGGGGTTCGGGTAGACTCCAGCCCTAAATCAGGCCAATTGGGTGGCCAGAAACAGTGAGAGGGAGGCCTGCAATGGGCAAGCAAGTTCGAAATACCAGAAAAAACACACAAAAAATAAGGGGGAAACAAGATGGCTGCCAGAGTTGCTTGAGAGACTGAGAAACTTTCAGCACAGCACCATTACGAAAGACAACCGTTTACAAAGGAACATTTCCATTATGTTTGCATACCATTTTAATGTTGTCAATTCTGACACAAAGTAATAAATGGTCCTTCAAACTAAATTGCACAGCAGCCTGAATTAATAATATCTTAAAAAATATTCTAGTACAGTTGTAAGCGGGCTCATTGGAGCAACATCACGACAGAACAGTGGGATTCTGGTTCAATTCCCCCACTGCATGAAACCCTCGATCTGGTTGTACAACTGCATTTGGTCAAGCACCTCCCCATGCAGGGTTGGGAAACCTGGCAGTCAGCTGGAATCTGCGACTGCATGCCTCACAGAGGCCAGCTGACGAGGAGCAACAAGCCTAAAGCAAGCAGCCCACAGGTGATGTGTGGGCTGTTGAAACATGGACGGGCAGGGATGGGGTATGTTGGCCTCTTTTGGCCTTGGCTCTATCTTTAAAACCATGATAAACCATGACCATAAGAACTACTGCTCCTACGTTTCCAAGTCACTGGTCCAGATGCAGCCATAACAAAAATTATATATATTACCACCATCTTTTTCCACTGTGCTGCACCACACCAACTGTGCGTTACAAGCATTTCAGTCTCTAATCCAGACCTACCTTGGAGGCATCTCTCCAACTGCAAAGCAGTATTTCACGGTCACCCGGTATCTCAAACGAACACAACCTACTGACTCCTTAGAATAGAAGACCTATCCACGTTCGGCAATACTACTTTATGAACAGGCCATAGTGTCGGCCACCCATCACCTAAATCAGCAGCACAATAATTGATGTGCCAAATGGGCTGTATTTTAACAGTCAATAAAAAGACCTCATGAAAGATACCCACACATGAAAAATACACAAGCAGAATGAAAGCTTATATAAAAAACAAAATGCACAATGATAAAATTGAACTATTTTATATATAGTGCTTGCGGTAACAAATAGCTGTCACAACTTGAATCACATGTTTTTTAATATCGATGAGATGTGTTTGGTCATTTGAATTTTGGTTGGTCCTGATTTTGCTTTCCCAAGGCTGCAACAAACACACCTCACAGACTGCTGTGCAAAAGATTGCTTCAAAAGCATTTTGTTTGCCGATCCAGTTGGAATCATTTACCACACGTCTCAGTCCTGAAATCTACCAGTTGAAGGTAGAATGCTTGGTAAAATGTGGAAATGGGCAGTTGCCTCACGCGAAGGAAATTCAAGAAAATCAATGCGTTAAGTTGATAAAGGCCAGCCCCCCACCCAGAGATATCTGCGCTCCTCTAATTCTGCCCTCTTGAGCATCCCTGATTATAATCGCTCAACCACTGGTGGCCGTGCCTTCTGTTGCCTCGGCCCTAAGCTCTGGAATTCCCTGCCTAAACCTCTCCGCCTCTCTTTCCTCCTTCAAGACACTCCTTAAAACCTACCTCTTTGACATAGCTTTTGGTCACCTGCCCTAATTTCTCATGTGGCTTGGTGTCTAATTTTTTTTGTCTTACAATACTCCTGTGAAGCGCCTTGGGACGTTTTACTACATTAAAGGCGCTGTATAAATATAAGTTGTTGTTGAAAGGGAAAGTTGGGAGATTCGTTTTTCCACAGAGGTTTATTAGAACATGGAATACTTTACTGCCTGGCTATATGGCAGAAATGATAGCTTTGTTTAAAATGGAACTGCTAAATTATTTGAAAAGGAAGAATACCAAAGAAACGGAGAAAAGAGCACAGAACTGGAATTAGACCTAGTCAAAGATCCAGATCTCACCCAAGGAGCTGAATGGTTCCTTTTGTGCTGAAATTTGTGTCAGGCCACCTCTGTGCCAATTAAATCTACTAGTGCATTCCAAATCCTAACCACTCGTTGCTTAAAAAAGTTTTTCCTCGTGCCGCCTCTGTTTCTGCAGAGATAAACAACTCACATGACAAGCAGTATTCAAAAACTACCATACTAACAACAAACTAAAATAAGTTTTTAAATACTTAAGTGACGACTGATAAAAATATTTGTATCACAGCCACTTATGACTGATCTAAAAGTAATTTGCAGCTTCATCACTCATAAATCAGTCAGCTCATTTACGAAACTATTTAGTAGATCACATAGCAAACAAAATAAAATTGTTTCATCTTATAAACAAAGAAACACAATGGCCTGGAATTTGCGGTCAGCAGCGAAGCAAAGGTGTTCGCCGCTGGCCCCGACGCACGTTTTGCACAAGGATCTCGGGATCCGTGGAGAACTTCGGGTTTTCCGACCTTCAATTCAAATCAACGGAAGTTAATAAGGATTCCCTTGTGCGAACTGCTGTGACATCAACAGGCTGTCTAAGCAGCCAATCAAATGGCAGAATTCGCACAGTGAACAAGGAAGTGAGTGAGCCTTTGAAATTCTAACTTTTTAAAAATGTTAGAGAGGGGAAAACAAAGATTGGGGCACTCACATCGGGAAAAGGCAAACCTGAAATACAGATGAAAAAACTTTTTTTTTTAATGAAAAAATTTTTTTTAAAGAAGTTTCTTCAAAATTTTAATTTTTTTATTAAAATGGGCAAATTTCACACTGCTCAAAATTAAAATTATTTTTCCAGGCCCTTAACATTTGTTTAGCAATAATAACGCTGCAAAAACCCCAGTTACACCGAATCCCTTTGCCATCCCGATCGCAAATTCCAGGCCATTGTTATATTGTATCAGCCCACTTAATTTGTTACTAAGAATTCAATGAATATTACATAGGATAAACGGTGCAGAAACAGGCCATCCAGCCCAACCAGTCCATGCCGGTGTATATGCTCCACTAGAGCCTCCTCCCGTCTTTCCTCATCTAAATCTATCAGCATAACCCTCTCCCTCATATGTTTGTCCAGCCTCCCCTTAAATGCATCTATACTGTACTATTCGCTTCAACCGCTCCCTGTGGTAGTGAGTTCCACATTCTCATCACTCTCTGGGTAAAGAAGTTTCTTCTGAATTCCCTATTGGATTTCTTGGTGACTATCTTATGTTGATGGCCTCTAGTTATGCTCTTTCCCACAAGTGGAAACATTCTCTCTGTATCTACTCTATCAAAACCTTTCATAATTTTATAGACCTATTAGGTCACCCCTCAGCCTTCTTTTTTCAAGAGAAAAAGAGACCCAGCCTGTTCATCCTTTCCTGATATGTATACCCTCGCATTTCTGGTATCGTCCTTGTGAATCTTCTCTGCACCCTCTCCAGTGCCTCTATATCCTTTTTATAATATGGCGACCAGAACTGCACGCAGTACTCAAAGTGTGGTTTAACCAAGGTTCGATACAGGTTTAGCATAACTTTCCTACTTTTCAATTCTATCCCTCTAGAAATAAACCGTCGTGCTTAGTTTGCATTTTTAATGGCCTTGCTAACCTGTGGCGCAACTTTTAGTGATTTGTGTATTTGTACTCGGAGATCCCTTCGTTCCTTTACCCCACCTAGATTCGCACCCTCCAAGCGATAAGTGCCCTCCCTGTTCGTCCTACCAAAATGTAATACCTCACATTTGTCTGTGTTGAACGTCACGTGCCAATTATTTGTCCATTCTGCAAGTTTAATAATGTCCTCCTGTAATTTCTTGCAGTCCTCCTCAGTATTGACTATTCCCCCCAATTTGGTATCATATGAACAGCAGTGGTCCCAGCACTGATCCTTGTGGAACACCACTACCCACCTTCTACCACTCTGAATACCTACCCTTTACTCCACTCTCTGCTTTCTGTCCTGAAGCCAGCTAGCAATCCATTCTGCTACTTGTCCCCTGACTCCACATTCTCTGACCTTATTCATTAGTCTATTATGGGGTACCTGATCAAAGGCCTTTTGAAAATCCAGATAAATTACATCTACTGCATTACACCATTGTCTACACTGTTACCTCTTCAAAAAATTCAATAGGGTTGGTCAAGCAAGATTTTCCCTTTTGAAATCCATGCTGACTATTCATTATTATACTTTTTGTTTCTAGATGTTTTTCTATTCTCTCCTTAAGGAGGGATTCCATTATTTTTTCTACCACCGATGTTAAGCTGACTGGTCTATAATTCCCTGAACATATTCGATCCCCCTTCTTAAATATAGGTATTACGTTAGCTATCCGTCAGTCCTCTGGTACTACACCTTTATCTAATGAATTATTAAATATGTGTAGTAATGCCTCTGCTATCTCTTCCCTAGATTCTTTTAAAATGTGTGGATGCAATCCAGGGGTTTTATCCTCTTTGAGTTTGATTAGTTTATTTAATATATCCCCTTTTTTATTTTAAATGCACTTATCTCATTACTCATCATCCAATGTCATGTCTAACTGTTCTATCTCCCTGGTAAATACCTAAGCGAAATAATGATTGAATATTTCTGCCATCTCCCTATCGTTACCTGTGGCATTGTCCTGTCCATCCCTTAATGGCCCTATTCCCATCCCAACCTTCATTTTTTTATTGATGTGCCTGTAAAATATTTTACTATTTTGTTTTATGTTCCTTGATAATTTAATTTCATAGTTCCTCTTTGCCTTCCTATTGTTTTTTTGACTTCTCTCCCAATCCCTTCGTATTCTCTCTTATCATGCACTCCTCTGCTGCCTATGTACTTAATGTATGCCTCTTTCCTTACCCTCAATTGTTCCCTTATGTCTTTATTCATCCATGGAGTCTCATTATTGTTTAGTTTGTTCTTTCCTTTTAGCGGAATATATTTTTCCTGGACTCTGTTGAACACAGTTTTAAATGTTTCCCACTGTCATTCTACATCGTTGTTTGCCCATTTTATCTTCCCAAGTTCTATTCTCAGCCCCTCAAAATCAGCTTTTCTCCAATCTATTAACTTTGTTTTTGTCATTCTTCTGTCCTTCTCTATTGTCATCTTAAAGCATATTATATTATGATCACTATTGCCTATATGTTCCCCTACTTTTACTTCTCTTATCTGTTCTGGCTCATCCCCCATAACTAAATCCAATCGCAAATCCTCCCTTGTTGGGCTTTTTACATATTGGGTTAGAAAGGAGCCCTGTAGACATTGTAGGAACTCCATTCCCTTATCCCCTTTACCTACCTCTTCTGTCCAATTAATATCGGGTAGTTGAAATTGTTATTCTATGTTTTTTAATCATTTCTCGAATTTGTCTGTATAGTTCTTCCTCCATCTCCCTTCCACTATTAGGTGGTCTGAAGACTACGCCTATTAGTGTGATTGATTCTTTATTATCTTTTATCTCTATCCATATGGATTCTATTTTTGTCTTATTGATATCGACATCCCTTTTTTCTACTGCCATTAGGTTATCCCTAATAAGTATAGCTACTCCACCTCCATATGTTGCGTGCCTATATCCATTTGAACTAATTACACAACAGTACATTGGATTTTGTCCTTTAAGGTTGGGTTGTCTAAAGCCTATCTGCTGCTGAAACCCTCAGTCATGCCTCTCATCACCTCCAAACTCAACTATTTCAACTTCAGCTCATCCAAATCTCTATTTTATCTTGCACCAAGTCCCACTTGCCATCACTCCTGTCCTTGCCGATCTACATTGGCTCCGTCCCCCAATGCCTCAAATTTTAAATTCTCAACCTCTTGTTTAAGTGCCTTGCTCCTCCCTTTCTCTGTAACCTCCTCCAGCCCTCCAATGCACCCCCCACCAGAACTCTTCATTCCTCCAACTCAGGCCTTTTGTGCATTTCCCCCTCCATTATACCCCACTGTTGGCAGCTCCCTCTGGCACTGCACTGCCTGCCCCAACAACCTTCTGCATAAATGATTTGTTTCTAAGTTCCCTTTCCAGCCTCACGCTCTGGAATTCCCCCCACCTCCCCACTCTCCTTTACAGCCAATTCTCAGACCAAGGTTTCAGTCACTCCTCTTAATCTCTCCTTTGGCTTGGCATACATTTTTTTGACTAAATCTTCATAAAGTGCTTTGGGACATTCTTCTATGTTACAGGCATTACGTAAATGCTTGTAGCTGTTGTTGTTTTCTCGAGCGAGCATGTGGACGTATACCGCAGGGTGAAGTACTGGTGCCAAGGGTCTGTCATTGGTTCTGGCAATGTAGTAAAAATCTTCACTGAAAAATTGCAAGTACCAAATATTAGAGAGATACTAAAATTTTTCAATATCCACACAACTTGTAGGTGCAAATAATATTGCATAAAGTCCCACCTTCATGCCTGTATCATGCTTTTGACAGAGGAACCAACGTGTACACACACACAATAGTGAAATTACAACAATATGGCTTGTAATCCAGATTTATGGTGCATTTTTGAATTAGTCATCACTCGAATTTTGTTCTGGGTTTTATTTGCATGGACTAGTAACGTGTTAAATTCATTATCCTGAATACGATTCAATTATAGTACAAAAGCATCTGGGGAGAAAACGGTTGAAAAAGTTGTAGAAATTGAGCAATTCTGAGAACATGTCCTACTTTCTTCATTTCAACTCCAACCACAAGGCGCTGATGCCATTCTTCAAGCATGATAACACAGGATGTGGGGAGCAGCTGGTGCAATCTTTTCTTGGAATTCAGTCATGAACTGCTCCCCACAAGCTTCCGAAAGCAACAATTAGGAATGGTGCAACACCTCCAACCTCATTCTCCTTTTCTCTATTTTAGTACTTTCACATATTTTAAAATCCTGCTTTTTCCATCCCTGCAGCTTGAAGAAACAACCCCCGTTTGAACATCACACTGTGGCAGGGATACATCTCCTATAGAATCCTACAGCACAGAAGTAGGCCATTCGGCCCATTGTGCTAATGCCGCCGCTCTGGAAAAAAAGACTTGGATTTATATAGCGCCTTTCATGACCACTGGACATCCCAAAGCACCTTACAGCCAATGAAGTACTTTTTTTTTTGAATTCATGTTGTAATGTAGGAAACGCAGCAGCCAATTTACACACAGCAAGCTCCCACAAACAGCAATGTGATAATGACCAGATAATCTGTTTTAGTGATGTTGATTGCGGGATAAATATTGGCCAGGACACCGGGGATAACTCCTCTGCTCTTCTTCAAAATAGTGCCATAGGATCTTTTACGTCCACCTGAGAGAGCAGACCCGAAAGACGGCACCTCCAACAGTGCAGCACCCACTCAGCACTGCACTGGAATGTGAGCCTAGATTTTTGTGCACAAGTCCCTAGAGTGGGACTTGAACCCACAACCTTCTGATTCAGAAGGTGCTACCAACTGAGCCACGGCTGACACTAGAAAGGCCTATCAAATTAGTCCCACTCCCCTGCTCTTTCCTCATAGCCCTGCAAATTTCTCCTGTCTTATCCAATTCCCTTTTGAAAGTTACTATTGAATCTGCTTCCACCGCCCTTTCAGGCAGTGCATTCCAGATCATAACAACTTGCTGCGTAAAAATATTTCTTCATCTCCCCTCTGGCTCTTTTGCCAATTATCTTAAATCTGTGTCCTCTGGTTACTGACTCTTCTGCCACTGGAAACAGTTTCTCGTTATTTACTCAAAACTCCATAATTTTAAAACCTCCATCAAATCTCCCATTAATCTTCTCTGTTCCAAGAAGAACAACCCCAGCTTAGAGTCAGAGTTATAACGGCACAGAAGGAGGCCATTCGGCCCATCGAGTCCGTGCCAGCTCTCTGTAGAGCAATCCAGTCAGTCCCATTCCCCCGCAAGTTATTTTTCCTCACGTGCCTATCCAATCTCCCCTTGAAAACATGGAGTGTCTCCGCTTCCACCGGCAGCGAGTTCCAGGTCCTCACCACTTGCTGCGTAAAAAAGTTTTTCCTCACATCCCCCCTGTATCTCTTGCCCAAAACCTTAAATCTGTGTCCCCTAGTCCTTGTATCATCAACTAGTGGGAACAGCCCTTCTCTGTCTAGCCTATCCAAACCCGTCATAATCTTGTACACCTCTATCAAATCACCCCTCAACCTCCTTTGCTCCAATGAAAACAAATCCAGCTTCTCCAACCTGTCCTTGTAGCTAAGATCCCCCATCCCCGAAACCATTCTGGTAAATCTCCTCTGCTTCTCTCGTCTTCAGTGCACACTTTGTTGTTGGCTGCTACTTGGGTTCATGGAGAGGATAGTCATTTTCTTAGTGCTTTTGCTAATTCTCGTGTCACAGCAAAATGCTCAAGTTTTACATCACTTGGCCATTTCCTGTTTTGAAATGAAGTCTTATAGCACAATATTCTTCTCTAGCTTCTTTTCCAGTATCTCCAAACCATGGTACAGTACGTCTCGCCTCCCTCAGTCTTCCCTTCTTTCTGCAATCTTCACAACTTTAGCATCACCTTTCCTGTTTTACCTAATCTGCTCTTTCACTCGTCCTCTAAGGCAGCCTGCACTTTGGGCCTTATTCTTTCACCTTGGTTTCTCAAACTTAAAAAAAAGTGGTCATACAGTTATACAGCACAGAAAGAGGCCCTTCGGCCCATCAAGCCCTATCTATTCTAATCCCATTTTCCAGCACTTGGTCCGTAGCCTTGTATGCTATGGCGTTTCAAGTGCTCATCTAAATGCTTCTTGAATGTTGTGAGGGTTCCTGCCTCTACCACCCTTTCAGGCAGTGAGCTCCAGATTCCAACCACCCTCTGGGTGAAAAAGTTTTTCCTCAAATCCCCTCTAAACCTCCTGCCCCTTACCTTGAAACTATGCCCCCTGGTTATTGACCCCTCTAAGGGGAAAAGTTCCTTTCTATCTACCCTATCTATGCCCCTCATAATTTTGTACACCTCAATCAGGTCCCCCCTCAGCCTTCTCTGCTCGAAGGAAAACAACCCCAGCCTGTCCAGTCTCTCTTCATAGCTGAAGCGCTAAAGCCCAGGTAACATCCTGGTGAATCTCCTCTGCACCCTCTCCAATGCAATCACATCCTTCCTATAGTGTGGCGACCAGAACTGCACACAGTATTCCAGCTGTGGCCTAACTAGCGTTTTGTACAGCTCCATCGTAACCTCCCTGCTCTTATATTCTATGCCTCGGCTAATGAAGGCAAGTATCCCATATGCCTTTTTAACCACCTTATCTACCTGTCCTGCTGCCTTCAGGGGTCTATGTACATGCACACCAAGGTCCCTCTGATCCTCTGTCCTTCCTAGGGTCCTACCATTCATTGTGTATTCCCTTGCCTTGTTAGTCCTCCCAAATTGCATCACCTCACACTTTTCAGGGATAAATTCCATTTGCCACTGTTCTGCCCATCTGACCAACCCGTCTATATCGTCCTGTAGCCTCAGGCGTCCCTCCTCGCTATTTACCACACCACCAATTTTAGTGTCATCTGCAAACTTACTGATCATACCTCCTACATTCATATCTAAATCATTAATGTACACTACAAACAGCAAAGGACCCAGCACCGATCCCTGCGGTACACCACTGGACACAGGCTTCCAGTCACAAAAACAACATTCGACCATCACCCTCTGCCTCCTGCCACTAAGCCAATTTTGGATCCAATGTGCCAAGTTGCCCTGGATCCCGTGGGCTCTTACCTTCTTGACCAGTCTCCCATGCGGGACTTTGTCAAAAGCCTTACTGAAGTCCATGTAGACTGCATCAACTGCACTACCCTCATCCACACACCTAGTCATCCACTCTCAAAATTCAATCAAATTGGTCAGACATGATCTCCCCCTGACAAAGCCATGCTGACTATCCTTGATTAATCCTTGCCTCTCCAAGTGGAGATTAATTCTGTCCCTCAGAATTTTTTCCAATAATTTCCCTACCACTGATGTTGGGCTCACTGGCCTGTAATTCTCTGGTTTATCCCTACTACCCTTCTTGAATAATGGTACTACGTTAGTTGTCCTCCAGTCCTCTGGCACCTCCCCTGTGGCCAGAGAGGTTCTGAAAATTCATGTCAGAGCCCCTGCAATCTCCTCCCTTGCCTCACACAGCAGCCTGGGATACATCTCGTCTGGGCCTGGGGATTTATCCACTTTTAAGCCCGCTAAAACCGCTAGTACCTCCTCCCTCTCAATACTAATTTGTTCAAGTATATCACAATCCCCCTGCCTGGTTTCTATGCCTACATCGTCCTTCTCCATAGTGAACACAGATGCAAAATATTCATTTAAAACCCCACCTACATCTTCTGGCTCTACACACAGATTGCCACTTTGGTCCCTAATGTGCCCTACTCTTTCCCTGGTTATCCTCTTGCCCTTAATATACTTAGAAAACACCTTGGGATTTTCCTTTATTTTGCCCGCCAGTGTTATTTCATGCCCCCTCTTCGCTCTCCTAATTTCTTTTTTAAGTACCCCCCTGCACTTTCTATACTCCTCTAGGGCTTCCACTGTTTTTAGTCCTTTGTACCTGCCAAAAGCCTCCCTTTTTTTCCTAATCCATTCTCGTATATCCCTTGACATCCAGGGTTCCCTGGGCTTGTTGGTCCCACCCTTGACCTTTATGGGAACGTGTTGCCGTTGTACTCTCTCTATTTCCTTTCTGAAAGACTCCCACTGCTCTGATGTGGATTTTCCTACAAGTAGCTGATCCCAGTCAACTTTGGCCAGATCCTGCCTTATCATATTAAAATCAGCCTTCCCCCAATTTAGAACCTTTATTTCCAGTCCATCTTTGTCCTTTTCCATGACTACCTTAAATCTCACCAAATTATGGTCACTGTCACCAAAACGCTCTCCTACCAACACTTCTACCACTTGCCCGGCTACATTCCCTAGAATTCGGTCCAGTACCGCCCCCTCTCTTGTAGGACTTTCTACATGCTGGCTCAAAAAGCTCTCCTGGATGCACTTTAAGAATTCCACACCCTCTAAGCCTTTCACACTCTGACTATCCCAGTTAATATTGGGGAAGTTGAAATCCCCTAATATTATTACCCTATTATTTCTACACTTCTCTGAGATTTGCCTACATATCCGTTCCTCTATCTCCCCCTGACTGTTTGGGGGCCTAGAGTACACTCCCAGCAAAGTGCTTGCCCCCTTTTTATTTTTAAGTTCTACCCATATGGCCTCATTAGAGGAACCTGCTAAGATATCATCCCTCCCTACAGCAGTAATTGACTCCTTGATTAATATTGCGACACCCCTTCCTCTTTTACACCCCCCTGTCTCGCCTGAAGATTCTATACCCCGGAATATTGAGCTGCCAGTCCTGCCCCTCCCTCAACCATGTCTCTGTGATAGCAACAATATCATACTCTCATGTGTTCATCAACACCTTCAATTCATCTGCCTTACTCGTAAGACTCCTTGCATTAAAATAAATGCCATCCAGCCTCGCCATACTCCCTTGTGCAGTTACATATTTGCTCTGCCTTCCAGGCTGACTTGTTTTTTCCTCTATATTTGGCTGTGCATCACCCCCTACTATAGCTCCACTCCGTATCCCATCCCCCTGCCAAGTTAGTTTAAACCCCCCCCCACCGTACTAGCAAACCTCCCCGCAAGGATGTTGGTCCCATTCCGGTTCAGGTGCAACCCGTCAGACTTGTACAGGTCCCACCTTCCCCAGAAGCAGACCCAGTGATCCAGAAAACTAAAGCCCTCCCTCCTGCACCAACTCTTTATCTTCTCTATCCTCCTATTCCTATACTCACTAGCACGTGGCACCGGGAGTAATCCAGAGATTACAACCTTGGAGGTCCTGCTTTTTAATCTGCTACCTAGCTCCCTAAATTCTTGTTGCAGGACCTCATCCCTCTTTCTACCCATGTCGTTGGTACCAATGTGAACCACGACCTCTGACTGTTCGCCCTCCCCCTTCAGAATGCCCTGCAGCCGTTCAGTGACATCCTTGACCCTGGCACCAGGGAGGCAACATACCATCCTGGAGTCACGTCTGCGGCCACAGAAACATCTATCTGTTCCCCTTACGATAGAATCCCCTATCACTATTGCTCTCCCACTCTTTTTCCTCCCCTCATTGACAGCTGAGCCACTCGCAGTGCCATGGACTTGGCTCTTGCTGCATTCCCCTGAAAAACCATCTCCCCCAGCAGTATCCAAAACGGAAAATCTGTCGGAGAGGGAGATGAACCCAGGGGACTCCTGCACTACTTTCCTAGTTCTTTTACTCTGTCTGGCAGTCACTCATTCCCTGTCTGCCTGTGCACTCTTTACCTGCGGTGTGACCACCTCACTAAACATGCTAGCCACGAAGATCTCAGCTTCGCGAATGCTCCACAGTGACTTCAGTCGCAGCTCCAGCTCCGAAATGCGGATTTCGAGTAGCTGCAGCTGGAGACACTTCCTGCACATGTGTTCGCCCTGGACACCTAAAGTGTCCCTGACTTCCAACATAGCACAGGAGGAGCACTCCAAGCTGCCCTGCCATGTCCTACCCTTAATTTACTCCCTTTAAATTAAAGAATATTAAATACACTGGGGACCTTACTTCCCTTTAAACACTACTTACTCTAAACTAGAGACCTTACTTTTACTTTAATGACTGGAATGTGGAAATACTCACCACTGGTTCTCTGTCCCCGCTTGTGCAGCTTTTTAGCTCCTGCTCTCCTGGAAGCTGACAAAAATGGAAAAAGAAAGGAACACCTCCCTCCCCGCACTCCCTCACTCACCTTCCCTCATTCACCAAACTCACAGCTTAACACTCTGTTCCGATCTGCACTCCGTGACAAACTGCACTCTAGCCTCCCTTATTGATACTGCTGAGATTTAAATAAGTGATCTCTCTGGCAGTTACAGAACCAGATTCGACCACTTAATTAATTAATTAATTAATTACTCTCACCTGCTCTCCAGCACAGAGCTAAAGGATAGAGATAAACGGTGCAACACAGTAAGTAGGCACCAGTGAATTAATGGAGAAGTGAGCAGAAGTGAATTAATAAATTCACAACACCAGCAGTCACACCAACAAAATTAAATTAATGGAGCAGCAAACACCAGTAAATTCATTCATGGAGCATCAGACAGACCAACATGATGTCAAAACATGAGGCCCAAGGGTCAAAGATCATGGGTCATGATGGGTGTTGGGGAGGGTGGGGGAGAGGTGCAAATTACAAGGTGTGAGGCCTGCAAACACATTGGGGTCCTATTTATCAGGTGGAAGTTCCGAAATGCAGGTTTTAAACACCGAATAAATGGCAGTTTGCACACCAAAGCACGACCAGTGGTGGGAGGCCAGCAACCACAGTGACAGGCTATTGTTTGCATATGGAATTGCTGTTATAAATGTTTACATAGGCAGTTTCCATTGTAAATGTTGACATGAAGTAACTTTTACCAACAGTGTGTGCTAAATGCAAGACTTTTAACAGATATTTCTCAAATACATCAATACCTCTCATTTACTATTACTTACTATTATATATTTTTAGACCAAGAATTCTAAATAAAATGGTCAACGTCACATTTTATCAGCAAACAACACGATGAGAAGAGCACATTACGTGTCATTTCAGTAACGCCTGTCCCTCATATCCACTGCAGGCATGGTAAGCAATCTCACCATTAAAGAATTAATGCTATCCTTTCCTTTTTTCCTGAAGTTTATTTAGAAATAATGCCTACTGAAGACACTGGAATTTTACTGGAAATCCAACTCAGCAAAGGAGCTATATTATTAAAACGAAAGCAAAATACTGCGGATGCTGGAAATCTGAAATAGAAACAGAAAATGCTGGAAATACTCAGCAGGTCAGGCAGCATCGAAACAGAGTTAACGTTTCAGGTCGATGACCTTTCATCAGGTCATCAACCTGAAACATTAACTCAGTTTCTCTCTCCACAGATGCTGCCTGCCCTCTCTCGGTTCCTGCACCCTCATTAAAATTGTACCATTTAGTTTATATTGCTTCTCCTAATTCTTCCTACCAAAATGCATCACTTCACACCTCTCTGCGCTAAACTGCATCTGCCATGTGTCTGCACATTTCACCAGTCTGATATTGTGACCTGCTGAGTGTTTCCAGCATTTTTTGTTTTAATTCAGCAAAATCATTAAACAAGGATGCTTTCATTGCAATTTTAATTCAACTGCTTCATGCCATCAGCTCAGCCACTTATCCAAGCTGCTGCTTTGATATGGAGACAAATCATTTTTATTTCAAATTTGAAAACACAAAAAGTGTAAAGGATTTTAAACATAATTCTATCCAACAAGCTGCAAAATTAACATTTTCCCAGTGGACCGAGCAATCAATTGTCAATGCTACAAATAAAACAGGGTGCAAAGAAACACGAGGGTAAACTGATTAGGAGTCACTTTTACTGAAAACTTGAGCCTGATTTCTGCTAAATATTGGCAAGTGCTACCTTGTATTACAGTACAAGAACTCAGTCATATTCAAACAAGTGTGCACACAACAACTACTAATAACCTCTAATGACAATACTTCCCCAAAGGGATGGAAAAGACTGCATTTATTTACAAACATGAACAAACAGAAGGCTCTTAAAATATCCCTACTTCCAACATCTCACTTCCAACAAAACAGCACCATCTCTGAACACCAGGAGAACTTTAAAGCAACCCTCAGTGAACATGTGCAATTTTCTTTAAATGGTCTGCAGGGCTTTTAAATGATGGAAAATATTTCCTCAGGAAACTATTCACGGTTTCCCGGATTCTGTAACTAATAACCTCCTCAGGGCTTCAGTGAAGTCAAAGCCAAGTTGCGAAACACATTCAATACAGAGAACAGCTAAGACCAAAGAAAGGCCAGGAGTAACATTTATGAGCAGCAAGACTGACACAGATTGCAAACCCACTTAAAAAATATGCAGCTACTTGAACTTTCAACAGCAACGTGCATTAAAATAGGTTACGCTTTTAGACCACAATTGGTGACAACTGCTAGACTCTTAATATTGATAATCTTTTTACATTAATAAAAATAAATTCACATATTAAGAATTGCATTGTGTGAAGAGCCTTAAATGGGTTTGGATACTTTAAGTAGATCCCAGTTAATCATTAATGGAACGTTTTTTATTAATAGAGATTAATACATTACAACTATAGCTGCTTTCTAAGTATTTTACTTCCAAACTCCAAAATCAAAACATAAGCAGCTCACTGTGGCACGGGTCTAAGTTGGGATGAGCTACTGAAGCAGAAATATTGGCAAGGCAAATACACTTTAAGGGGCCTCCATTTTTCATTTTTATTTATCACACCAAATCCAAATGAAAGTCAGAGGAGGAAAAATCAATGTTACAAAAATAATCTTAGTGATTGTATACTAAAAATAAAAACCAGAGGACAAGTATAGAATTATCACTTGGTTATCAGAATATGGTTCTGATGAAAGGTCATCGACCTGAAACGTCAACTCTCTTTCTCTCTCTACGGATGCTGCCTGGCCTGCTGAGTTTTTCCAGCGTTTTCTGTTGTTATTTAGAATTATCACTTCTTTGATTTCTCTTCTGATGGTGTTAACAACTGCAAGGCCTGAAGATAGAGTAATGTCAGGATTACCCTTGTATGACAAATGACAGATTAGGCAGAAACAGATTGCCTAAATCAAGACGTGGCGAGAGAGATGGTGCAGAAGAGCAGGTTTCACATCCATAGAACATTGGAACAAATTCTGGAGTCAAGGGAAAACCAAGTTTCTACAACTTCCTTACACTAAGTGATTTACGATCTAGAATGGTGCTCCATGTAAGATAGTGGAGGCAAACACACTGGAATCATTCAAGAAGCAGTTGGATGCTGATAGGCAAATCACAGGTTTCTGTGGAAGAATGAGCAATATGGGCCACATGGTTTCCCTCCTCAACTTAGCTTTGTGAGTAACTTTTAAAAAAAACTCACTTTGCTTATATAAAGTTGACTTTTGTTCCTGTTGAAAGCTTTACATGTAGGAACCTGTTGCAACAACAAGCATTTATATAATGCCTTTAACATAGTAAAACGTCCCAAGGTGCTTTACAGGAGAGTTGGCAAACAAAATTTGACACCAAACCACAAAGAGATATTAGGACTAAAGAGCTGGGTTTTAAGGAGCACCTTGAGGAGGAAAGAGAGGTAGAGAGGTTCACGGAGGGAATTCCAGAGCTTCGGGCCCAGGCAGCTGAAGACATGGCTGCCAATGATGGAGCGATTAAAATCAGGGATGCACAAGAGGCCAGAATTGGAAGAGCGCAGAAATCTCAGGGTTGTAGGGCTGGAGGAGGTTACAGATAGGGAGGAGCAAGGCCATGGAGGGATTTGAACACAAAGATGAGAATTTTAAAATCGAGGCGTTGCCAGACTAGGAGCCAACGCAAGTCAGCAAGCACAGGGGTGATGGGTGAACGGGACTTGGTGCGAGTTAGGATACGGGCAGCAGAGTTTTGGATGACCTCAAGTTTAGAGGGTGCAAGGTGGGGGGCTGGCCAGCAGAGCACTGGAATAGTCAAGTCTAGAGGTAACAAAGGCATAGATGAGGGTTTCAGCAGCAGATGGGCTGAAGCAGGGGTTGAGACGGGCGATGTTACGGAGGTAGAAGTAGGCGGTCTTTGTGATGGAGAGGATATGGGGTCGGAAGCTCAGTTCAGGATCAAGTAGGACATCAAGGTTGCAAACAGTGTCCTGGAACAATGATAAAGAACAGTTTGTGGACCACCCCAGTAGATATTTTCAGGTGCAGGTAAAAGAGACACACCTGTCACACCCAACCTAATCCTGTGTGGGACTCACACAAAAAACAAGATTTCAGCAAACTACACAAGTTGGCAACTATCATAATTTTGAAAAATAAATGATTAGATGTGATTTTAAAAAGCTGAAAAACAGAGAAGTAACTTATGTATTGAAAGATATAAAATATCAAATGTTATAGGCAACCTAGATTATTGGTTCAAGGTGCTGCAATAGGATAAGAGCACACATGAAAATGAGTGAAAAGTAAATTTAGAATAGTAATCAGGAAAAACCTTTTTAAATGTTTGAATAATTTATCAGTCAAAACATTTGGGTTGTTCTAAAATACAATAAGCAAGAATGTTAAGCTTCAATGGGCCAGTCCTGGTTTTTATGCTGGTGGTAATAATCATTTACAAAGCACACTGAGAACCTCTGGTGGCAATAAGAGAGTATTACATAAAATACTTCATGAAATTAGTGTGTGACTGGGGTCCTCTCTCCCCAGCCCGCCTCTCCACAGCTTTCCAACCTCATTCTGCTGAGAAAGTGAATCCCAGACGGAATGAGCTGGTGAGGACAGACGAGAAGTTGGTTGACGGTGGGAGCAGTAAGAGCACCAAATGGCCATGGAATCGGGTTCATTACAAATTGTAAAAATAATCCTTTGTTATAAAAACATAATTAAAATGATTCAAATTGTCATAAACCAGTGGCCCCAATATACTATGTGTCACATAGCATAAAACAGCATTATCCTTCAACTCAACAGAAGATCCACAACTATATATCAAAGAGCCGGCACAAGCACAATGGGCTGAATGGCCTCCTTCTGTGCTGTATCATTCTATAATGTAAAGAAGGTTGCACGGAGTATGTGTTTTGTCCGACTGGCCTGTATATCTGCAAATATCTGTCACATTTTCACTTGGATTGCCTCAGATCTGACATTCATACATCGGCAAGTCACAACTGAACTGGCCAAACACAAGAACAAAACTTGGAGAAACTATTAAGGATACAAGAAAACAACAGAATGAGCAATTTATTTTCCAAGTTGTTTTCCCTGCCCTTTATATTTCTCTGCTAAGCTGAGAACTTACCATTGGAAATAAGGTTTGAAATTAATATACAAAAAATTACAAAATGTACAAGAGGTTTGTTAGATGTACTTAGAACTGTGTTTTCCAGTGGAGCCCTGTGCTAATTGGAGAAGCCTGAGCCTCAGATTTTTACTGGCTCCCAGACGTATAACTATCGGCCAGAGATGCACCTGTGCCTGCAACCCGTGCGTGCAACTTTTAGTAATTTCCATAACTGACAGCAAGGCTGACCATTCACAGAACATCCAAGGACTTGATTTTCGTAAGCTCTGCACCACCAACAGACTTGAAGCTTGGTGACTTGAAGCTTACTTCGACGCCTCTACCACCAAGAACAAATACAGCAATGACATGGGAACACCATCACCTCCACATTTCCCATCATGCTGAATTGGGCATGGATCGCCATTGCTTCATAGTAACGAGATAAAAATCCTGGAATTCCCTACCCAACACCGTTGTGGGAACGCCATCTCCACAAGGACAATAGCAGTGCAAGGAAAAAACAAAAACTCAAAATTTCTTCTAAGGTTACTTTGAAAGCAGAAACTTTTATGCTGTATATCAGCCAATCTTCCACAACTACACTCACCAAGGTTCAGTGAGAGAACTACACACAGCCAAGGAAAAACTCAGCAAAGGCAGAAAGATTGGGGCAGGACCAACTAGAGTCTTCACATTTTGCAATCCTCTAAATGATTAGACCAGGTGCATTTATTTTATTTCTGTTTATACTCAGAAGTCAAAAGCAACCATTGAACAGTAGCAACGTCTGGAAAGACTATTGTTTATGTTTGGAAGATTCTGAACAAGAACCCTGAATTTAAACATAAATAAACAAAACCTTTTGCTAATACCATAGAAACTTAGAAGATAGGAGCAGGAGTAGGCCATTCGGCCCCTCGAGCCTGCTCCGCCATTCAATGCGATCATGGCTGATCATCCAAATTCAGAACCCTGTCCCTGCTTTCTCCCCATATCCCTTGATACCTTTAGCCTTAAGAAATATATCCAACTCCTTCTTGAATATATTTAATGAATTGGCCTCTACTGCCTTCTGTGGTAGAGAATTCCACAGGTTCACCACTCTCTGGGTGAAGAAATTCCTCCTCATTTCTGTCCTAAATGGCTTACCCCTTATCCTTAGACTGTGACCCCTGGTTCTGGACTCCCCGGCCATCGGGAACATCCTTCCTGCATCTAGTCTGTCCAGTCCTTTCAAAATTTTATAAGTTTCAATGAGATCCCCTCTCATTCTTCTAAACTCCAGCGAGTATAAGCCCAATCGACCCAATCTCTCCTCATACGTCATTCCTGCCATCCCAGGTATCAGCCTGGTGAATCTTCGCTGAACTCCTTCCATGGCAAGAACCTCCTTCCTCAGATAAGGCGACCAAAACTGCACACAATACTCAAGGTGTGGTCTCACCAAGGCCCTGTACAACTGCAGCAAGACATCCTTGTTCCTGTACTCAAACCCTCTCGCTACGAAGGCCAACATACCATTTGCCTTCTTAACCGCCTGTTGCACCTGCATGCTTACCTTCAGCGACTGGTGCACAAGGACACCCAGGTCTCGTTGCACTTCCCCTTCTCCCAATCTATTGCCATTCAGATAATAATCTGCCTTCCTGTTTTTGACACCAAAGTGGATAACCTCACATTTATCCACGTTATATTGCATCTGCCATGCTTCTACCCAATCACCCAACCTGTCCAAATCATCCTGGAGTTTCTTGGCATCCTCCTCACAGCACACACACCCACCCAGCTTTGTGTCGTCTGCAAACTTGGAGATATTACATCTAGTTCCCTTGTCTAGATCATTAATATATATTGTGAATAGCTGGGGTCCTAGGACCGATCCCTGCAGTACCCCACTAGTCACTGCCTGCCACTCGGAAAAAGACCCGTTTATTCCAACTCTTTGCTTTCTGTCTGCCAACCAGTTCTCTATCCAAGTCAATACCTTGCCCCCAATCCCATGTGCCTTAACTTTACACGCTAACCTCTCATGCGGGACCTTATTTGAAAGCCTTTTGAAAGTCCAAATACACCACATCCACTGGTTCTCCCTTATCTATTTTACCAGTTACTGTTGCAGCGATAAACAAATTATGCAAATATGTTTAATTTGTTTTCTTGAATTTAATAAATTTGTGGCCTTCATTATTAAAAGCCACACCCTAAACAACAGGCAGAGAATTGTTTGTTTGTGTGTGTGCACTAAATGAGGAGAATTTATTTATTTATCCACCTATATAAACTTTACCTGGGTAAAGAAAACACTGTCTTTAGATCTTGAACCTTCAACATTTGCACAACCCACAAATCTGACTATGTTAATTTATTCAAGAAAAATAAAAAGCACACCACAGAAAGTTTCACACAGCCAGTGTAATGCTTTACTGAAATCCTCGTGGCAACATAGCTTTACCCTTCAGATTTGGTCCTGCACACACGCATTTGTTACATCTCTTCATACAATTGAAAGCAGATTCACTCAAGTGCATCAGTAGAATTTTCTAACTTCTTCAAGCAACTTTTGGCAACCCACGTGCATTAGACCTCCTTATATGAAACATACACTGCATCTTTTTCCTCTACACTTGAATGATGAACACACCCATATGCTTAATTTTGAGTATGTTCTGTCATTGTTGGGAGAACTCTGGTGAGGATCTCTGCTTAACTTGCTAACATCAGGGTTAACCCTTGCAAAGTCCACAAAGCGCTGGGATTTAAGACTTTTAACTTGGACAAGCTAATACAGGTCTCCCCCTCAACTCCCTTTACCTGCCTTTGCTCCATATCCTTTGATACCTTTACCCAACAAAAATCTACCAATCACAGTCTTGAAAACTTCCATTGACCCAGCATCCACAGCTTTTTGGGGAACGAGTACCAGATTTCCACTACCCTTTGGGTGAAAAAGTACTTCCTGATTTCACTCTAAAATGGCCTAGCTCTAATTAAGATTATGCTGTCTTGTTCTGAATCTCCCCCGCCCCCCACCAGAGGAAAATGTTTCTCTATCTACCCCATCAAATCCATTTATCATTTAAAACTTCTCGATCCGATCACGCCTCAACTTCCCAAACTAAAGGGATTCGTAGCCAAGTTTATGAAACCTGTCCTCACAATTTAACCCTTTAAGTCCTGGTATCATTTGGTGAACCTGCACTGTACCCACTCCAAGGCTAATATATTTGTTTCTACATTTCAGTACCCAAACTGAACGCAGTACACCAGATGAGGTCTGACCACGGCTCTGTACAACTGAAGCATCACTTCCTCACTTTTGAATTCGAACCACTTGAGATAAAAGCCAACATTCCATTAATCTTTTTGATTACTTTTTAAACTTGCACACCAGATTTACGTACATGGACACACAAATCCCTTTGCTCCTCCACAGATTTTTGTCTCTCGCTGTTAAGAAAATATTCTGATTTGTCTTTCTCATATCCAAAGTGCCTCACACTTCCCCACATTGAACTCTATCTGCCACAGTTTTGCCCACTCACTTTGTCTGTCTGTATCCCTTTGCAACTTCCTGCTCCCATCTACACAATTTACTGTGCCTCCCAACTTAGTGTCATCTGCAAATTTGGATGTATGACTCGAAACCTTCACATTTCAATACTCACTGAGGAGGACTATGACATAAATTATTTCAAGATGCCCAGAATTCGCATGTCATAGCCCTGGCTCTTTAATCTTCCCCAAACCCCCAGCAATTTTTGGCTAGTGCCAGAGGAATGGTGAGGCACAGTCGCAGGAGAGTGGCCTTGGCTCCAAGGGAGAGGCACCTGCTCCCCGCCAGAGCCTCAAGGCCCAGAGCTGCTCGAAGTCACCCACCACGGCCATCTGAAGGGTTCTCAATTGAAGCTCAACAGCTTCCCACCTCCCAAACTGCAGCCACTGGGGAGACACTTTGTAGGAGCACTAGGATAGGGAAAGGAGCACACAAACAGACACCAAAGGCTGGCACAAGGATGATTTATAATTATTTTTGTTCAGTTAGATACAGATAGAATTGATTTGTTCGATAAATTCGTTTTTTGTTCTGGATTTGGTGTTGGGTGTCTATAATTATAGTGAAGTGAGAGCAATACCTAAGAGGCTGGACTGAAGGAAGGCAATCAGTTGGTGGTGGTAAGGACGAGGGTGGTGATGATGCGACTGTTGGTGTATTGGGGATGGGAGGGTTGGTTCTGGTGAAGCGTTCTTGGATGAGCTGCTGTTGGAGAACTCTGGCAGCTCGGGGCGCTGGTGTTCAATGCATCTCCTGCTCCACTTCTTGCTGCCCAGGGGGTGGTAAGGGCTGGTCGTGGAGCATGCAGCTGACGGCCACAAATCTGGATACACAGTCAGAGCTGTACTGTAAAGCTCCTCCCGAATGGTCCAGGCAGCGGAAGCGTTGCTTAAACACGTCAATCAGTTTCTGGTGGCGCATGGCTCTCGTTGTAGGGTAGCTCTGAAACTGAGCCCAGGTTCCTGACAGTAGTTGTGAGCCAAGTGTGATGGGAATAGCCCTTGTCGCAGTCGCCAGCCTGTAGCCTGACTGGAATAAAGGTTTCACAGGATGAAAGTCATGACTGTTGCCAGTAAATCAGGAACAGACCTGCCTGTGATCACAAACCAGCTTGACATTGAGGGAGTGGAATCCCTTTCGATTGATAAAGATGCCAGGCTGGTGATGGAGAGCACGCAAGGCAATGTAGTGCAGTCTATAGCTCCTTAGACCCTGAAGAGGCCTGCTATGCGGGCAAAGCCAAGTGCTCCCTCGCCCTGCTTTGCTTTGTCCATAAAGTAACGTAGCTGTTGCAGCTGGTGTAGAGAACCTCAGTGATATCCCTCAAAGCGATGGGCTGCAAGTTGGGAAATGTTGCTGATGTCACCTGCCGCAACCTGCAAGAAGCTGGTTGCAAAAAATTAAGGGACACTGTCAACGTGACAGCCACAGGCAGTGCGAGGCTCGAATTGTGGCTGCAGCAGGTCATATAGCTCCGTGACTAATCCTTTGTGAAGCAAAGCACTTCATATGTTGCTCCTCTGAGAAGGTTCATGGAGAAGTTTTCCCTGAAGACAGGGTCTGGATCCGGGTCCCCACAACCCCCCCCACCCCGGGGTGCTGTGGGCCTGGCCACACCCCTCCCCTGTGCTGCAGGTATAACCCCACCCACCTCCCTTGGGCTGTGGATCTAAATCCCCCCCCCCCCCCCGGGCTGTGGGTCTAAACCCCCCCCCCTCCCCTGGGGCTGTGGGTCTAAAACCCCCCCTCCCCTGGGCTGTGGGTCTAACCTGCCCCAGAATGGTAACTGAATAGAGAATGCTGCTCACAATCCATCACACAACTGGTGCAGAAGCTTACATGCCAATCTGCAATGATTTCAGCCGTCAGTCAGCTTTTCATCTGCTTTGTTGGCTCAGCGGCATTTCAGAAGATGATCAGCTTTTTCACTGGATATGGATCAGTTGGGGAGCAGGACAGAAGGCTACTAGAATAAATCAAACATTACTCTCTTCAACGGTTAATAATGCACAAATCTGAGGCAAAAGAATTGAAAATGGTTGATGGTTTCCAGAGAGTCACCGCTGCAGAGTATGTGTTTTTTAGCCGTTGGCCTCAAAGATGTTTAAAAAAAAGCTGCTAAAATATCGCTTTTAAAAAACGTTTTATTTTTCCTCAAATGGACAAAGTGGGATATGTTTTTAAGAATGTACCCAGCACTGCTTTAGATCAGTCTGTTTCTAATCTAACAAGGAAAGACGCTTCATGGTCATTTTATTTCATTCTGGGAAATGGAATGGGGCAAATAACTGATACAAGAGTGGGAAAACAATGGGGAAATAGTGACCACAACATAGTACGGGTCAAGGCAAGAATAGAAAAAGACAAGAGAGTCAAAGATAAGAGTGCTGGACTGGAAAAGGCCTATGGGTTAAAATACATAATACTCTGAAAGGGCAAATAGATAAAGCCATAAAAAGGCTAACTGAATTTTGGGTTTTATAAAGGGGAGCAGTGTAAAGAATAAAGTATAGATTCATCAGAATGATTGAAGGGTTTTGATAGATTGAAGAGGGAAAGACTATTTCTTCTGTTTCAGGAGTCAGTGACAAAGGGTCATCAATTTAAAATCACCAAGAGTGAAGAAGGACATTAGGAAAAACTTGTTTATGCAGAAAGTTGTTCGAGCATGCAATGCATTGCTAGAGGGAGTGGCTGAGGCAGAGACCACTGCATCTTTATGGGTACAGTAGCATAGTGCTTATGTTACTGGACTAGTAATCCAGGGAACACATTCAAATCGCATCACGGCAGTTTGAGAATTTGAATTCAGTTTAAAAATCTGGAAACAAAAAACTGGCATCAGTAAAAGTGATCATGAAGCTGTCGGATTGTTGTAAAATCCCAAATGGTTCACCAATGTCCTTTGGGATGGGAACCTGCCGTCCTTACCTGGTCTGGGCCTATATGTGACTCCAGTCCCACACCAACGTGGTTGACTCTTAGCTACCCTCTGAAGCAAGGCACTCGGTTGTATCAAACTGCTACAAGTAGTTCAAATAGGAAGGCCCACCACCACCTTCTCATGGCAACTAGGGACGGGCAATAAATGCCGGCCTTGCCAGCAACGACCACATACCAAGAATTAAGAATAATAAGAATCTTTTACGGGAAAACTGGATAAATATTTGAAGATACACGGCCATGGGGAGAGAGCATGGCAGTGGGTTTAGATTTGGATTGCGTAGCAAAGAGCTGGTATAGACACAATAAGCAGAAGGGCCTTTTTGTGTTGTCAACTTAAATGGTTCCATGCGAGAGTCAGCTTTGGCTCAGTGGTAGCACTTGTGCCTCTGAATCAGAAGGTTGTTGATTCAAGTCCCCACACCAGAGATTTAAGCACAAAATCCAGGCTGACACTCCAGTGCAGTACTGAGGGAGTGCGGCACTGTCGGAGGTGCCGTCTTTTAGATGAGACGTTAAACCGGGCCCCGTCTGCCCTCTCAGGTTAACTTAAAAGATCCCATGATATTATTTGAAAAAGAGCAGAGGAATTCTTCCCGGTGTGCTGGCTAATATTTATCCCTCAACCAACAACTAAAACAAATGATTGTCATTTATCTCACCGGTTTGTGGGATCTTACTGTGCATAAATTGGCTGCTGCATTTCTTATATTACAACAATTACTACACTTTGAAAGTACTTAATTGGCTGTAAAATGCTTTGGGACGTCCTGCGGATGTGAAAGGCGCTACAGGAATGCAAGTCTTGCTTTTTATATTTAAGTAGTTATTATAAAATAGAATTTTTTCCCCCAAAATCACTCTCCCACAGTGGGCTGGCTAAGCCCACCTCCAGTACTCCTAAGGTTCTGAAGAGTCAGAGGAACTCTAGGGCAGTATGATATTTAATTCATGTTTATTGACTGAAATGGCACATCTACCTACTCTACCCAAACACAAGAATGAAATAAATTGTATAGAGTTTCACTAGTTGAAGCAAGCTGGGGTAACAGCACAATAATTGGACTGTGATTGTTTGCAACATCACTTTGGGAATCATTGTCGTGTCCTTACCCAAATACCTTTACCAGGTCACGCGTCACATCAGTGGCTTATTTTGCATATAAAATGCTTTCCTCAATAAGTATATTTGCCTAAAGTTATTCCAGTTGTCCTGCTGCAACATTTATAGTAAATATATATTTTTAAAAGTTTTTTTTTAATGTTTGTAATGATTTGCACTCAGCAAGAGCACTAACAGGCGTTCGACAGTACAGAAAACTTAGTGTCAGGTAGCTTTGACCAAGTTATGCATAACAAATAATGAGGTCTGAACTGCAAGTGCTTTACATTCGAGAAACTTCAGCCAGAAGTGCCGAATGGATGATCCTTCTCGGCCTCCTCCCAAGGTCCCCACCATCACAAATGCCAGTCTTCAGTCTATTTGATTCACTCCACATAACCTCAAGAAACAGCTGAGCGCACTGGACACAGTAAAGGCTACAGGTCCCGACAACATCGCAGCTGTCGTGTTCAAGACCTGTTCTCCAGAAATAGCTGTTCCTCTAGCCAAGCTGTTCCAATACAGCTACAAAACTGGCATCTACCCTACAATGTGGAAAACTGCACAGGTGTGCCCTGTCCACAAAAAGGACAAATAAAATCTGGCCAATTACCGCCCCATCAGCTTACTCTCAATCAGCAAAGTGATGGAAGGTGTCATCGACAGTGCTATCAAGCAGCACTTACTAACCAATAACCTGCTCACCGATGCTCAGTTTGGGTTCCGCCAGGACCACTCGGCTCCAGACCTCATTACAGCCTGGGTCCAAACATGGACACAATAGATGAATTCCAGATGTTACGTCAGAGTGACTGCCCTTGACATCAAGGCATCATTTGACAGTGTGAGATATCAAGGAGCACGAGTAAAATTGAAGTCAATGGGGATCTGGGGAAAAACCCTCCACTGGCTGGAGTCATACCTAGCACAAATGAAGGTGGTTGTTGGAGGTCAATCATCTCAGCCCCAGAACATCGCTGCAGGAGTTCCTCAGGGCAGTGTCCTTGGCCCAAGCATCTTTAGCTGCTTCATCAACAACCTTCCCTCCATCATAAGGTCAGAAGTGGGGATGTTTGTTGATGACTGCACAGTGTTCAGTCCCATTTGCAACTCTTCAGATAATGAAGCAGTCCATCCCCACATGCAGCAAGATCTAGAGAACATCCAGGCTTGGGCTGCGAAGTGGCAAGTAACATTAGCACCACACAAGTGGCAGGCAATGACCATCTCCACCAGAGGGTCTAACCACCTCCTCATGGCATTACCATCATTTGACAGGATGTGTATTGCCGTTCCTTCATTGTCAGAGTCAAAATCTTGGAACTTCCTACTTAACAGCACTGTGGAAGTACCTTCACCACAGACTGCAGCGATTCAGGGGGAAGGCTCACCACCACCTACTCAAGGGCAACTAGGGAGGGGCAATAAAGGTTGTCCTTGCTCGCATTGCCCACATTCTGAGAATGAATTTTAAAAACTCCCCCCCCCCCATGGCTGAAAAAAGCAGAGATAGAGACAGACGTGAGACTCACAATTGAATGAATTACTATCCTGTTTAATTTCAGTGTTGAAACATTCCCTTAACATCACAGCTCTTTTAAAAAGGGCAAGTTGCTATTCAAGAATTCGACTCAGCTCCCAGCTGATCTCACATTGCATCTCGCAGAAGCTTGCAGTGCAGCAGATGAGGGCTGCTACACCATAAACTCTTGCACTGCCATTTGCACAATATCCTTTATTAGAATTCTGAATATTTGTACCAGCAAACATAATCAGCTATCGGTATAGAGATATATACACATACAGCTTTGTATATGGAGATATACACACACACACACACACACAGCATTGTATATAGAGATATATATACACACATACATAGCTTTGTATATAAAATATGCATCTACAGCTTGCAGTTACATAGCACCTTTAATGAAAAAATCTTGCATAGCACTTGACAAATAGAAGGAAACTGGGAAGCAGACATCGAGCCACAAGAGAGAGATTCAGAGGAGTGACCCAAGGTTTTGTGGAAAAGATGGGTGTTGACGGGGGCGGGGAGGAGTTGGTGACCGGGACGGAAGTTGGGGGGGGGGGTGGTAAGCTAAGAGGGGTGGAGGAGAGGTGAGGGGGTGGTGGGTTTAGAGGTGGAGGGGTGAGGGGCGGAGATGTGGTGATGGAGAGGGGTGAGGGGGTGGTGAGGTGAGGTGAGGTGCGGGGCGGGGCGGAGTGGGCGGAGCCGAACGGTGCTGTTCCGCGAGCGGTCTCTCGGGCCGCGGCGCCTCCTCCACCTACCCGCAGGATCCCGGTCATTTTCTCGAACAGGACGCGGAAATCTTGGTGCGGCACGTCGGGGAAGAGCTGGTCCTTGAGCAGCTGCTCGGTGATGCCCGGGTTGCGGTAGTAGGTGAGCTGGGCCAGGCCGCCCAACAGGCCGCTCAAGGCCTTGCCGCCCTGCTCCGCCATCATCAGCTGACGTCACGCGCTGACCTCCCGCCGACCTTTCACCCGCTGCTCGTCACGTGGCCTGCAGCGTCCCTGCTGGCCCAGACCCGGCACCACAGTGACCATGGCTCAAAGACCTCTCCCCAAAGCCCATTGTGTTGCACTCAGCTGCTGTTAACAGCAGAAACAGTGGGACTAGGAATTGAGATTAAAATGAATGAAACAGATTGCAAGACCCGTTCTTATTCCTGAAGCCCTCTTTTTAGACTGAGACATCAGAATATTTCACATTTTTAAATCAAAGGGAATGTCACTTTTAAAAGATCTAACCAGTCTGTTACACACGTGCTAGTCGATCTCTCTTGGTGACCAACGGTTCCACCACAGACCCAATTCATGGACGGACCGGGGTCAAGCAAGGCTGTGTCATCGCACCAACGCTCTCCTTGATCGTCCTTGCGGCAATGCTCCATCTCACCCTCAGTAAGCTCCCCGCTGGAGTGAAGCTAATTTACAGAACAAACGGGAAACTGTTCAACCTCCGTCGCCTCCAGTCCAGATCCAAGGTCGTTCCCTTCCTCTGTCATCGAATTACAGTATGCAGACGACGCTTGCGTCTGCGCACACTCAGAGGTCGAACTCCAAACCATCGTTAACACATTCACCGAAGCGTACGAGAGCATAGGCCTTACATTAAACATTCGTAAGACAAAGGTCCTCTACCAACCTGCCCCCGATTATCAAAATCCATGACAAGGCCTTGGAGAACGTGGACCACTTTCCATACCTCGGGAGCCTACTGTCAACAAGGACAGACGTCGATGACTAAGTCCAACACCGCCTTCAGTGTGCCAGTGCAGCCTTCGGTCGCCTGAGGAAGAGAGTGTTTGAAGACCAGGACCTCAAACCCAGCCCTAAGCTCATGGTCTACAGAGCAGCAGTGATACCCGCCCTGCTGTGTGCCTCAGAGACATGGACCATGTACAGCAGGCACCTCAAAGCACTGGAGAGGTACCACCAACGCTGCCTCCGCAAGATCCTGCAAATCCATTGGCAGGATAGGTGCACCAACGTCAGTGTTCTTGCTCAGGCCAACATCCCCAGCATCGAAGCTTTGACCACGCTCGATCAGCTCCGATGGATGGGTCACATTGTCCGCATGCCCGAGACGAGACTCCCAAAACAAGCACTCTACTCGGAGCTCCGACACGGCAAGAGAGCCCCAGGTGGGCAGAGGAAACGCTTCAAGGACACCCTCAAAGCTTCCTTGAAAAAGTGCAACATCCCCACCGACACCTGGGAATCCCTGGCCCAAGACCGTACAAAGTGGAGGAGAAGCATCCGGGAAGGTGCCGATTACCTCGAATCTCTTCGCCGGGAGCAAGTGGAAGCCAAGCGGAAGGAGCGCACATCAACCCAAGCACCCCACCCACCCACCCCTTCAACCACCGTCTGCCCCACCTGTGACAGAGACTGTAGGTCCCGCATTGGACTCATCAGTCACCTGAGAACTCATTTTTAATGTGGAAGCAAGTCATCTTCGGTTCCGAAGGACTGCCTAAGGAAGGAAGTCGATCTTCTTGGTGACACTGAAAAGTTTCATCCAATGTTTTCAAACAATTTTTTTTGCGCAGCAAGTTGATCTGGATGCACTGCCTGAAAGGGCGGTGGAACTTTTCAATAGGAACTTTCAAAATGGAATTGGATAAATACTTGAAGGAAAAAAAATACAGGGCTATGGGGAAAAGAGCAGGGGAGTGGAACTAATTGGATAGCTCTACCAAGGAGCCGGCACAGGCACGATGGGCCGACTGGCCTCCTTCTGTGCTGTATCATGGTATCATTCTATGATTCTATAATGCGATGACAGTCCATCCTAAAACAATGAACAACAGAGGCATAGTAACATAGAGGTTATAGAATTAACAGAATAAACTAGAGAATTTAAATTAAAACAAAATGTGTTAATTGGATTTTTTGACAATCAAAACAAAGGAAATCAACCCACAGAAACCAACACAAACCCCATGCATCTCCACTAACTGACAACAACAAAGGTTTCTGTGCTGTTAATTCTATGTAATTTTATGTTACCAATGAACATCACACCACATCGAAGTAGTCACCAGTGAATTATGAATTTAATATAGCACCAGCCACCACTGAATCAATACATTCATAGAGCAATGGGTACCGGCAAATTAATGAATTAATACAGCATTGAATTAAAACTTAATGGAGCAACAGACATCATGAATTAATTAATAAATTAATACAGAAATGGGCACCAGCAAACTAATGAAGCAGCAGGCAGCAGTGAACTAATCAATTCACAGACCAGCAGGCAGACGCACAAATCAATAAATGAATGGAGCAGTGGGCAGCAATGAATGAATGGAGCAGTGGGCAGCAATGAATGAATGGAACAACAAGTACCAGAGAATCAATAAAGTACTGCAGAAGCTGGTACCAGTTCATTAATAAGTTCATATAGCAGTAAGCACACCAATAACTGAATGGAGCAGGTGGCACCAAAAAATCAATAAATTAATGGAGAGGCATATCCAGCAAATTAATACATTTTTGGAGTACTGTGCACAATTGAATTAATAAATTAGTGGTGGAACAGCAGGCGCCAGTGAATTATTGATTTTTTTTGTATTTGTTGTCAGCATATGGGCAATACTGGTAACACCACAATTATTTCTAATCCAATTTAGGCTGACACTTTACTGTTATAGAATCATAAAATGGTTACAGTACGGAAGAAGGCCATTTGGCCCGTCGAGCCTGTGCCAACTCTCAGCTAGTCCCACTCCCCTGCCCTTTCCCCGTAGCCCTGAATTTTTTTTTCCTTCAGATACTTATCCAACTCCCTTTTGAAAGATAAGATTGAGTCTGCCTTCACCACCCTTTCAGGCAGTGCATTTCAGATCTTAACCACTCGCTGCATAAAAAAGTTTTTTCTTACGTCGCCTTTGGTTCTTTTGCCAATTATCTTAAATCTGTGTCCTCTGGTTGATATAGATGGACGAGACCAACGTGAAAAAGAACACACTAGATTGAACACAAAAGTCAATTTTCCAGTAACTATCCCCAAAATATAATTTTAAGAGGAATTTTAACATAATATATTTTCCCATTGAAAATATAACCGAATGTAGAATGTTTAGGCTATATTTTAAATTGACAAGTAAACAGCTGAACAAATAGTACAGTAACTTTAGAGAAAAAAAGGAAAAAACAACTGCAATTTTCATCACTAGATTTATGATCAGCTGTCATCTTAGACTGAATACAGAATTTCACATACAACATAAATTTTACAAAAATGGAAACAACTGGTAAAAATGCTGCACTGACCTGCATCTGAGTTTCTTTTTCTCATCATCATCTTCTTTGCTGAGCTGAGGCTTAACATCTTTGTTTTTATCTTTCTTCAATTTCTTGGCAATCTGTTCTTTCATTTTTTCCCACTCTTCAGTGTCAGATTCATCATTTTCCTCCTTGTCAGATCCCCTTTTTGTCTTCAGGGGATTTGAGGAGAAAGTTTTTCACACAGAGGGTGGTGGGGGTCTGGAACTTACTGCCTGAAAGGTTGGTAGAGGCAGAGACCCTCATCACATTTAAAAAATACTTGAATATGCACTTGCAGTGCCGTAACCCACAAGGCTACGGACCAAGTGCTGGAAAGTGGGATTAGGGTGGATGGCTCTTTGTCAGCTGGCACAGACAAGATGGGCCGAATGGCCTCCTTCTGTGCTGTAAATTTCTATGATTTCTATGATTTCATTGTTGCCAGTTCACTTTCAACAACTGGAACAGAGCTTAGCCGGGAGTCATCCTTCAACAAATCATGACTGCTTTTGCTTTTTCCTTTCATACTCTGGCTAACTCTGTTGTAGTGAAAGAACCAGTGTCGGAGGGACTGTCTTTAAATGAGATATTAAACTGAGGCCCTTCTCTTTCTGAGGGAAAGAGAAAGCCTCCATGTCTGTCAACACGCTGACCAGACTCACGCATGAAGAATGGCCACTGGGGTATAAAGGACACAGCTGGGAGAGAATGCCTTGCGGAGAGGAGGAAGAAGAAAATAATCACACCAAAAAAGTGAAGATTTATAAATTTGTAATCTAAACTAGGGTTGCCAACTCTGGTTGGATGTAATCCTGGAGGTTTCATCATATGAAGTACCACCTCCCACTACCCCACCCCATCACTCCCATCATTGGCAGTCATGCCAAACCCAACCATCTCATAAATCATGAGTAAAACTCTTAAAAATCATGAGATTTGGTAAGGAATCATGAGTTGCTATTTTTTGGTTTATAAACCTCATTAGTGGCTTTACTTAATCTATAATAGGTCACAGCTCTTTACAAAAACTATACTGCTGCACCTGAAAACGCTTCACAAAAAACTTGCTAAAAATCCTACCCGATATCTCCACCCTTCACCTGGTGCCTAACACAACCACCATGCAATGCAGTCCCTGCAGCTGCCAACCAAAGGTAAGTTGGGGAAAAAAATCCAAAGCAGCTTCCCATGAAGACAGCAGTTGCGATCACCCCCAGTGAACATTGATGTGATTGGTGATGTGAAAACTTTTATCTTCCCTTCAGCTGAAAGGTAACCCTACAGGTTCAGCAACATGCCTGTTGGAATACTTTACTATACGACGCCTCCCTGCTCTTCCTGGAGTGGGATTAGGCTCGTTGGCTCCTGTTGGAAACACTGACACCGTTTCAGGTGTACCCTTTTGGTTCAGTGATGAAACAAAAAATCTGTAACTTAATAAAATTTTAAAGGAACCTTAACAAATTAAATTTAAATTTCGTTGGCCGGGGTGATGATGCACTCCAGTCCCCACGGCGCCCACCGGTCGCAGAAGGCCTCAAGCGTGCCGGCGGACACCGCGTGCCCGTTTCAGGTGTAACCCTCCACTGCCGGCCTACTCAATGTACAGCTGCTGAGTGTTTCATGTTTCTCCCCCTCCCCCCCCCCCCCTTTGTCTATCTCACTTTTCTTTCTCCCCCTGGCCTCTAGTCTCGCTCCCCAACCCTTCTGGTTTCTCTCTTCTTCCCCCTCCTTCCATTCTCTCTCCCTCACATCTCTCCGTCAATCACTCTCCCTTGTCTGTCTCAGTCTTTTTCCCACTACCTCTCAGTTTCTTTCTCTCATCTCTGTCTCCCCTGATCCTCTTTTCCCTGTATCTCACCATCTCTTGCCCTCAGTGTCTACTCCTCTGTCTACCTGCCGGATCTCTCCCTTCCTCCCCCAATCTCTGCCACACTCCTCTCCCCCCAGCCACGTCAATCTCTTCCCTTCGTGTCTCCATCCCTCTCTCTCCCCTCTCCACTTGTCTCGAATTTCTTTGCCTCTCCCCTGCCTCTCGTCCTCTCTCTATCTCTCACTCTGTATCCCAATCTCTCACATGCCTCTCTCTCTACATAAGAATTAGGAACACGAGTAGGCCATACGGCCCCTTGAGCCTGCTCTGCCATTCAGTAAGATCATGGCTGATCTTCTACCTCAACTCCACTTTCCTGCCTGATCCCCATATCCCTTGATTCCCCTAGAGTCCAAAAATCTATCTCAGCCTTGAATATACTCAATGACTCAGCATCCACAGCCCTTTGGGCCAGAGAATTCCAAAGATTCACAACCCTCTGAGTGAAGAAATTCCTCCTCACCTCAGTCTTAAATGGCCGACCCCTTATCCTGAAACTATGCCCCCTAGTTCTAGACACTCCAGCAAGGGGAAACAATCTCTCAGCATCTATCCTGTCAATCCCCCTCAGAATCTTACATGTTTCAATGAGATCACCTCTCATTCTTCTAAACTCCAGAGAGTATAGGCTCATTCTTTGATTTTTGCAGCATTTATCACCTTGTACCTTCAGTAGGTCATGGGGTTAGAACTGCCATTTGACAAATTTGACTTCAAAGATGTTTTGTGTGCATAAATTACACACACACACAAATAAAAAGGCGCTGAACAGTTTGCTGCATTTCTGTTGACTCCCGGTGTTGGATTCAAGTAAGTGCATGATGCCAACTGCATTCTGCATCATATATTAATCTGAGGCTCCCATTAACAGCTATACAAGCACAACCCAGGGAACAAAAACTAGTTGAGACAACATAAAATCTAAAGGTATTCTGTAGATAACACTACGATTGAAAAATCTTCATACTTTTAGTCACAGTAATATATTACATTTTTTAAAAATGAGGCAACCAAAATAAATGAAAGTCCCAACGCTGCTGCCAATTAGCTAGTTGGTCAGGAAACGGCATACATCACCTCACAGCCTGTCTCTGACGGCATGTTTTCTTGGGGTGGTGCTAATAACTATCACTTGGTCCCACTTTCATTCCCAATATTAGTGTGGTGGGCATGTGAAGCCTTTACTGCCTTTTGTTTCTTGGTAGGTACATTTGTGCCACAGAAGTGCCAGGCAATGACTATCTCCAACAAGCGAGAGTTTAACCAACGCCCCTTGACATTCAATGGCATTACCATCACCGAATCCCCCACCATCAACACCCTGGGGGTCACCATTGACCAGAAACTTAGCTGCACCAGCCACATAAATACTGTGGCAACAAGAGCAGGTCAGAGGCTAGGTATTCTGCAGCGAGTGTCTCACCTCCTGACTCCCCAAAGCCTTTCCACCATCTACAAGGCACAAGTAAGGAGTGTGATGGAATACTCTCCACTTGCCTGGATGAGTGCAGCTCCAACAACACTCAAGAAGCTCGACACCATCCAGGACAAAGCAGCCCGCTTGATTGGCACCCCCTCTAGCACCTTAAACATTCACTCCCTCTACCACCGGCGTACCGTGGCTGCAGTGTGTGCCAGGGAAAGTCATTGCAAGAATCCTCCTCAATCGCCTTCTCCCAGTGGCCGAAGAGCTCCTCCCAGAGTCGTAATGCGGATTCCGCCCACTAAGGGGCACAATGGACATGATCTTCACCGCACGTCAATTACAAGAGAAATGCAGGGAACAGCACCAACCGCTGTACATGGCCTTCTTTGATCTCACAAAGGCCTTCGACACTGTCAACCGTGAGGGATTATGGAGTGTCCTCCGCAAATTCGGCTGCCCTCAAAAGTTTGTCACCATCCTCCGCCAGCTTCACGACGACATACAAGCCGTGATCCTGACCAACGGTTCCACCACAGACCCAATTCACGTATGAACCGGGGTCAAGCAAGGCTGTGTCATCGCACCAACGCTCTTCTCGATCTTCCTTGCTGCAGTGCTCCATCTCACCCTCAGTAAGCTCCCCGCTGGAGTGGAGCTAATTTACAGAACAAACGGGAAACTGTTCAACCTCCGTCGCCTCCAGTCCAGATCCAAGGTCGTCCCATCCTCTGTCGTCGAATTACAGTATGCAGACGACGCTTGCGTCTGCGCTCACTCGGAGGTTGAACTCCAAACCATCGTCAAAACCTTCACCGAAGCGTACGAGAGCATGGGCCTTACACTAAACATCCGTAAGACAAAGGTCCTCTACCAACCTGCCCCCGCCACACAGTACTGCCCCCCGATTATCAAAATCCATGACAAGGCCTTGGACAACGTGGACCACTTTCCATACCTCGGGAGCCGACTGTCAACAAGGGCAGACGTCGATGACGAAGTCCAACACTGCCTTCAGTGTGCCAGTGCAGCCTTCGGTCGCCTGAGGAAGAGAGTGTTTGAAGACCAGGACCTCAAACCCAGCACTAAGCTCATGGTCTACAGAGCAGCAGTGATACCCGCCCTGCTGTATAAGAACATAAGAACATAAGAAATAGGAGCAGGATTAGGCCAATCGGCCCCTCGAGCCTGCTCCGCCATTCAATAAGATCATGGCTGATCTGATCCTAACCTCAAATCTAAAGAACACAAGAAGCAGGAGCAGGACCCGGCCACTCAGCCCCTGGGCCCGCTCCGCCACCCACAGGGCCCTGACCGATCCGAACTCAGCCTCATGTCCAATTTCCTGCCCACTCACCGTAACCCCTAATTCCCTTTACCTCTAGGAAACTATCTATTTCTGTTTTAAATTTA
The DNA here is from genome assembly GCA_030390025.1 of Squalus acanthias. Lineage (NCBI taxonomy): Eukaryota > Metazoa > Chordata > Chondrichthyes > Squaliformes > Squalidae > Squalus > Squalus acanthias. The sequence goes on along the minus strand of CM059436.1, from coordinate 68,296,576 downwards.
TTTAATGATGTAGCTTCCACAGCTTTCTGGGGCAGCAAATTCCACAGACCCACTACCCTCTGAGTGAAGAAGTTTCTCCTCATCTCAGTTTTGAAAGAGCAGCCCCTTATTCTAAGATTATGCCCCCTAGTTCTAGTTTCACCCATCCTTGGGAACATCCTTACCGCATCCACCCGATCAAGCCCCTTCACAATCTTATATGTTTCAATAAGATCGCCTCTCATTCTTCTGAACTCCAATGAGTAGAGTCCCAATCTACTCAACCTCTCCTCATATGTCCACCCCCTCATCCCCGGGATTAACCGAGTGAACCTTCTTTGTACTGCCTCAAGAGCAAGTATGTCTTTTCTTAAGTATGGACACCAAAACTGTATGCAGTATTCCAGGTGCGGTCTCACCAATACCTTATATAACTGCAGCAATACCTCCCTGTTTTTATAATCTATCCCCCTAGCAATAAAAGCCAACATTCCATTGGCCTTCTTGATCACCTGCTGCACCTGCATACTAACTTTTTGATTTTCTTGCACTAGGACCCCCAGATCCCTTTGTACTGCAGTACTTTCCAGTTTCTCGCCATTAAGATAATAACTTGCTCTCTGATTTTTCCTGCCAAAGTGCATAACCTCACATTTACCAATATTGTATTGCATCTGCCAAATCTCCACCCACTCACCCAGCCTGTCTATATCCCCTTGTAGGTTTTTTATGTCCTCCTCACTTTCTACTTTCCCTCCCATCTTTGTATCATCTGCAAACTTTGATATGTTACACTCGGTCCCCTCCTCCAAATCGTTAATATAGATTGTAAAGAGTTGGGGACCCAGCACCGACCCCTGCGGAACACCACTGGCTACTGGTTGCCAGTCCGAGAATGAACCATTTATCCCAACTCTCTGCTTCCTGTTAGATAACCAAACCTCCACCCATGCCAGAATATTCCCCCCAATCCAGTGATTTTTTATCTCGAGCAATAATCTTTTATGTGGCACCTTGTCGAATGCCTTCTGGAAGTCTAAATACACTACGTCCACCCTGTACGTTATGTCCTCAAAGAACTCAAGCAAATTTGTCAGACATGACTTCCCCTTCATAAAGCCATGCTGACTTTGTCCTATTAAATTATGTTTATCTAAATGTTCCGTTACTGTCTCCTTAATAATAGACTCCAAAATTTTACCCACCACAGATGTTAGACTAACTGGTCTATAATTTCCAGCCTTCTGCCTACTACCCTTTTTAAATAAGGGTGTTACATGAGCAGTTTTCCAATCTGCCGGGACCTTTGCTGAGTCCAGGGAATTTTGGAAAATTATTACCAAGTATGCCTCAGAGACATGGACCATGTACAGCAGGCACCTCAAAGCACTGGAGAGGTACCACCAACGCTGCCTCTGCAAGATCCTGCAAATCCATTGGCAGGATAGGCACACCAACGTCAGTGTTCTTGCTCAGGCCAACATCCCCAGCATCGAAGCTTTGACCACGCTCGATCAGCTCCGATGGACGGGTCACATTGTCCGCATGCCCGAGACGAGACTCCCAAAACAAGCACTCTACTCGGAGCTCCGGCACGGCAAGAGAGCCCCAGGTGGGCAGAGGAAATGCTTCAAGGACACCCTCAAAGCCTCCTTGAAAAAGTGTAACAGCCCCACCGACACCTGGGAATCCCTGGCCCAAGACCGCACAAATTGGAGGAGAAGCATCCGGGAAGGCGCCGAACACCTCGAGTCTCTTCGCCGGGAGCAAGCGGAAGCCAAGCGCAGGCAGCGCACGTCAACCCAAGCACCCCACCCACCTGCTCCTTCAACCACCGTCTGCCCCACCTGTGACAGAGACTGTAGGTCCCGCATTGGACTCATCAGTCACCTGAGAACTCATTTTTTATGTGGAAGCAAGTCATCCTCGGTTCCGAGGGACTGCCTAAGAAGAAAAGAAGAGTGTACCATCTACAAGATGCACTGCAGCAACTCGCCAAGGCTTCTTCGGCAGCACCTCCCAAACCCGCGACCTCTTCCACCTAGAAGGACAAGGGCAGCAGACGCACGGGAACACATCATCCTGACTTAGAAGTATATCGCCGATCCTTCATCGTTGCTGGGTCAAAATCCTGGAACTCCCTACCTAACAGCACTGTGGGAGTACCTTCACCACACGGACAGCAGCGGTTCAAGAAGGCAGGCTCACCACCACCTTCTCAAGGGCAATTAGGGATGGGCAATAAATGCTGGCCTTGCCAGAGAAGCTCACATCCCACAAAAACGAATAATAAAAAAAAATGAAAAACCCACAATTATTTAATGCCCAATGATTTTACTCCAGGGTTGCTCGCAGCAGTGTCCTGGAAATTAATCTTCAATTCCTGGAGACAGCAGGGCAATCCGGGAGGGTTGGCAACCTTGTTCCAAACTGAAATAACAACAGAAAACGCTGGAAAATCTCAGCAGGCCAGGCAGCATCCGTGGAGAGAGAAACAGAGTTAACGTTTCAGGTCGAAGACCTTTCGTCATCGACCTGAAACGTTAACTCTGTTTCTCTCTCCATGGATGCTGCCTGGCCTGCTGAGTTTTTCCAGCGTTTTCTGTTATTTCGGATTTTCAGCATCCGCAGTATTTTGCTATTGTTCCAAACTGAGATGCTCCAGCCCCAATTTGCCGTTGTCCCTTTTTGGGCAAAGAAGTCACATGACTTGCAACAAACTCTACGACGGAAACATCCCCACCTTGAGTTTATTTAAATGCTTCATCGAACATCATATATTTTTGTTTTTATCAGTATCTTAAGTATTTATTTTGAAACCAAATTCCTCAGCCTTTCCGCCCGGCTTCTGTTCGGACAGCTGCTGACGTCACCGGTGGCGCCAGGCTGGGGTCCTGCCGGTTTCTGGAAGCTTCTTCGCTGCCATCCGCGCTCCGGGACCGCATCGATCCGTCGCCATCCTTTCGCCTGGTACCGGCCTCCCTCAATCCACCGCCATCCTCACGCAGTCCGGCCTTCAAACCCCGGCGAGATGCCCGAAAAAAGCGTTAGCAAAGCCCCCAACGCCTGGGTGAAGGGCGTTTACCAGGACCGCGACAAACCGGCTCAGATCCGTTTCAGCAACATCTCCGCCGCCAAAGGTGAGGGGCCCGGATAAAGCGCGGGGGTAGGGGGAATGGCATCGTCCATTGATCGGTAAGGTGATAATGTCTCGGGATATGTCGTCTGGGCCCCCTAAAGTGAAGGGATGATTTTCTTTCCCCTCATCTCCCTTCCCCCCTCCCCCATCATCGCATCCCATCCCCTCCCTCTATCCCCCCCCCCCCCCCGTCATCCCATCCACCCCCCCCCCCCCCGTCATCCCATCCCCCCCCCCCCCCGTCATCCCATCTCCCCCCCCCCCCCGTCATCCCATCTCCCTCCCCCCCCCCCCGTCATCCCAGACCCCCCCCGTCATCCCATCCCCCCCCCCCGTCATCCCATCCCCCCCCCCCGTCATCCCATCCCCCCCCCCGCCATCCCATCTCCCCCCCCCCGCCATCCCATCTCCCCCCCCCGCCATCCCATCTCCCCCCCCCCCCCGCCATCCCATCTCCCCCCCCCCGCCAGTCCCATCTCCCCCCCCCCCCGCCATCCCATCTCCCCCCCCCCCCCCGCCATCCATCTCCCCCCCCCCCCGCCATCCCATCTCCCCCCCCCCCCCCCCCGCCATCCCATCTCCCCCCCCCCCCCGCCATCCCATCTCCCCCCCCGCCATCCCATCTCCCCCCCCGCCATCCCATCTCCCCCCCCGCCATCCCATCTCCCCCCCCGCCATCCCATCTCCCCCCCCCCCGCCATCCCATCTCCCCCCCCCCCCCCCGCCATCCCATCTCCCCCCCCCCCGCCATCCCATCTCCCCCCCCCCGCCATCCCATCTCCTCCCCCCCCCGCCATCCCATCTCCTCCCCCCCCCCCGCCATCCCATCTCCCCCCCCCCCCCGTCATCCCATCTCCCCCCCCCCCGTCATCCCATCTCCCCCCCCCCCCCCCCCCCGTCATCCCATCTCTCCCCCCCCCCCCCCCGTCATCCCATCTCTCTCCCCCCCCCCCCCGTCATCCCATCTCTCCCCCCCCCCCCCCCCCCCGTCATCCCATCTCTCCCCCCCCCCCCCCGTCATCCCATCTCTCCCCCCCCCGTCATCCCATCCCTCCCCCCCCCCCGTCATCCCATCTCTCCCCCCCCCCCGTCATCCCATCTCCCCCCCCCTCGTCATCCCATCTCCCCCCCCCGCCCCGTCATCCCATCTCCCCCCCCCCCCCCCGTCATACCATCTCCTTCCCCCCCCCCCCCCCCCGTCATCCCATCTCCCCCGTCGTCGTCGTCCCCCCCTCCCCCGTTGTCGTCTGTCCCGTCTCCCCCCCCCGCCCCCCCCCCCCCCCCCCCTCCCCCGCCGGCGTCCCCCCCCCCTCCCCCGCCGGCGTCCCGTCCCCCCTCCCCCGCCGGCGTCCCGTCCCCCCATCCCCCGCCGGCGTCCCGTCCCCCCTCCCCCGCCGGCGTCCCCCCCTCCCCCGTCGGCGTCGTCCCCCTCCCCCGTCGGCGTGTGTCCCCCCCGTCGGCGTCCCCTCCCCCGTCGGCGCCCCCCCCTCCCCCGTCGGCGCCCCCCCCCTCCCCCGTCGTCGTCATTCCCCCCCCCCTCCCCCGCCGTCGTCGTGTCCCCCCCCCCCCCCCCCCCGTCGTCGCTCCCCCGTCGTCGTCCCCGTCCCCCGTCGTCGTCGGCCCCCCTCAACCCTTTGTCGTCGTCGTCGTCCCCCCCCTCCCCCGTCGTCGTACTCCCGTCCCCCCCGTCGTCATCTCCCCCGTCATCCCGAGCAGATCCCATTTTATTAAAATAGGGTTTGATGATGCAAACAAGATTAAGTTTTAAGAAATTTCTGTGTTTCTTTTTCAGCTGTTGCAGATGCCATAAGGACAAGTCTTGGGCCAAAGGGCATGGATAAAATGGTATGGGTTTGTTGCATTTGTAATCGAAATTTGTGCTTTTTTTCTCTTTTTGTCCAGCCAAACAGGCAACATCGTTTGTCTTTGCCTCTCTGCTTTTGCCTGTTGCCCTCCTTCTCCAAGCAAAAATTAGATTCATGCTTAATCCTGCTTCATAAGTGTCAGTTGTGCCTCAGTGGGTAGCACTCTCGCCTCTGAGTCAGAAGGTTGTGGGTTCAAGTCCCACTCCAGGGACCTGAGCACCAAAATCTAGGCTGACACTTCAGTGCAGTACTGAGGGAGTGCTGCACTGTCAGAGGTGCCGTCTTTCGGATGAGATGTTAAACCGAGGCCCTGTCTGCTCTCTCAGGTGGACATAAAAGATCCCATGAAGAAGAGCAGGGGAGTTATTCCTGGTATCCTGGCCAATATTTATCCCTCTATACAACATGAAAAAAAAACCCAGATTATCTGGTTATTATCACATTGTTGTTTGTGGGAGCTTGCTGTGTTCAAATTGGCTGCCGCGTTTCCTACATTACAACAGTGACTACACTTCAAAAAAGTTTTTCATTGGCTGTAAAGCACTTTGAGACGTCCTTTTCTTGGCATAACAAAACTGCTTCATAATTGAACATTTACTTACATAAGTCATTGTACGTCAAAGTATTCATTATATGAGGTGTTTAAAAGATGGAATATAAATGCAAAGTTTTTTCATACTCTTAACTTAATGTCAGTGTGTGCAGCATGTTGGCCTTTAGTCAGCTAATTAAGTTTTGTAATTCCCAGAAGTATTGGGGGGAGTTTTCCCATCAATATTCAAAACATATAATGGGCCAGAAATTCGGCTTTCTGCGGGTGCAAGCATTGCGCGCGTACTTGCCTACCGCGCCTGCTGTTGTGCTTTGGGCCCACGAGGACTTCGGCTCCTGGGCCTCCTCCAGCTGCCGGCGCGCAGTGCTTGCGTATCCCAGGGGCGCAGTTAGTTCGAAGCATCCCCATGGATCACGTGGGCCATGGAGAGCCCATCCTATGAATAGAGATCGGCCCCAAACCACACTTAAACTTCAAATAAACTTTTAAAAAAACATCACATTTTTAAAATAACTAAATTACATAAATTAACTACTTTAAACAAAAATTAAAATTTTTGAAAAAATTAATTATACTTTTTAACGGTGCTAAAAATAAACTTACATTTTCTTTAAAGTATCTAAAAAAGATAAACCTGTTGAAAAAATGTTTAAGTTGTAATTAATTAACCACTTACCTTGTTTAAAAACAGGCCTTGCACCTCCTTTTTTTAAAAGTGCAGCTTCCCCATACTTACCCTCCCGGAGAAACCTGAAAAAACCCCGTTCGACTTCTGAACCCCTTCCTTCAGGGGAACGGAAGTTCCGGTTTCCTGCGCGTGCAGGAAACCGGCACTTCAGGTGGCCTTACGGGTGAGTACACAGCGCGTACTCACCCGATGAGCCAAATTTCTGGCCCAATATGTTGGCCTCTACCTTCTGTCTTAATTTTAATAGTTTCAGGGTGCTGTCCTGCAGGACACTGATGAACTAGCGTGCTGAAGGCTAAAACACCAGTTTGAGATCAATTTTGTGCAGTGAATTCCCGAGTGTAGTTTAATTGGAGGAGTTGCTGAGCACTGACCATCATTCCTTCCTCAATCCGTGCCACCAAGAATGGGTTATCTGGTCATTCGTTGACTACTGTTTGCCTGCATAATAATGACTGCACTTCAGAATTGATTGTGAAGTGCTTGGTAAGACATCCTGTGGAAATTATCAGGCAATATAGAAATGAAAATTCTCCCTTTCCCCTTCCTGGCCCTGCCCCACCATGGTTTCAAAGGTTTTTAAGATTATGTGCAAACTTGTGATCGTAATATATTGTACAGTGTCATGTACTATGCCCTTTAGTTTGTGTTTTGTGTAAGTTAGCTTTATTTTTCCCATAGATCCAAGATGGAAAAGGTGATGTGACCATTACCAATGATGGAGCAACTATTTTGAAGCAAATGCAGGTTTTGCACCCAGCAGCAAAAATGGTAAATGTTGTGAAGCTACTCTTTCATGATTGTTATAGGTGGTACTAATTTTTTTAATTGCGATATGGCTCTCTGGAGCGATTAACTAGAATGTATTTTTTAATCCAACAACAGTTAGTATGTCTTCTCTCTCTTTGCATTGTGATTACGATGTTTCCTCTCGTTTATATAATTTTGATCGTAAACATTAATTAGTCTCATTTTTTATAAACAGTTGCCATTACAAACTTGGATCACACTTCTACGTTTATAATCTAAAAGCAGTGTCTTTTCTTTACATAACTAAGCTAGTAGAGTTGTCAAAGGCCCAGGATATCGAAGCTGGCGATGGGACCACTTCTGTTGTGGTAATTGCAGGAGCTTTACTCGACTACTGCGCTAAACTGCTTCAAAAAGGTACGTGTTAGGATTAATGTATCTGAGCTGACTCTTAATGTGAATATATACTTAAATGTTGGGGGTGAAGTAATTTCATCAGATTTAATGCATTGATCCTTTTTATAAAAAACAAGTTTGAGACTTGATTTCTCTAAGATACAGTCATTGTTATCCCTTTCATTTCCTTGTTTATGACGGTCGAGACCTGGTTTTACAGCCATATATTTTCTCAGCACTTGCCTCTAGTTCAGCTTTACTTTTACATGGATTTCAGCTAAAGTTTCACTCTTCCTCTTTTGGATCCACTTGTGCTTTGACTACTGCCTGTGGCATTTTATGTAGTCTGCCCATTACCATCTGTTGCCGCTTGCATGCTCTCAACCTCCAACAGTATCAGCTCAGTCTTTACCCTGGCTTCACTGGTCCACTGTTTATATTTTTCTAAATCTTATCTAATGCATTAACAAGAAAAGAATATTGCAAATACCAGAAGCTCAAGCAACTCTTGGATGCTATCCAGTCACCTCTTCCACTTTGCTTTCTTCTGACTCTATCACTCCTAACCTTACTTCTTCCCAGATTTTCAACACCCCCTCTTACCTTTCCCTTTCTGTCCCCAGCAAAGGCTTTGGTTTCATTTCCCCCTTAGCTCCACCTCAGTGTGTTCCAAACTCAACATGATACTGAACTCTTATTCCACTGCCTCCATGCCTTCCTTTTTGGTCATCCCCCACCCCCCTTGTGAATCTGACCTTTTCTGTCTCCAGTTCCCATTTTCCTAGCTCCCTGCCTTCTCAAAAACTCCCATCCGTGACATTGGCCATCTTAATTTCTCCACTTCCCTTACCCACTCTAATCTATCTCCCTCAAATTTTGGGCTCTCTGTTCCAACCCTGACATTAGAATCGTCAAACTTTCTCACTAAGGGAGTGTTGTCGTATGGTGGAAGGACCTCTACATGGCTGAGGCTGAATGGTAACGATCTGATAACTCCAATTTCATTCTGGGCCACTACTGAACAACAAGCCAGCACTTCCCAAACTGTTATATCTCCACAACAAAGGGGATCACTATCTCCATTCCCCCCTCCCCAAACAACACCACTGCCCTAGCCTTGTTCCCTAATCTAATTTAGGCTATTTCTACCTCCTCTCTGAGATACTCAAACAAGACTCTTGCTCCAGTTTCCCCCATTTTCTGGCCTCTTTGTCTGTGTGAGCCTCTTTTTGCATGTTCTTTTAGTGTCTTTCCACCGCATCACTGATCTTTATATCATCTAATATTCTAATCAGCCTGTGGGTAATTCAACCAGATAATTCCCTCTCTGTGATTGGAGTATCTGCTATTTCTCCACCCTGCCTTTCCCCCCTCTATTTTTCTTCACTGTACAAAATGCTTGCCTGTCTTTTAGTTTACAGGTCTGATCAAGGGTCCACACTTGAAACATTAACTTGTCTTTTCTCTATTTCTAAATGCTGACTGACCTGTTTATTTACAGCATTGTCTCCCTGTATAATCTTGTTGATTTTGATTATTTTCATACTTATTTTTAAAAAAAACTCATACTGCAACTTCGACGTCTAAGTCACTGAGATGTCATGATGAACATATGTTTAAATGTTGATATGCAAGTAGTTTTAATCAATTTTCATTTTTACAAATTAATTGATCAATTATTCTGTGTTTAAAGGAATCCATCCTACAATCATATCCGAGTCTTTTCAAAAGGCCCTAGAAAAGGGAGTTGAGGTTTTGAATGGTATTGCACAACCTGTGGAACTAAGTGACCGAGAATCCCTCCTGAACAGTGCAACCACTGCTCTCAGCTCCAAAGTAAGGGCGCTTTTAATTGTGTGGGACATGCTGTTTATTTCTACGTTATTAACTGGCTTTGTTACACATTTAATATATTAAGGATATTGTATATAGCAGGCCATCACAATTTCTGTAACATACTTTGTTGCACTTAAATCATAGTCAGATATGTTCAATTATAAATGTATATTCATACTTTAATGTATTTAATGCAAATATTTTACAAATTTATATCTGAACATCTTGGAGTCAGTTGGATGCTGTACAGATTTATTGCACATCAAGCAAATTTCTCTCGGTAACATACAAATTTATTCATTGGAATTCACTCATTAATTTGTAACAACACAAAATCAGCACAACAGTGTGATGTTGTCAGGGGCCGATAGCCTTTTCTGTGTCCAGTGTACTCAGTCGTTTCTTAATGTTTTATGGAGTGAACTGAACTGAATTGGCTGAAGATTTGCTTCAGGAGGAGTGGGTGCAGGATTGCTCACTTGGCACTTTTGGCTGAAGATGCTTGCAAACACTTGAACCTGTCTCTTGCACTCAGGTACTGGGTTCCACCATGGTTGAGGATGGGTATTTTCCTGTTAGTTACCTGGTTGTTCGTCACCATTCTCAACTGGATTTAGTTGGGCTAGAGGGCTTTGCCTACAGTCTGTTTTTGGCATACTGTGTAGCAGTTTCATTAGATTGGCACCTCATTCAGGTGTTCCTGGTGCTGCTTATGGCTTAATGGTGATGGAGGAATGAGGACTGTTAGCTCGTGAGCTTACAGATTGTGGTATACCATTCTGCTGATGGCCGACAGCACCTCGTGGATGCCCAACTTTCGGCTGCTTGATCTGTCATTAGTCCATCCTACTTGGCACTGGTAATGCCACACCACATGATGGAAGATTTCCCCAATGGAGATGAAATTTTGTCTTCACAGGGACTATGTTGTGGGCAGACGTGCCTGTGCCACCATAGATTGGTGAGCACGAGGTCAAGTAGGTTTACTTCCTTGTGTTGGTTCCCTCATATCTTGGCACAGGCTAAAATGCATCCTTTGTGGTGGTACTACTGAGCTACTCTTGGAACCTGAAGTCCTCCATCCAGAGTGCATTCTGTGCCCCTGCTTCCCTCCAAGTTTATCCAAGTGATCCTCAATATGGAGGATTGCTGACCTGTCAGTTGTGGGGGGTTGGTAGCTGGTGATCAGCAGGCAGTTTCCTTGGGATTGTTTGACCTGATGCTATACAACTTAATGGGATCTGGAGTTGATGTTGAGGTCTCCCAGAGTAGGTCCCACCTGATTTGTATATCAATGTGTCCCACCTCTGGTGGGTCTATCCTACTGGGGGGGCATGAGAGAGAGAGAGAGAGCCAGATAATGCTTGGGAGATGGAGATGGACAAGAGAACAGGAGAGATGGACAGACTGAGGGAAGACAAAAATTATCATGTAACATGCCTATTAGTAAAATGGCAGCTATGTAGTTGGGATTCCCAGATGTGTGAAAGTATTGAGGGAAGAGGTTGAAGTTGATAAAGTGCTAACACTAGATTTTAGCACTCTGATTTGTATTTTCTACTCAAAAGATGAGCACTGTTATGACAATACCCTCAACTAAAGTAAAAGTGAAGTTTTTTATTTTGTAGGTTGTTTCTCAGTATGCCAGCCTTCTTGCTCCAATGAGTGTTGATGCAGTAATGAATGTAATTGATCCTGCAACTGCCACGAGTGTGAATCTCCGAGATATCAAAATTGTCAGGAAACTGGGGTAAGAACAAGCGTCAATGAATGTATTAGTAATTCATATCTTGAATTTGAAAACTTAAAAATGGTCTTGCAAACTTAAAACAAAAGCAAAATTCTGTGGATGCTGGAAATCTGAAATAAAAACAGAAAATGCTGGAAATAGTCAGCTGGTCCAGCAGCATCTGTGGAGAGAGAAACAGAGTTAACGTTTCAGGTTGATGACCTTTTCGTCAGAACTGAATGCTTGAGGGGAAGATGGACCAGAGAAAAAGAGAGACAGACAGAACTGACAACAGGTCATTGGACTGAAACGTTAACTCTGTTTCTCTCTCCACAGATGCTGCCTGACCTGAGTATTTCCAGCATTTTCTGCTTTTACTTGCAGAACTGAAGTTGCATTTTAAACTGGCCCAGAATTTGCTGTCAAAATAACCGAGTTTAATGGCGCTCGCCACTGTTAATGTGAAAATCATCCAGCAACTTGTGGCGAGGAAGAACTACCCCATGAATTGCAAATCTGCAGAAGTTGCTGGACGATTTGCGTCCCTCCACCATTAGCCTCATGATAACGGCAGCTCGCCTGAGATTTATGTTCCTGCAATGCCGCTCAACCTCTCTAGCCCAGAAAGAGAAGAATTTAAACGGTGGAGTCTCATGCCTACAGGGATCATTTTAAAAATAATCTCTTTTTCCCCTCAATCCAATCTTTCTTTCCTTCTCTTTCTGTACCTGATTTGACTTTAATTCGCCCTCCTTCTCCGTCATTCTTGTTTCTTTCACAATCCCATTGGTTAAGGAGGTAGACTATTCGTCCCGTTGTTCACTAAGGTCCCAGATGCCCCCTTGCCCTTGCAGCTCGCACTTCCAGTAACATACAGGGGGGAAAACATTTTCAAGCTGAAGAGTGCAGGACAAAGTGTAATTAATGGGGCACGCCGCAAAATGTGGGCCGTAGACTTGATTCCAGCGCAGTCAAAGCTGCTGTTGATATCAAATTAACGAGGAACCTTTGCCTGAATTTCTTTTGACTCTACATAAATTCGCTCATAAATGTTCAATATTTGAATTGCAGGGTTGTTTTTGCACTCTGCCATGCATTTGGAGAACATGATGAGGGAATCTGTTCTAGATCATTATTTCATTTAACAGCTTCATTGGTTGGTGCGATTTTGGTTGATTTTTGTCCAGTTTGTTTTGAGAGTTGATCATTTCAGTGCTGGAGCTACCAGGCTGCCATTAAAATGTACTTTTAAAAAACAAAAGACTGAACAACTCTCCCCATGGTAACTGAGTCAGTAGCAGGGGTATACATCCAGGTCTTAGGCCTAATTCTCAGTCTGTGCTGTATTTGCTGATGGCGATGTTTCGGTTGTCTTTGGGATCCCTGTGTTACAAATGTTCTTGCTGCTCCCCATCCAGTGACCTTTAAGTCTATGCAGAGGCACTGCAGGAGACTAACCAGCTAAAACTGTATAGCCTACGAGCACAGCTTCTCTTGTCAGGCTAGGTGATCAACCAACAACAGTGCTCTGGAGTACTACAGAGCAGCCTGACTTAGTTAATGGATTACTGAGTCTGCCACAGCAGGTTTACTCACTTTAGAGCTTTCATCGTCAGATGTGTCACATACGACTCACCGTCTCCTTCCCTTGAGCTATAGTCAGCAGTTGGACATTAAAGCTCTGGCAAGCATGTGTTTGAGCCTTCACAAGGCAGACAGCAGGTATCCGGAAGTCTTCACAAGTGGCATTTGTGCTTTTTAAAATCTTTGTTTGTCTTTTTGTAATGAAATAAATGTTTACAATAAAATCTGTGTTGCAGAGGAACTATTGATGACTGTGAACTTGTGAATGGACTGGTTCTGACTCAGAGAGTGGTCAACACAGGTGTAAGCCGAGTGGAAAAAGCTAAGATTGGGCTCATCCAGTTCTGCTTGTCTGCTCCAAAGACTGATGTAAGTACATTTTTTGTAGTTAGGATGAAGGATTAAATCATGATCAGCCTTTAGTTTCTTAACACGTGATTACTTAGAAAATATCGATATTGCTGTGGATATTCAAGTTTGAAAAGCAGAATGCAGTTGTGAAAATGCCATGTCTCTAACCACATGTTGCCTTTTTATAAAACTGTCCTCAGCAGCTCAGTTTTTTTTCTTGTTTAAGTGTGAAGGTCTATTGTGAATGTCTATCTCTGTGAATGTGTAAACTGAAAGGGCCAGAAGTGGTTTTATAAGAGGTGGTATTGGAATGGATTTTTATTCAGGATGGTATATACCAAAAAATGGCACACGTGAACCTGTAGTTTCTGGCATAGAATTGTTATCTAATTAAAGTAATCTGTTTTGAAGCTTGTTTTTTTTCCATCAGTTCTGTGTTGCAGTCACATTATAGCTTAAACCTGTTCCTATCTTTTCTGATACATAGTTTTAGGATGCATCAAAATACTGGAGTATGATTGTTCATGTAAATGGATGAATTCTCATTGGCAATTGCTAGGGGGAAAGCAGCATTGACCTTCCCCCCCCTCCTTAAAAAGGGAGTCCTTGTGGCGAAACTGATTTAACAATATTGTAATTTTAAAAAAATCAAATTGCGCATGTGAGTGCAGTGATCCTGCCACTTCATGTTAATGGAAAGTGGCTTCCACAATGCATTGGCACATTCCCAACCCCCATTCTTGCCTCTCCTAAAGGAAAGTGTTGTGATTCAGGCCACTTCCCATTGCATTTTACTCAAGCTCACTACAGAAGTCTGCTTCCATAGTCAAGATGTCAATTCTTATGAACAAAAATATGACGTTATGCTTGAAGGAACTGGGATTGCCGATCACCGGGTGAACAATGAGCCCTTTTGCTAATATGTGCAATGGAAATGGCACAGGCTGCACATCAAGTACTTCTGATCTGATAACATAAGAAGCAGGAGCAGGCCATACGGCCCCTCGAGCCTGCTCCGCCATTCAATAAGGTCACTGCTGATCTTTGACCTCAACTCCACTTTCCTGCCCTATCCCTTAATTTCTCTCGAGTCCAAAAATCTAATCTTATCTCCGCCTTGAATATACTCAATGACTGAGCATCCACAGAACTTTGGGGCAGAGAATTCGGAAGATTCACAGCTCTGAGTGAAGAAATTCCTCCTCAGCTCAGTCTTAAAAGACCAGCCCCTTATCCTGAGACTGCCCCCTAGTTCTAGACTCTCCAGCCAGGGGAAACAATCTCTCGGCATCGATCCCGTCAATCCCCCTCAGAATCTTATATTTTTCAATGAGATCACCTCTCATTCTTCTAAATTCCAGAGAGTACAGGCTCAATCTCACCTCCTGGGACAACCCTCTCATCCCAGGGATCAATCTGTGAACCTTTGTTGCACTGCCTCTAAGGCAAGTATATCCTTCCTTAAATAAGGAGACCAAAACTGCACAGTACTCCAGGTGTGGTCTCACCAGAGCCCTGTACAGTTGTAGCAAGACTTAATTACTCTTGTACTCCAACCCTCTAGCAACAAAGGCCAACATGCCATTTGCCTTCCTAATTGCTTGCTGTACCTGCATGCTCACTGGGTTTCTTGTACTAGGACACCTAAATCTCTCTGAACACCAACATTTAATAGTTTCTCACCATTTAAAAAATATTCTATTTTTCTATTCTTCCCACCAAGTGAATAACCTCACATTTCCCCACATTATACTTCATCTGCCACCTTATTACCCACTCACTTAACATGTCTATATCCTATTGCAGGCTCTGTGTCCTCCTCACATAGAGTCATACAGCACAGAAAGGCCCTTCGGCCCATCGTGTCCGCGCCAGCCATCAAGCCCTGTCTATTCTAATCCCATTTTCCAGCACTTGGTCCATAGCCTTGTATGCTGTGGCATTTCAAGTGCTCATCTAAATGCTTCTTGAATGTTGTGAGGGTTCCTGCCTCTACCACCCTTTCAGGCAGTGAGTTCCAGATTCCAACCACCCTCTGGGTGAAATAGTTTTCCCTCTAAACCTCCTGCCCCTTACCTTGAAACTATGCCCCTTGGTTATTGACCCCTCTACTAAGGGGAAAAGTTCCTTTCTATCTACCCTATCTATGCCCCTCATAATTTTGTACACCTCAATCAGGTCCCCCCCTCAGCCTTCTCTGCTCTAAGGAAAACATGATGCGGAGATGCCGGTGTTGGACTGGGGTGGACAAAATTGAGAGGTCGCACAACACCAGGTTATAGTCCAACAGTTTTATTTGAAATCACAAGCTTTCGGAGCTATCGATTGCCCCTTCCTCAGGTGAAGTAAATAGATACAGAATCGCCAAAGCATATATAGATAGAGAACAAAGCATGTGTACCTTACAATTGCAGACCACTAAATTAAATCATCCTGACTATCTGCCGAGGTGTGATAAAGTTAATCAGGTCAGCCAGGATGGTACCACATCAAAGACATAGCAAGATACAACTAAGGAAAACAACCCCAGCCTGTCCAGTCTCTCTTCATAGCTGAAGCGCTGCAGCCCACGTAACATCCTGGTGAATCTCCTCTGCACCCTCTCCAATGCAATCACATCCTTCCTATAGTGTGGCGACCAGAACTGCACAGTATTCCAGCTGTGGCCTAACTAGCGTTTTGTACAGCTCCATCATAACCTCCCTGCTCTTGCCTTCATTAGCCAAGGCATAGAATATAAGTATCCCATGTGCCTTTTTAACCACCTTATCTACCTGTCCTGCTGCCTTCAGGGATCTATGTACATGCACACCAAGGTTCCTCTGTCCTTCCTAGGGTCCTACCATTCATTGTGTATTCCCTTGCCTTGTTAGCCCTCCCAAAATGCATCACCTCACACTTTTCAGGGTTAAATTCCATTTGCCACTGTTCTGCCCATCCCGTCTATATCGTCCTGTAGCCTGAGGCTTCCCTCCTCGCTATTTACCACACCACCAATTTTCGTGTCATCTGCGAACTTACTGATCATACCTGCTACATTCATATCTAAATCATTAATGTACACTACAAACAGCAAAGGACCAGCACCGATCCCTGCGGTGCACCACTGGACACTGGCTTCCAGTCACAAAAACAACCTTTGACCATCACCCTCTGCCTCCTGCCACTAAGCCAATTTTGGATCCAATGTGCCAAGTTGCCCTGGATCCCATGGGCTCTTACCACCTTGACCAGTCTCCCATGTGGGACTGTCGTCAAAAGCCTTACTGAAGTCCATGTAGACCACATCAACTGCACTACCCTCATCCACACACCTAGTCACCCCCTCGCAAAATTCAATCAAATTGGTCAGACATGATCTCCCCCTGACAAAGCTCTGCTGACTCCTTGATTAATCCTTGCCTCTCCAAGTGGAGATTAATTCTGTCCCTCAGAAGTTTTTCCAATAATTTCCCTACCACTGATGTTGGGCTCACTGGCCTGTAATTCCCTGGTTTATCCCTACTACCCTTCTTGAATAATGGTACTATTGAGGAAGTTGAAATCCCCTACTATTATTTCTACACTTCTGAGATTTACCGACATATCTGTTCCTCTATCTACCCCTGACTATTTGGGGGCCTATAGTACACTCCCAGCAAAGTGCTTGCCCCCTTTTTGTTTTTAAGTTCTACCCATATGGCCTCATTAGAGGAACCTGCTAAGATATCATCCTTCTTTACAGCAGTAATTGACTCCTTAATTAATATTGCGACACCCCCTCTTTTACACCCCCCTCTGTCTCGCCTGAAGATTCTATGCCCCGGAATATTGAGCTGCCAGTCCTGCCCCTCCCTCAACCATGTCTCTGTGATAGCAACAATATCATACTCCCATGTGTTCATCAACACCTTCAATTCATCTGCCTTACTCGTAAGACTCCTTGCATTAAAATAAATGCCATCCAGCCTTGCCATACTCCCTTGTGCCGTTACATATTTGCTCTGCCTTCCAGGCTGACTTGTTTTTTCCTCTATATTTGGCTGTGCATCACCCCCTACTATAGCTCCACTCCATATCCCATCCCCCTGCCAAGTTAGTTTAAACCCCCCCCCCACAGTACTAGCAAACCTCCCTGCAAGGATGTTGGTCCCGTTCCGGTTCAGGTGCAACCCATCAGACTTGTACAGGTCCCACCTTCCCCAGAAGCAGACCCAGTGATCCAGAAAACTAAAGCCCTCCCTCCTGCACCAACTCTTTAGCCACGCATTCATCTGCTCTATCCTCCTATTCCTATACTCACTAGCACGTGGCACCGGGAGTAATCCAGAGATTACAACCTTTGAGGTCCTGCTTTTTAATTTGCTACCTAGCTCCCTATATTCTTGTTGCAGGACCTCATCCCTCTTTCTACCCATGTCGTTGGTACCAATGTGAACCACGACCTCTGACTGTTCGCCCTCCCCCTTCAGAATGCCCTGCAGCCGTTCAGTGACATCCTTGACCCTGGCACCAGACCATTCTGGAGTCACGTCTGCGGCCACAGAACCGTCTATCTGTTCCCCTTACGATAGAATCCCTTATCACTATTGCTCTCCCACTCTTTTTCCTCCTCTCCTGTGCAGCTGAGCCACTTGTAGTGCCATGGACTTGGCTCTTGCTGCATTCCCCTGAGAAACCATCTCCCCCAGCAGTATCCAAAACAGAGAATCTGTCGGAGAGGGAGATGGACCCAGGGGACTCCTGCACTACCTTCCTAGTTCTTTTACTCTGTCTGGCAGTCACCCATTCCCTGTCTGCCTGTGCACTCTTTACCTGCGGTGTGACCACCTCATTAAACGTGCTATCCACAAAGATCTCAGCTTCGCGGATGCTCCACAGTGACTCCAGCCGCAGCGCCAGGTCCGAAACACGGATTTCGAGAAGCTGCAGCTGGAGATACTTCCTGCACATGTGTTCGCCCTGGACACCTAAAGTGTCCCTGACTTCCAATGTAGCACAGGAGGAGCACTCCACGCTGCCAAGCTGCCCTGCCATGTCCTACCCTTAATTTACTCCCTTTTTAAATTAAAGAATATTAAATACACTAGGGACCTTACTTCCCTTTAAACACTATTTACTCTGAACTAGAGACCTTACTTTTACTTTAATGACTGGAATGTAGAAATACTCACCACTGGTTCTCTGTCCCCTCTTGTGCAGCTTTTTAGCTCCTGTTCTCCTGGAAGCTGACAAAGATGGAAAAAGAAAGGAACACCTACCTCCCTGCACTCACCAAACTCGCAACTTAACACTCTGTTCCGATCTGCACTCTAGCCTCCCTTATTTATACTGCTGAGATTTAAATAAGTGAGCTCTCTGGCAGTTACAGAACCAGATTCGACCACTTAATTAATTAATTACTCTCTCCTGCTCTCCAGCACAGAGCTTGCTTAGCCCTGCCCAAGCCTGGAAGAAACTTAAAACTTGAAACAGTAAATTTAAATGCTAATTGCAAGCACACAAGACTAGAATTGATAAAAATAAGAGATTAACCTTTAAGATTTACTCCCTCACTCACCAAACTCGCAGCTTAACACACTGTTCTGATCTGCACTCCGCGACCAACTTACTTTTCCATCTAGCTTTGTATCGTCAACAATAGACCCGATTGTTAGCTTGGTGATTAATACCAATTATTGAATTTTATGTCTTCTAAACATATTAAGCAATCAATCTAAACAGTTGGCACCCTTTGAAGTGGGCATCTACATACTAGCTAAAAATGTAGATTTGCTCTCAAAAAGCAATCACAAGACATTTTAATAACTTGTTAACTATGCTGCATTGACTACCCATTCCTATAACATATATAATTGAGATTCTTGTGATCTGACCAAGGCAGACCATTGGGTCCGTCATATCTTTCCTCCCAGGGAGTCGATGCTTGTTCGTACTGCTCCATTGTGGGTTTGGCAAGAACCATAATTGTGGCATCTTGCTCAGATGAACTGCCCAAAACAATGCCAACCAGTCTCTCCAGACACATAAGAAGTGAAATCCACTGCGGCAACTTGGCCATTGTGCCTGTTGAATCAGGAAACACGACAGGCGAGCTGTTTGAGTTCTGTGAAGGTGACATTGGCTAGCTGACCTTGCATTGCCTGTGTTTGCCTTACAATGGTGGCAGTACAGGCAAACCGCCTTGTACTGCCACCACTGTCCTGCAGCAATGCCTGGACGGATTGCTGGCTTTTGCAGCTCTGATGACTGCTGCGCAGCCAATCCAACCATGGCCTGCAGAAAGTTCACTCTACCGAGTTAAGGTCACAATTATGTGACCTGTCATTTTGAGCAAGTAAAATGCATACAGCTACCTTGGTATGGATGAGGCGTGGTATTGTACAATTATTGTATTGCAGCAAGTGCTCCTGCTTGGCCAATGACATTCTCTGCCAGAAAAAAAAATTGAGATAATTTTGTCTGCCTCTACCTCGTTCTCCATGTAGGTTCACTGTGCTGAATCTCTCCCAATTGTGCTTGGCTCACACTACCCAGGTACTCCTGGATAGATGTATATTGAGTGACAATCTGGGGAAGTTGGGCACTCCAAACGCCTCTGCTGAATTAAAGCAGCAGGCCCCTTGCTTGTGTGCAGTCTGGCTTTTTAAGGTGCGTGAAGCCTCTGT
Source organism: Squalus acanthias (assembly GCA_030390025.1). Lineage (NCBI taxonomy): Eukaryota > Metazoa > Chordata > Chondrichthyes > Squaliformes > Squalidae > Squalus > Squalus acanthias. The sequence continues at coordinate 68,277,059 of CM059436.1, read as the reverse complement.
TCCTGCACCTGCCTCAGCTGACTGCTAATTTTCCATTGGAATGGCTTTATTTTCAGCCTTGGCTTTCTCCTTATCAAATATACTGACTATAACTTCTGTCAATTAAATCATTGCCTAATGAAGATGATCACTCAAATGGCACAGATGCTGAAAGTGCTCTTTTCACATCCATCCATGTGGGATATTTGAGCCACACTGTGGCCTGGGGCGAGTCTACCACCCCTTTGCAAAGCCATGAATGTGAGTTAGTCTTGGCCTTTACATACTGATCGTCACCTGCAGCCTTAAATCCTACTCCAGCACTTGCGCAAAACTCTGCACATGTGTCCTGTTCTAGTTGCCCTTCACCCCAGTCCTCACTGACCTACATTGGCTCCCCATTCCCCAGCACATTAAATTTAATTTGGGACGGTACTTGTGTTGCTGATTACTCTGCATGAGATGCAGTTGTACTAGTATTGGTCTACATTCCTTAGTTTTCCAATTATTTATCATGATGGAGCATAAGAAATGCATCAAATTCCAAGCTTTTGGGATCAGAGCTCGTGCCTCATAGTCTTCCCATCTGCGCTGTGGACCTTTTTTCAGACCGGCAGTTGGTTGTTTTGTCCCCCACCTTTTTATTACATTTAAAACATTAAATTTCTCTTGCATCACACTTCTTGGCTTCTGGCACAGTGAGTTGCTTGTTGGTGGGTTGACATTGGGTAATTGTCCTCGCAAAGGTTTGGACTATGTAACAGTTGGTATTTTCAGTTGTGGTTTTGTCCAGTAACCATCTGTTAAATATTAAATTTGGTATGTGGGATGTACATTTCATTGAACACTTTCCCTCAGTATTGCACTGGAGTATCAGCGTAGATTTTTGTGCTCAATCCCTGGAGTAGAACTTGAATGCACAACCTTCTGACTCGGAGGCGAGAGTCACCGTGCACAAGATCAGGAACTTCTCATGTAATTGTAGATGCAGATCTGCATCTATTGAGACATGTTTAAATGGTTATGTGGTGGTTGTCTATTTTTATTTTCTATAAATTCTTACCCTTCTTTCCTTTCCTGAAGATGCTGATCTTGCTGGGATGAGGTTCCTCAAGTGCTGGCAACCCGCCATACTTTTCCCAAGTGGCTATTCCTCATGTGAGCCTAGATAGTGAATTGTTTTTTTTAATTCATTTTTATGGGATGTGGGCCGTCGCTGGCAAGGCCAGCATTTATTGCTCATCCCGAATTGCCCTTGAGAAGGTGGTGAGCCGCCTTGAACCACTGCAGTCCGTGTGGTGAAGGTACTCCCACAGTGCTATTAGGTAGGGAGTTCCAGGATTTGGACCCAGCGACGATGAAGGATCGGCGATATACTTCTAAGTCAGGGTGATGTGTGACTTAGAGGGGAACTTGGAGGTGATGGTGTTCCCATGCGTCTGCTGCCCTTGTCCTTCTAGGTGGAAGAGGTTGCGGGTTTGGGAGGTGCTGCCGAAGAAGCCTTGGCGAGTTGCTGCAGTGCATCTTGTAGATGGTACACACTGCAGCCACGGTATGCCGGTGGTGGAGGGAGTGGATGTTTAAGGTGGTAGAGGGGGTGCCAATTGTTGTCCCAAATTCACTATCTATTGAGCTAGTAATAAGTAGTCAGCTCAACAACAGTTCAACAATTATGGTTCTTAGTTCAGAGTGTCAAATGTCAGTTGGACTCAGTAAGTTGCATACATTCAGTACTTTATTGGTTAACAAGTTGTTTGAATAACTTACAAGGAAACTGACACGGGACTCACTTCCCTGTGTGCTAGCTTAAAACAATATTACCCGTTTGAAAATTGATCAGCCTTCGCGCTGGTGTCCTACAAGAAGTCCCGGACTTGTGGCTCCTCCCTTCTCGAGTGTGATTCCTAGGTTCTCGCTGCTCAACTAGCTCTTGGCTCCCTTCTTTTATACCTATATTTTACTACCTATGTGCCACCCACCCGATAAGACCGTTTGCACAAGGTTGCTCTTATCAGTCATGAGACCTCTTGACAGTTAGCTCATAGCTTCTGTGATCACAACAGAATGGTCAAGGTGTGTCGTGTGCAGATTTGGCCATTTTGTCTGAGATATGTTCATCCTTAGCCAATCAGTATCTATGGTCGTTTAGGGAATTCCAGAGGTCCCTTATTATGTGATTTGCGACTGCTCAACCGTTAGACTAGATTGTCACCCTTATCTTGAGTTAATTATTTGTCATCTTTTGCAGGCCTGTTAACTGTTATTTGAGCAGCCCTAGGCCCCCAGCTTCAAGTTTTTTTTGTTTATTTGAGATCTCACTGGCTGCAGTTTTCGCAGTCCTCGACCATTTTCTAAAGGCACCAGTTAATATTTCTACACCAATCAAGCGGGCTGCTTTGTCCTGGATGGTGTCGAGCTTCTTGAGTGTTGTTGGAGCTGCACTCATTCAGGCAAGTGGAGAGTATTCCATCACACTCCTTACTTGTGCCTTGTAGATGGTGGAAAGGCTTTGGGGAGTCAGGAGGCGAGACACTCGCCGCAGAATACCTAGCCTCTGACCTGCCCTTGTTGCCACAGTATTTATGCGGCTGGTCCGGTTAAGTTTCTGGTCAATGGTGACCCCCAGGATGTTGATGGTGGGGAATTTGTTGATGGTAATGCCATTGAATGCCAAGGGACGGTGTTTAGACTCTCGCTTGTTGGCGATAGTCGTTGCCTGGCACTTGTGTGGCGCGAATGTTACCTGCCACTTATCAGCCCAAGCCTGAACGTCACCCAGGTCTTGTTGCATGCACGCATGGACTGCTTCATTATCTAAGGAGTTGTGAATGGCACTGAACACTGTGCAGTCATCAGCGAACATCCCCATTTCTGACCTTCTGTTGGAGCGAAGGTCATTGATGAAGCAGCTGAAGGTGATCGGGCCTACGGCACTGCCCTGAGGAACTCCTGCAGCGATGTCCTGGGGCTGTAATGATTGACCTTCAATCACCACAACCATCTTCCTTTATGCTACGTATGACTCCAGCCAGTGGAGTGTTTTCCCTCCCGATTCCCATTGACTTCAGTTTTACTAGGGCTCCTGGATGCCACACTCGGTCAAATGCTGCCTTGATGTCAAGGGCAGTCACCCTCCCCTCTGGAATTCAGCTCCTTTGTCCATATTTGGACCAAGGCTGTAATGAGGTCGGCAGCCGAGTTCTCTTGGCGGAACCCAAACTGAGCATCAGTGAGCAGGTTATTGGTGAGTAAGTGCTGCTTGATAGCACTGTTGATGACCCCTTCCATCACTTTGCTGATGATTGAGAGTAGACTGATGGGGCGGTAATTGGCCGGATTGGATTTGTCCTGCTTTTTGTGGACAGAACACACATGGGCAGTTTTCCACATTGTCTGGTAGATGCTAGTGTTGTAGCTGTACTGGAACAGCTTGGCTAGAGGCGTGGCTAGTTCTGGAGCGCAAGTCTTCAGCACGATAGCCGGGATGTTGTCAGGGCCCATAGCCTTTGCTGTATCCAGTGCGCTCAGCCGTTTCTTGATATCATGTGGAGTGAATCGAATTGGCTGAAAACTGGCTTCTGTGATGGTGGGGACCTCAGGAGGAGGCCGATATGGATCATCCACTCGGCACTTCTGGCTGAAGATGGTTGCAAACGCTTCAGCCTTGTCTTTTGCACTCACGTGCTGGGCTCCACCATCATTGAGAATGGGGATATTCATGGAGCCTCCTCCTTCTGTTAGTTGTTTCATGGTCCACCACCATTCACGACTGGATGTGGCAGGACTGCAGAGCTTTGATCTGATCCGTTGATTGTTGGATCGCTTAGCCCTGTCTATAGCATGCTGCTTCCGCTTTTTAGCATGCATGTAGTCCTGTGTTGCAGCTTCCCCAGGTTGGCGCCTCATTTTTAGGTACGCCTGGTGCTGCTCCTGGCATGCTCTTCTACACCCCTTATTGAACCAGGGTTGGTCCCCTGGCTTGTTGGTAATGGTAGTGAGGGATATGCCAGGTCATGCGGTTACAGATTGTGGTGGAATACAATTCTGTTGCTGTTGATGGCCCACAGCGCCTCATGGATGCCCAGTTTTGAGCTGCTAGATCTGTTGGCTGTGCTCTTAGTGTGTCTTTGATGTAGGGAAAGATTTGAATAGATTTTGTCTGTGTTTAAATTGTGAATTCTGGGAGATTCTCTCACTGCTAACCTACCTGAGGAAGGAGCGAAAAGCTCCGAAAGCTTGTAAAATTAAATAAATCTGTTGGACTATAACCTGGTGTTGTGCGACTTCTCATTTTTGTCCACCCCAGTCCAACGCCGGCATCTCCACATCATATCCCATTTAGCACAGTGGTAGTGCCACATAACACGATGGAGGGTGTCCTCAGTGTCAAGATGGGACGTCATCTCCACAATGACTGACTGTGCGGTGGTCACTGCTGCCAATACTGTCATGGACAGATGCATCTGCGACAGGTAGATTGGTGAGGACGAGGTCAAGTAGGTTTTTCCCTTGTGGTGTTTCTCTCGCAACCTGTCGCAGGCCCAGACTGGCAGCTATGTCCTTCAGGACTCTGATAGTTTGGTCAGTAGTGTTGCTACCGAGCCATTCTTGGTGATGGACATTAAAGTCCCCCACCCAGGGTACATTCTACGCCCTTGCTACTCTGTGCTGCTTCCAAGTGGTGTTCAACGTGGCGGAGTACTGATTCATCAGCTGAGGGAGGGCGGTAGGTGGTAATCAGCAGGAGGTTTTCTTGCCCATGCTTGACCTGAAGCCATGAGACTTCACGAGGTCCGAAGTCAATGTTGAGGGCTTCCCAACTGTATACCACTGTGCCGCCACCCCTGGTGGGTCTGTCCTGCCGGTGGGACAGGACATATACCCAGGGATGGTTTGTTGGTTATAGAATTGAGAGGGGACAATTTAGATGAGCCCAATTTTATCTTCAACTGATGTCTACGTTATTCACTCATCAGGGGTCACTGATATTTTTTCCTGTGCCTTTTCTCCTGATTGAGACCAAATGCACCACTCAACTGCTGCCCTGTCTTTGATCAGCCACCTCAGCAAAGACCAGGGATTAAAGCTCGGACCATGACACTCAGTTAGTCAGGATGGTTCTGCAGAATACATTTACCTACTAAGCCATCGGGCAGCTGGTGATATTGTTTCCAAAATGTCCTTCTATCTACTACATTTCTAATGATTGTAGCTGAAAGATTCCTCTTTTTATTTCATTCTGTAGATGGAAAGTCAGATTGTAGTTTCTGACTATGCTCAGATGGACCGTGTGTTGCGTGAAGAGAGAGCCTACATTTTGAACTTGGTGAAACAGATTAAAAAAGCTGGGTGCAACGTTCTCCTGATACAGAAATCAATTCTGAGGTAATTTTTTTAGTAAGACATGTCACTTTGCTGCTTTAAAAAAAAAAGATGGGTAGTCTGGTTATGTGGTGTGCTGGTGCAGCAAGGTACTATGCTTTGGACTGGTATAGCATGTACTTGTGCTGTTCCATATCTATGTGGGTAACTGTTTTTGGCAACATTGTTGCAGGTGTCTTGCAGAGGATAGGGCCCACAGAGGGGAAAAACACTAGTTATGATTCAAAACATGAGGATTACTCTAATATTAGTAGGCAGCTTTGATTTCATAGATTGTGAACATAAACTTGAACATTAACATCAAAACATAACTTCCATTTTAATTTAACTGGGAAAGTATAGGACATTGTGATGTGTTACAGATTTACGCAGCTGGCCATACTTTCATTTCATATAAACTAAAATAGAATGGTAGATTATTCTGATCACGCAGACAACAACAACTTGTATTTATATAGTGCATTTAACATGGTAAAAAGTCCCAAGGCGCTGCACAGGACTAGACACCGCGCCACATAAGGAGAAATTAGGGCAGATGTCAAAGATAGGTTTTAAGGAGCGTATTAAAGGAGAAAGGCGAGGTAGGGAGGGAATTCCAGAGCTTAGGGCCAAGCCGCTGGAGCACGGCCACCAATGGTTGAGCGATTAAAATCGGGGATGCTCAAGAGGGCCAGAATTTGAGGAGCGCAGATTTCTCGGGTTGTGGGGGTGGGTTGGTTGTGGGGCTGGAGGTGATTACAGAGATGGGGAGGGGCGAGGCCATGGAGGGATTTGAAAACGAGAATGAGAATTTTTAAATTGAGGCGTTGTGTAACCGGGATTCAGTGTAGGTTAGCAAGCACAGGGGTGATGGGTGAACGGGACTTGGTGCGAGTTGGGACACGGGCAGCCGAGCTTTGGATGAGCTCAAGTTTACGTAAGGTTGAACGTGGGAGGCCAGCCAGGAGTGTGTTGGAATAATCAAGTCTAGAGGTAACAGGCATGGAATGAGGGTTTTGCAGCAGATGAGCTGAGGCGGGGCGGAGATGGGCATTGTTAGAGGTGGAAATAGATGGTTTTAGTTATGGTGCGGATGTGTGGTCAGAAGCTCATTTCCGGGTCAGATGTGACACCAAGGTTGCAAACAGTCTGGATCAGCCTCAGACAGATGCTAGGGAGAGGGCTGGAATCAGTGGCTAGGGAACGGAGTTTGTGGCGGGGACCAAAGACAATGGCTTTGGTGTTCCCCATATTTAGTTGGAGGAAATTTTTACTCATCAGACAAGCAGTCTGACAATTTAGAGACAGTGGAGGGGTCTGAGAAGTGGTGGTGAGGTAGAGCTGGGTGTCGTCGGCATACATGTGGAAACTGACGCTGTGTTTTCGGATGATGTTGCTATGGGGCAGCATGTAGGTGATAAATAGGAGGGGGCCAAGGATAGATCCTTGGAGGACCCCAGAGGTAACTATGCAGGAGCAGGAAGAGAAGACGTTACAGTTGATTCTTTGGCTACAATTAGATAGGTAAGAATGGATCCAGGCGAGTGCAGTCCCACCCAGCTGGACGATGGTGGAGAGGCAATGGAGTGGTCAACTGTGTCAAAGGCTGCAGACAGGTCGAGAAGGATGAGGAAGGATAGTTTACCTTTGTCACAGTCACATAGGATGTCATTTTTGACTTTGATAAGAGCTGTTTCGCTATTGTGGCAGGGGCAGAAACCTGATTGGAGGGATTCAAACATGGAGTTCTGGGAAGGATGGGCACGGATTTTGGAGGCGACAACACGTTCAAGGACATGGGATAGGAAAGGGAGGTTGGAGATGGGACGGTAGTTTGCAAGGATGGCGGTGTTGAGGGTTGTTTTTTTGAGGAGAGGGGTGATGACGGCAGATTTGAAGGAAAGGGGGGCAGTACCTGAGGAGAGCGAACCGTTAATAATGTCAGCTAACATGGGAGCCAGAAAAGGAAGTTGGGTGGTCAGCAGTTTAGTGGGCATAGAGTCGAGGGAGCAGGAAGTGAGTCTCATGGACAAGATGAGCGTGGAGAGGGCATAAAGGGAGATCGGAGAGAAACTGGAGAAAGATGCGTGTTCAGGCCTAGGGCCGGGGGGAACCAGAGAGGAAGTTTGGCCCGGTAGGCTAGGTGAAGGAAGGGAAGTGGCAGGGGCAGCTGATCGAATGGTCTCAATCTTGGTGACAAAGAAGTCCATGCGCTCCTCGCACTTGTTGGTGAGGGTGAAGGAGACGGGAAAGGGGTTTAAGAAGACGCTTTGCAGTAGAGAAAAGAAACTCGGGGTTATCTTTGCATTCCAGAATGATCCTGCAATAGTGAGCAGTTTTGGCAGACGAGTGCAGGACCTGATAATGCTTTGTGGTCCAGCCAGATCTGGCGGTGAATGGCTAAATCAGTTGTCTGCCATATCCGTGTCCTTTGGACTTAAGGGTGCGAAGATGAGAGCCGTTCCAGGGGGACCGGCCAGGGTGAGAGTAATGGTTTTAATAGGGACTAGGGCATCAAAAGTGGTGGTGTGGGTGTGGTTGAGCAGATCGGTAGCTGCAGAAATGTCATGGTGAATGGAGGACCAAAGGCTGGACAGTTGGGATTTCGTAAGTGCAGTTGTAAGTGAGTTGGGAGAGAGTATTTTCCAGGGACGGACACAGAATTAAGTAGGGTTGTGGGTGCTGGGAGAAGTGGGTGGAGAGCAATACAGGGAAGTGGTCCGAGGTGGCCTTATCTGTGATTGACACGATGGGTGTAGCAAGGCCACGTGAGATGGCAAGGTCAAGGGGGTGGCCATGAATATGGGTTGGGGAGTTTACATGGAGGGAGAGATTAAGGGAGGATAGGAGGGCAGTGAACTCTGAGGAGAGAGTCTGATGAATTGAGATGGAGGTTAAAATCACTGAAGATGAGAAGTCGCTCTGTGCAGAGGCTGAGGAAGGAAAGCAGTGAATATACATTGGTGAGAATTTTTATGGTACTTGGGTGGGTGGTAGACAATGAGAATTTTAAATGGGGTGAGAAGGATGGAACAAGGTGAGATGCTCAAAGGAGGAGGAGGGGGACAGACCAGGGTGTGATTTGGTGATGAGAGCCACACCGCCACCGCGATGGTCTGAGCGGGGCAAGTGGTGTAAGATAGCCAGATGGGGAGGCTTCCTTTAGGGGTAAGGTGTCATCGCCTCTCAGCCAGGTTTCCGTCAAGGCCATGATGTCGATGCAATCATCCGCGGTAAGCTCATGGATGACAAGGGCCTTGTTCACAAGCAAATGGACATTCTGGATGGTGATACGGAGAGGGGCGGTGATGGCTGATCCACTGGCAGAGTCCACAGGATCAGCACTGGGAGCGGTGAGTTGGATTGGAAGGAGATTGTCACCCAGCCGGTGCGCTGGGCTGGAAGGTTGGCGAGCGAGTAAAATGGGACAGTTGGGGTTGCTGCTTGTGAGGAGGCAGCCACGAATGCCTTGATGGGCCCTTTGGAGGGTACCAAGAGAGGCACAGAGGGAAGCTGTAGGCTTATCTAAAAACGAGTCAAGCCTGAGACGGTGACAGCAGAGTAGAAAGGTCGAAGAGTAATGAAGGATTGGGGTAGGGATTTGGGAGGGCAGAGTACCAGAGGAGAAATGAAAGGAGACATGACTGCAGGAGAGAGCAGTCAAGGATGGGTAGAGAGAAAAGAAAAAGGGGGTGAAAAAAGTGCAAATAGAAGTGATCAATTCCAGTCCTGAGCGGTAGCCAAAATGCGCATGCGAATGGACACAGGGAAAATTCTAGTTACATAGGCCTGGTTATGTAGCTATTATTAGGATACATATTTCCTGGTAGTAACGGAATAGATAGAAGACAATAGAAGGGAGTCCAGAGTTAAAGTTAGAGGTCCCGTGGCGGGATAAAGTTGACTTGGGTAGGGTGGAGTTGGCATGGAGCATTGACGAACAGTTGTCCAAGTTCAGAGACAGATGTAGCAGGCGAGTGAAATCCAGAAGCTATTTGAAGGGTAGAGAATTGGAGGATATAGGTTATTTCTGTGGGAATGAGGATCCAGGAGGTGTGCAGAATTGGAAAGATGATGGTGAAGTTTGAGGTCACCATAGATCAGAAGCGGCAGAGAAATATAAACCACTAGCCAGAAACTAACAGCTGAAAAACCAGTAGAACGAGTCACCTTGCTCAGCAGAGAACAGCAGCGGTGGAGGAAGGGCTGTAGATGACCAAAGTTACTTTAAAACTTTAGCAGCAGAACAGCAAATCAGAGACATAGCAGATGAGTCTTAGTGTAGTCCAGTGCAGAAGCTAGTCTTGATGTCCAGAGAAGTCTAGGAATTCGGAAGCCAAATTTGAGAAGAGATCCGGCAGCTCATTGAGAGAAGCAGAGAGCAGGTGTTGGGGCATGGTGGTTTAAAATAGCAGTTAACTGGTAGTTGGGGTTAAAATGCACCAACTAATAGAGCCAGGGGAACTTGAACAGTGGAAGCGAGGACATTTGGGAGAGAAAGGGTGAAGGATGGTAGCAGATTCCCATGGATTGAGGTGAAGCAATGAGGAGCTCCCTATGGAACTGCCAGCCTAAGAGCAGCCATCTTGTTCCCCCCCCCCCCCCATTTATGGGGGACTTGGGGAATGTGCGAATCAAGTAAAATACAACTTGGCATATTTGAAATTGGACTTTGGGGAGTTATTTTTCAAACTGAAGATTAATTGGAGCCTGAGTGGGGCAGTTAGTTAGCACCATGACTTCTCAATCTGTCGCCTGAGACTTGTAGCATAGACCAGCGTGGAAGATCCATATGTAAATGCCCTGTGCCGATTATGTTTTTGGTCAGTTTCAACCTGGCTTCTAGTTGGTGCCAGTCCAAAGTGCAAACTATTCATAAATTAACAGTATTACTCAAAGACCATAAGGGTTGCTGATGTAGGAAATGCATGCTGGAAGTGGCCTGTGCTGTACTTTACCTGGGAGTACTCGTTACTGATGCTGGGCGTCAAAAACATCTGCGTTCTATTCCTGAGCAATGACCTCTTTCAAGACCTTTGAGGGCAAAAAAAAAGTTGGACTAATTGTCAGGTGACTTTTTTTGCATCATTCCTGTAACCGTGTATGAAAATCGTTTCTAAATGTTTTGTTCCTTCAGTCTTGGTCATTCCAGTCAGCATTAACACTATTAATGCTTGTTGTAGGGATGCACTTAGTGACCTGGCCCTCCACTTCCTCAATAAGATGAAGATTATGGTGATCAAAGATATTGAGAGAGAAGATATTGAGTTCATCTGTAAGGTAAAAGAGGCTTATGAGATAGTTGTGCGACTAAAGCCGTTTAGATTTAATTGCAAAATTAACATACTGTCTCTTTTTAACTTCTGTTCTCTTTATGGTCATTACTTAAAATCTATTAAATATTCTTTTTCTTTGTAGACTCTTGGCATAAAACCAGTTGCCCATGTTGACCAGTTCACACCAGACATGTTGGGCACTGCAGAGCTGGCAGAAGAAATCCGTTTGAATGGTTCTGGCAAACTGATTAAGGTAATAATGAACACATTTGGAAGCTAGCAGCAGATTTGTTTTAAGTGCTTCCATTTTATATAAGCTGCACTGAAGCTTCAATATTGGACGTAATTGTAGTTGCCTTAATTGCACTAAAATGATGAGCACTTTGTTGTAGATTACTGGCTGTGCAAACCCAGGGAAAACGGTATCCATAGTGGTCCGTGGGTCCAATAAATTGGTAATGGAAGAGGCTGAGCGTTCCATTCATGATGCTCTCTGTGTCATTCGCTGCTTGGTAAAGAAAAGGTAATTTTCCTGCATTGCTCTTTTATTCTAATGAACATAAATTGGGATTTTTTTTTACTATTAGTCAGTTTATACATTTAAGTCATTCAAACAGAGGGAGTAATTCCATTATATAGTCAGTACTAGGGCAAGTGTTTGAGTTTAAATATCTGAGGCTGGAATTCAAAAAGCATGCCTTCTGAATGGGAGTTAACCATTTGTCCAATAATGGGAGTTATTTGGCCACTTTGTTGCACTTGTGTTTGATTTTTTGTTTAAATTCTTTAATCACATCTGGACTTTTCTGGATTGTTGTGAGTGCTGCTTTTTAAAATTGTATTTCAGAAATGTATGGCTTCTCCCGGTGTCACAGAAAATCGATGCTCTAGCTATTTGATTTTCTTTTGTCTGAACAATGCCCATCAACACAAGCCTGATGATCGACAATACAGAGTGCATTCACTTTGACTTTTCTGCAATTTACATGTTCATGGGAGATCACACCATGAAAAGCTCAGGAGAATTCTGAATTGATACTTGACCGTGTTTTAAAAACATAGTATGAATTGAGAAAAAAGCTGTCTGGCCCATTGAATCCCATTATTTCAGGCACTTCATGTTAAAATTTACACCACCATGAACTGCCCAGCATAATTAAAGGAGGATAATGTGCGGGACCATACCCAGAAAAAAGCATTCCACTTGTCCTGGTGAACACACTGATGGAATCAGCACTGTATAAAACAAATTATTGCACAATCCAGTAAGTGAATCTCTTTTTAACAGGGCTTTGATTGCTGGAGGTGGAGCTCCTGAGATTGAGCTGGCGCTACGTTTGACTGATTACTCCCGTACTCTTAGTGGCATGGAGGCATACTGTGTACGTGCATTTGCTGATGCTCTAGAAATTATCCCATCTACTTTGGCTGAAAATGCAGGTCTTAATCCCATTTCCACTGTGACAGAGCTGAGAAATAGACATGCACAGGGAGAAAAGACTGCAGGAATTAATGTCAGAAAGGTGAGATTTTCATTCCTCATTTGTTCTGTCAGTATTTGTTACTTGTACATATTGAAGAAAAATGCTTGCAACCAGAACCTGTGAATTGTTTCTCATTCGTTAATTTGTTTTTCAGGGTGGTATTTCTAATATTCTGGAGGAGCTGGTTGTGCAGCCTCTGCTGGTCTCCCTCAGTGCCCTGACACTAGCTACAGAAACAGTTCGTAGTATCCTGAAGATTGATGATGTGGTAATTTTTTTATTATTTTATGGGGGGTCAGGAATTTTGTGCAGTTATAGTGCTCCAAAAGCTTAATCTTGAGATAAAATAAGCAGTAAAATGGTCTGATATCAATGATGTGGAAGTAAACGAAGAATTGTTTTTGTTGCCATTCTCAGTCAGCTCACTTATACCAGTAATTAATGCAGCTCAAGATTTGATGTTTGTGTTGAGTTTTCAGATCAAAAATAGTTTTAGAAAAATGTTTTTCACGTGTAAGTTCTATTCCTGGCTTTGAATGCAACAAATATTTCATAATTTGGATTATTTTTCTTTTTCTTCTTCCAGGTTAATGCACGATAAGTTCAGTAATGTGTTCAACAGAAGTGAGAGATGTCTGATTCCACATGCACTTGTCTGCTATACCAACTCATGATAGAACACAGCCTTTCTGATGTTCCATAAATCAATCACTGTGCAGAGTCACCACATCTGTGTTTTCACTGTAGTAATGTTATAACTTAATAAAACGTTGGAAGTTTGAAATTCATGTTGGTTTGATTCACATTTTCCTTTGAGCATTTATGTTCTTGTATAGATACCAGTTTTTTTTTAAGACCATATTAACCATGTAGCTTTATGTTGTACTATCTCTGTTTTTTAACTGCTGATTGGATTTCAAAAACAAAATTTGAAGTCCTGACAGTCTCTACTAAATATTGCTGTTTGCTTGACATTGAAATGTTGTGTGCACACTGACGGGTTATTTTCTTTGTGAATACATTAAGAATAATGAATTGCTTACTCACACATAATTTGCAGTTAAAGCTAACTTGAGTAAATGACTATCAGCATTTGGACAACTAACTAGAAGGAGAACTGCATCATCAATTCTCGGTGTTTGCTTTAGACGTGGCTTTTCATAAAGTTCGTGAATTCTTAAATTGTGTAAATTCAAGATAATGTTTAAAACATTTCACCTTGTTAGAAGTCTCTGTTCATATACATTCTGGATGATATTTGTACAAAATGACTCCCACATATTCCCTGTACAACAAACTTCAGTTACCTTCCTAGCGGTATGTTTTCAGGAAGAGTTTACTGTAGAATTAAGTTTTCAGACAGAAAACAGACCCCCAAACACCCAGAAGTTAACCAGCAGCCTCAAATGTCAAACCAGAAACTAACCTGCATGTAGTATATTAACCCTTTAAACAGTATTGCTGACCAGTCCTTTCTGCCTCTTAGCACCACAAGTTGGTGGGAGAGTTGATTATGCAGAAAGTCAGGCACTGGGACAGCCCAATATCAGAAATGGGTCTTACAACAAGCGTACGACATTTACCTAAACATTTTAATTATTGAACCAGGGATGCTGAAGGAACTGAAGTATGGCCAAGTTAGAATACAAGGATCAGTGCTGGGACCACTGCTGGTTACAATTTACATTAACGATTTAGACTTGGGAATCAAAAACTATTTCAAAATTTGCAGATGACACCAAATTGGGGGGATAGTCAATACTGAAGAGGACTGCAACAAGTTACAGGAGGACATTAATAACCTTGCAGAATGGGCATATACTGTAATTGGCAAATTAAGTTCAACACAGATAAATGTGAGGTAGTACATTTTGGTAGGAAGAATAGGGAGGTCACTTATCACTTGGAGGGTGCGAGTCTAGGTGGGGTAGAGGAACAAAGGGATCTCTGAGTACAAATACACAAATTACTAAAAGTTGTGACACAGGTTAGCAAGGCCATAAAAAAAGCAAACCAAGCACTAGGGTTTATTTCTGGAGGAATAGAATTGAAAAGTAGGGAAATTATGCTAAACCTGTATCGAACCTTGGTTAGACCACACTTGGAGTACTGCGTACAGTGCTGGTTGCCATATTATCAAAAGGATATAGAGGCACTGGAGAGGGTGCAGAGAAGATTCACAAGAATGATACCAGAAATGCGAGGGTATACATATCCGGAAAGGATGAACAGGCTGGGTATCTTTTCTCTTGGGTGGGGGGGGGGGGGGAAGGAGAATAGAGGTCTTTAAAATTATGAAAAATGTTGATAGAGTGGATACAGAGAGAATGTTTCCACTTGTGGGGAAGAGAATAACTAGAACACCAAGATAAGATAGTCACTAAGAAATCCAGTAGGGAATTCAGAAGAAACTTCTTTGCCCAAAGAGTGGTGAGAATGTGGAACTTGCTACCACAGGGAGTGGTTGAAACAAATAGTATAGATGCATTTAAGGGGAAGCTAGACAAGCATATGAGGGAAAAGGGAATAGAGGGTTCCTCTTTTTGGTTGGACAAACACAAATTTACTGTACATCAATTAAAACTTTAAATGAAACTTAACAAATCAAATCAAAATTTGGAAGTCCGGGGTGACGATGCACACCAGTCCCTGCGGCGCCCATCGGTCGCGGAAAAATTCAAGCGTGCCGGCGGACACCGCGTGCTCCATCTCCAGGGCCACCCGGGCGCGAACATGGCCGCGGAAGAGAGGCAGGCAATCGGGCCGAACGACCCCCTCGACCGCCCGCTGCCTGGACCAATTAATGGCTTTCTTGGCCAGGCCCAGGAGCAGTCCTACGAGGAGGTCCTCCGACCTACCCGCTCCCCTCCGCACCGGGTGACCGTAGATCAGGAGCGTGGGGCTGAAGTGCAACCAGAAATTGAGGAGCAGCCCCTTCAAATAATGAAAGAGGGGCTGCAACCTCTCACATTCAACATAAATGTGATAGACGGACTCCTCCAGGCCGCAGAAATGGCAAGCAGCCTGGGAGTCCGTAAACCTACTTAAAATCCTATTGCACGGGACTGCTCCGTGCAACACCCTCCAGGCCAAGTCCCCAATAGAACAAGGGAAGACTCCCGCGTAGAGAGCCTTCCAATGGGGACCTCCGCCGGACGGCAGGATGGTACGCCAAGGCGTGTCCGGACGGCAGACGAAGATGGCAAAGTGGAGAGTGTGCAGGAGCAGCCCGTACAGGAAACGCCTCCGTGCGGATTGAAAGGGCACGGAGGGCATTTCTCCGAGAAGGCTCAAGTGGTGAGGCGGCGGCTCCGGAGGGAGGATTCGGGGCCGGGCGCCGATAAGGAATTCCGTCCGAACGGGGGTCAGTTCGGACGGGATCGCCCCACGTGCTTGAGCCTCCTCGACACACCTAGTGGAGACGGGGCCCAGTGCCACTTTTAGCGACTCGATGGCTTTGACCGCGAGCCGGACGTTGACCCAGGACATGCGCCTCGCCAACTCCTCTGGCGCCATCCAGCCCGCTCCTCCGCCATCGAGCAGGTCCCTGACTCTGGTCACCTTACCGGGCACAGCCCTGCCCTCCGCCAGCCAGCCGAACCCGCGGTCGTGGAGGTGCGGATTCCTGAACAGCGGCTCCCGAAGGACGGCCGCCGCTCCTGACGGGGGAGAACTGCGCTCGGAGGCGACGCTGTTCCAAACCCATAGCAGTTCCTGGTAGAAGACAGGCAGCTCCCGCAGGCTGGCACGCGTGCCACCCACTCTCACAAACAGGAGCTGCGTGTCGTAATTGAGGCCATGCAGCTGGCGGAAGAAATACGTCGCCAGCGCACGCCACCTAGGAGGATTCTCCACGTACAGGTATCTCTGCAGCATCTGAAGACGGAAAGTCGCCGCCTGGGTGCGAAGGCACACCAGCGCCTGAGGGGAATAGAGGGTTATGCTGATAGATTTAGATGAGGAAAGACAGGAGGAGGCTCATGTGGAGCATAAATGCCGGCATAAACTGGTTGGACTGAATGGCCTGTTTGTGCCGTATATCCTATGTAAATGCTGTTTTGTTTTCATAAGCAAATACAATTTTAAATGTGCAGTGTTAACATGCGCACTTGTAGCTCTCGCCGATCAATAACAACTCATTTATAGAATGTCTGCGACATAGTAAATGTCCTGTGGCATTTTAGAGAGGTGGGGGGGGAAAGAAAAGGTAAATTATGCCATGCCAAGAATGGAGTTATAGGTAGGTGGCCAAAAACTTGTGTTTTTAAAGATGGGGAGAAAATTGCAGAAAGTGGAGTTTAGGGTAGGAGTGAGAATAGGACCAAGGTGGGGCAAAGGAAGGTGGAATACATAAAAGGCCAGAGTCAGAGGACTAAAAGGTACAGGATGGGATATAAATCTAGTTAAAAGATTGTAAATTCAATATGTTGCAAGGCAAAGAGCCAGCAGTGACCTGATGGATGAGTGGTACAGGATATGGGCCGCTGAAGTTTGAACAATTGGAGTTTATGGGAAACTAACAGAGGGCAATGGACAGAATGAATCTTGAGGTGATAAAAGCATGAATAAGGGTTTCAGCGATGGTGGCCTGAGGTGTTGAAAGGTTAATGGTAAGTGGTCTTGGTGATGCAAATGATGCAGGGTTAGAAGCTCTGCTCCAGGTTAAAAAGGACACCAAGGGGGAAAAATTCAGCTGGTTGCACCTCCCGTTAGTGCCTGAATGGGGCGCAGAGTCTAGCGCCCGGGCGCGGCGATGTTTGCGCCGCTCGCGTAATTAACTAGACATTTTGCAGCAGCGCTAAACACTACCGCCACGATCTCCTGCGCCGGCAGATCGTGACGTCAAGTCGAGTGCGCATCGCCCCGGAGCGGATATTGAGTGGCGCCCCCTGCCTTACTGCCTGCCGCTAGCAACGACAGGTTGAGGGGAGCGTTTTGCAGTCAGGAAGGGACTGGGGGAGCGCTATTTAAAGGTGACCGCTTCCTGCCTTTTATTGTTGGTGACGTTTTAGAACCACGCATTCTGAGAGAGAGAGACTTCTGGAGAGATTCAACGCTGTGTGAAGGAGTTTTGGGTACTGAGCAGCACTTTGCAGGTTCATTTTGATTTGCCATTCCTTGTATCGATTTAGAAGAGATTGTGGGGGCTGCATTCTGCGCTCTTTCCCTGGTACTCTTCATTGTTCTTTCCAGCAGATTTGATGTGCAGGTCTCTCCAGGCCGAGATTCAAGGCTGCAATGAGCAGGGTGTGGATGGAAAGCAAGATCGACCCTCCCCTTTAAGATCTGGCCCGCGCCATTGTGTCTGTGTTCCATTGCTGACTGACATCACATGAGCTTCGCCAGCGCTCTGAGGTAGCGCCTCGCTCCTCGGCCTTTGCGCCTTAAGACAGGTGTGAAGCGCCTGATTTAGCGCTCCAATCACCTCCAGGGGCGATAAAAGTCAAGTTTGCAGTCGGTGGCGATAATTAAAGGCAGGCGCTAATCTTGGCGCCCGGACGATAATTGCGCCCCAAATGGGGCGATACTGAATTTCTCCCCCCAAGTTTATTGCATGGTCTGGTTCACTCTGAGCAAGTGTTCTGGGAAGGAAATTGAGTCAGTGGCAAGGGAGTGGAGATTATGGCAGGAACTGAAAATGGTGGAGGAAACTCAGGAATTCCCTCCCTAAACCGCTCCGCCTCTCATTTGCCCCAGTATCTCGATGTGGCTGTGTCAAATTTTGTTTTATAACACGCCTTGTGATGCGTTACTATGTTAAAGGCACTGTATAAATACTACTTGATTGTAATTGGGCCGGGTGCTTCAGGAATGAAAATTGTGAAGACCAGGGATTTGTGTTCTCGTAAATCTCCCAGGGCCAATTATTAAGCACGTTTGGGAAAAGCCTGTGAATGGGTGTGCAACCAGACTTGGCTAGGGGTAGTGTAGGAGTACATACAAAAACTTGCACGAAGGTGCATATCCTAATTTTTCTACAGGATCTACATATTTTTATGTAGTTCGAAAATATAAATACTAAAACTTGGAACCTGAAATATTTAACATGGAGAGACCACTGTATACTGTGAATGGCTGTTACCCTGGAGCAAGTCACTTGCCTCATGAGGGATAATACGTGGCATACAACTCGTGTCAGTGGCATTGCGTGTTGGTACCTGTGTCTCCGTCGTTAAACTTACTTTATCAGTTCTTTCTGCAGGTTTTGTTAATTTTACCAAATTGCAAAGTGAAGGAAAACAGTAAGAGGCATATCCATCAGTTTACAAGAGTTGATAATTACACTAAAGCACAATTTAAGATTGTTTATAGGTTAAAGTTAACTCTCAAAGTGACTATTCCAATGCTCTCCTGGCTGGCCTCCCATGTTCTACCTTACATAAATGAGAAGTCGCACAACACCAGGTTATAGTCCAACAGTTTTATTTGAAATTACGAGCTTTCGGAGCTCTGCTCCTTCGTCAGGTACAGTGAGGGAATACAAATCGATTACAAAGTATATATAGACAGAGAACAATGTGTCTGCAGAGATACAATCAGTCAGGGAGGCATTACATCAAAGACACAGCAGAGTACAGCTAAGACAATGAGGTGGGTCACAGGGGGTTAAACGTGTCAAATGCTGCAGTCTGCAGTTAAGCTTTTAACTTTTTTTAAAAACTGGAAATCACACCTGTGAACCAGACAACGATGTTGAGTCATGTTCTGTAGTGTGACATGAAACCGCGATCCCAGTTGAGGCTGTTCTCATGAGTGCGGAACTTGGCTATCCGTTTCTGCTCGATGATTTTGCGTTGTGTGTCTCGAAGGCCGCCTTGGAGAACGCTAACCCGCAGATCCGAGGCTGAATGTCCTTGACTGCTGAAGTGTTCCCCGACTGGGAGGTTACAATCCTGCCTGGCGATTGTTGCGCGGTGTCCGTTCATACGTTGTCTCAGTGTCTGCATGGTCTCGCCGATGTACCATGCCGCGGTGCATTCTTTCCTGCAATGTATGAAACTACGCCATGTTCTTCACAGCCTTCAACATGTCATCGATGACGACGAACACCTTGCTAAGGCCATCCCCACGCCTCCACTACTCGCCTTAAAGCAGCCACCTAACCTCAAAAGTACCATCGTTCGCAGCAAATTACCCAGCTATCAGGAGAACAGCAACCACGACACCACACAACCCTGCCACGGCAACCTCTGCAAGACATGCCAGATCATCAACACAGATACCATCATCACACGTGAGGACACTACCCACCAGGTACATGGTACATACTCATGTGACTCAGCCAACGTTGTCTACTTCATACGTTGCAGGAAAGAATGCACCGCGGCATGGTACATCGGCGAGACCATGCAGACACTGAGACAACGTATGAACGGACACCGCGCAACAATCGCCAGGCAGGATTGTTACCTCCCAGTCGGGGAACACTTCAGCAGTCAAGGACATTCAGCCTCGGATCTGTGGGTTAGCGTTCTCCAAGGCGGCCTTCGAGACACACGACAACGCAAAATCATCGAGCAGAAACTGATAGTCAAGTTCCGCATCCATGAGGACGGCCTCAACCGGGATCTCGGTTTCATGTCACGCTACAGAACGTGACTCGACATCGTTGTCTGGTTCACAGGTGTGATTTCCAGTTTTTAAAAAAAAGTTAAAAGCTTAACTGCAGACTGCAGCATTTGACACGTTGGACCCCCTGTGACCCACCTCATTGTCTTAGCTGTACTCTGCTGTGTCTTTGATGTAATGCCTCCCTGACGGATTGTATCTCTGCAGACACATTGTTCTCTGTCTATATATACTTTGTAATCGATTTGTATTCCCTCACTGTACCTGACGAAGGAGCAGAGCTCCGAAAGCTCGTAATTTCAAATAAAACTGTTGGGGGGAAAAATTAGGTCGCGCCCCATTTGGGGCGCAAATATCGTCTGGACGCAAATATTAGCGCCTGGCGCTAATTATCGCCACTGACTGGAAACTTCACTTTTACCGCCCCGGGAGGTGAGTGGAGCGCTAAAGCAGGCGTTGCACACCTGTCTTAAGGCGCAAAGGCCAAGGAGTGAGGCGCTAACTCAGAGCGCTGGCGAAGCTCATGTAATGTCAGTCAGCAATGGAACACACACACAATGGCATGGGCCAGTTCTTAAAGGGGATGGTTAATCTTGCTTTCCATCCACATCCTGTTCATTGCAGCCTTGAATCTCGGCCTGGAGAGACTTGCACGTCAAATGTGCTGGAAAGAACAATGGAGAGTACCAGGCAAAGAGCTCAGAGTGCAGCTCCCACAGTCTCTGCTAAATCGATACAAGGAATGGCAAATCAAAATGAACCTGCAAAGTGCTGCTCAGTACCCAAAACTCCTTCACACAACGTTGAATCTCTCCAGAAGTCTCTCCCTCTCTCTCTCAGAATGCGTAGTTCAAAAATGCCACCAACAATAAAAGGCAGGAAGCGGTCACCTTTAAATAGCGCTCCCCCTTTCCCTTCATGACTGCAGAACGCTCCCCTCAACCTGTCGTTGCTAGCGTCAGGCGGTAAGGCAGGGGGCGCCACTCAATTTCCGCTCCGGGGCGCCACAAGGGCGTTGCACCATGGAATGACGTCACAATCTGCGTGCGCAGGTGGTCGCAGCGGTAAAGTTTAGCGCCGCCGCACAATGTCAAGTTAAGTTCCCGAGCGGCACAAACATCGCTGCGCCCGGGCGTTAGCGGCTTTGCGCCCCATTAGCGCCCTCTTAAGGCGCTAACGGGAGGCGCAACCAACTGAATTTTTACCCCTTGGACGAAAACCTGGTGTTGTGCGACTTCTCATTTTTGTCCACCCCAGTCCAACACCGGCATCTCCGCATCACTACCTTACATAAACTTGAGGTCATTCAAAATTCGGTTGACTGTGTCCTAACTTGCACCAAGTCGCGTTCACCCATCGCCCTGTGCCCGCTGACCTACATTGGCTCCCGGTTAAGCAACGCCTCGATTTTAAAATTCTCATACTTGTTTTCAAATCCCTCCATGGCTTTGCCCCTCCCTATCTCTGTAATCTCCTCCAGCCCTACAGCCTCTCCATCTCCCCCTCCCCCTGCCTCTCTTCTTCCCCCCGCCTCTCCCTCCTACCCCCTCTCTCCCTCCTACTCCCCTCTCTCCCTCCTACCCCCCTCTCTCCCTCCTACC